>JAGFMF010011658.1:16259668-16329235 GCA_019455555.1 Galemys pyrenaicus | reverse complement strand
ACGGGCCCGCGCTGGGGGTCACGGGCCCGCGCTGGGGGTCACGGGCCCGCGCTGGGGGTCACGGGCCCGGGCTGGGGGTCACGGTCCCGCGCTGGCGGTCACGGCCCGGGCTGGGGGTCACGGGGCGTGCCTGCAGGGGCGTGAGCCTGCGTGTCAAGTC
The DNA here is from genome assembly GCA_019455555.1 of Galemys pyrenaicus. Taxonomy (NCBI): domain Eukaryota; kingdom Metazoa; phylum Chordata; class Mammalia; order Eulipotyphla; family Talpidae; genus Galemys; species Galemys pyrenaicus. Next base: position 16,329,075 of record JAGFMF010011658.1, on the reverse strand, counting down.
CGCGCAGGAGATGGCGGCCGACGGACCCTGCAGCCAGCGCCTCCTGCTGGGCACCCTGGACGGCTGCCTGGAGGCCATCGAGGAGAAGTTCCTCAGGGGCGGCTACAGAGAGAGGAGTGTGGATGTGCGGCTGCAGCGGGCGGAGGTCAAGAGGTGTGTCTGGCGGGGGCCTCCCCTTCCGAGTCTGGCTCCTCCCCACTTCGGCCCCGCCCCTCCTGGCCAGGCCCCCAGACCGCCGTGCTGGGCCCCCTCCTGCCAGCCGTGGCCACCAACCCCTCCCTGGAGACACCGAAGGGCTCTGGCGCCCTGGGGCTTCCCGGTGCCACTGGGCAAAGCCGTCTGCAGACACACCGCAGCCCGGCTCCCCGGCCCACAGCCGCCACTCAGGCCCCCGCCGCCGCCCCTTGCAGGGATGGCGAAGCCTCGGGCACGAGGTTCTGGAGACCCGTGCAGGACTCCCGGCACCCTGGCTGTCAGCTCCCAGGCAGGGGTCACTGAGGAGGGGGTGGTGCGGGGGGGGGGGGCGCCCAGAGGGCGACTGGCGGCGTCTGCTGTCCCAGAGGCGCAGGCTGGTGGGGGAGGCACCTGGCCCTGNGGGGGGGGGGGGGGCGCCCAGAGGGCGACTGGCGGCGTCTGCTGTCCCAGAGGCGCAGGCTGGTGGGGGAGGCACCTGGCCCTGTGCAGCTGCCCGTCCTTACTTTTGCTGGCGAGGCCTTGGGGGCACCTGGGTGTAGGGGGGCCACGAGCACCATGGAATGAGCAGGTGGAGGGGAGGGAGCTGGGGGCGGGAGCAGGCCGGCCTGGCGGAGGCGCTGAGCCACAGCCCGCGCTCCCGTGGCCAGGCTGTGCGCCCGGGGCGAGGCGGACAAGGAGCAGCGGGCGGCGCTCTACCTGGACGCGCATGCCCTGGCCTGCGGGGCCGTGGCCGAGGAGGAGCATCGGCTGCACAGCCTGCGGGGCCTGCTGCCGGCGCCCCAGGAGGTGAGCAGGCCCAGGGGCCGTGTGCCGTGGACAGCCAGCGCAGAGGAACCCCGCAGGCCCTGCCTCGGCCGTCCGCGGCCACCGGGCCAGCGCCCAGCCCTGGGCAGGGAGGGCGGGTTCCGGGAAAGGCCGGGACCACCCCAGGACCCCGGCGTGCACGCCCAGAGGCTGGGGCACCTGAAGCCAGGCGGCCGGCTCGGGTCTGCAGGGGCCCAAGGCCCCAGAGGGCTCGGGCGTAGCCACAGCCCGGGCGACCAGCAGGGAAGGGAACGCGAACGAGGCGCCGAGCTGGACGGACACCGCCCAGGCCGGAGCCCAAGCACAGACACCGCGGGTGTGCGGGGCGACGGGGAGGCAGCGCTGGGGGTTTCCAAATGACGAGAATGACCACGACGCCCCAGACCCAAAAACTCGAGGCCCGAGGACGAGAACCGGGGGCACCGGCACGGCAGCTCCACGACATCGGCGTGACCGGCGGGGCTGGGAGGTGGCGCAGCCCCAGGCGCCGGGCGGAGCAAGTGTGCTGGTGGGGCGGCAGCCTCTGCGCGGGCGGGGCCGGCACTGTCCGGGCAGGTGGCGCGGCCTGAGTGCCCTTGGCGCCTGCCCTTACAGGGCGTGAGCACGCCCCTGATGAGGAAGCTGGCCGGCCTCAAGCTGCACCTGGCCGAGAGCAGCCTGGACACGCTGCAGCTGGCTTGGAAGGAGGACCAGCGGCAGCAGCTGGAGCAGAGCTCCCTGGACAACCTGCTGGCCAACTACCTGCAGGACATGAGGGAGGACACCCCGGTCGGCCTGGTGAGCAGGGCTCGGCCAGCACGGGCAGGGCGGGCGGGTGGCCGGTCCTGGCGGGGCTGACCGTCTGTGTCCCGCAGAGGTGGCTCACGCTGAAGCGGACGCTGGCCCACGAGGCGCTGGCGCAGCTGCAGAGCCTGGAGCCGCTGTGTGTCGGCTGCCCCGAGCTGCACGCCCGGCGGCTGGGCCTGGCCGGGAGGGCCCTGCGCCTACTGGCCCAGCAGGCCGACCCCCTGCACCCTGCCTTCTGCTGGGAGGAGCACCAGGTGCGTGGCCTCTGTCCACAGCTGGAAGCAAGGCCCGAGCCCCTTAGCTCCCCAGCCGCAGCCTGGCCACCAGCCTCTGGAGGCCGGGCTGGCCGGCGCCGTGACGGCAAGGGGACGGGAGGCTGGCTGCGCCCAGGCCAGAGCCGCTAGCACCGCGGGGGACCAAGGGCAGGGACCAGCCCAGCCCCAAACGTGGGGTCTATCAGGGCTTGGCACGAGGCCATCCCCCCACTCCCCGGTCTCCTGCCTGCTGCTCCTGGGGGGTCCCTAGGAGTCTAGGGTGCAGCTCAGCTGCCGCCGCCCTCCACTCACCTGCACAGCCCTAGGGAGGGCTGTGGACCTCCGGGGTGCACCAGTCAAAGAGGCTCCCCCACCCCCCAAATGCCGTGACGCCCCTCCCCCACCTGCCCCTAGAGTAAAGCCAACCCAGACCCAGACCAGCTCCCCAGGGCCCCGGCTGGGCAGCGGCTGAGCTCTGGGCCCTCACTGACCACTGACGGCTTGCTGAGCACAGGGGTCAGGAGGGCAGGGCCAGAGAGGTGCCGGGTCCCCTTACTGCACTTTCTAGTCTGGGGCCCTTGCCCACCCCTTCCTGGGGCTGAGCCCCAGCACCTGTGGGCCAGCCGCATCCACCCAGCCCCCCAGGCCTGCTGCCCCAGGCAGGGCTCCTGGCCTCGCTGGCCCCAAGGCACCGTCTGGCTGGAAGCCAGGGGGAGGGCACTGCCCGAGGGGCCTGGCCGGGCCTCCACAGGGCCCCCGAGCAGCCTCAGGTGTCTGCAGGTGCAGCAGGAGGAGGAGCAGGAGGAGCACAACGGCAGCTTGGTGCATGCCCCCCGGGGGCCTGGGGAGCAGGGCAGGAGCGGCTGGGACCTGAAGGTAGTGCCCACTCCGCCCTGCCCCCTCCCGCCCAGCGCTGCCCAGCGCTGATGGCCAGCCTGAGTCTGCCCTTCCCCGCAGAGGAGGATGGCGCTGGCCCAGCGGTACCTGGCCCAGGCGTCAGAGGTGCTGCTGCAGGGCCTGCAGGTGGCCCTGGGCAGCGGTGAGCTGGCTGTGGCGGCGGCCGCCAGTCTGGAGTTGGTGGAGTGCGTGGGCTCACTGGACGCGGCGGCCGCCTGCCAGTTCCTGGCACTGTCCCAGGTACGGCTGCCCGCTGGCGGCTGGGCTCGCCCGGGTCCGCGCGGCTCCCAGGGCCCCAGCCCGGGCGCGCTCACGGGGTGAGCTGGCCTGTTGGTGCGGCCGGTGGCCCTCCGCAGATGGCTGTCTGTTTCAGAGCTGCGGGGCAGCGCGTGCCATGCGGGACGTCCTGCTCAGGGCCACAGCGGACACCAGCAGCTCCCAGCTGGCCGCCCTGCTGCAGCTGGAGCACAGGCTGCTGCGCCAGGGGCGCACGGGCACCAGGCTGCTGGCCAGCGTGCAGCAGAGGCTGGCCGCCACGGCCAAGGTGAGCGCCTGGCTGCACCCCGCCGCTGCCTCCTCGGGCCCTGCCTGGGGCGCTGTGGGCAGCGCTGTGGGGCGGGGCCGGGGCCGCCGATCAGGGGGCGGGGCGGGCCGGGCCGGTGATGGGCGGCCGCCCAGCCGCGCCTCCGTAGCGCCCTCCATCGGCAGCAGGTGCGGGCCGCGGGGTGGCGGAACTGGCCTGCCAACCGCCTCAGAGCGGACTCTGGGTGCGGTGGGAGTGGCCTGGCCCCCCCGCCACGCGGGCCCTGCAGGCCCGGCTCCACGCCTCCTCAGGACCCCCCTCCCTGCCTCGGCCCGGCGCCGCGGGAGGCGCTCCGCACTGTGCCGCCCGCCGCGCCTGAGCCGCCCTCCCGCAGGCCTGGCAGAGCCTGGCGGTCACCGAGCAGCACCTGGGCCTCCTGAACGACGTGCCCTTCTCCTTCCGGCTGCTCTTCCTGCACCACGCGCCGGACGGGTGAGTGCGGGCGGCGGGCGCAGGGCCCTGGGAACCCCTGGCTGGCCCCAGCGGGAGGCTGCCCCGGACTCCTCCTGGGAGTTGAGTCCTGGGATGGGGACCTGGAGCGTCCTCTGGGGAGGTGGGGGAGGACCCAGCCCTGGAACCCCACCTGTGCGGACGGCGGGGCGGGGGGCGGGCCCAGACCCCAGGCGCCGCTGACGCCCCACCTGCCGCAGGGCCCACCTGTATGGTGCTGTCTACGAGCGACCCAAGGTGGTCCCTGCGGCCAAGGGGAAGCTGCTCCCCGTGGGAGGTGAGGCTGCCCAGGCCGGCCTCCCTGTGGCCAGGCCCTCCCCTGTGCTCCTTCCCCCGCCCACTCTGGGGTGTCCCTGCCTGCGGGGCTGTCCCCTGGGGTGGGCGGAGCCCGTGGGGAAGGGCGGAGCCTGCACCGCCAGCCCTGGCCTCAGCGCGCAGGTGTGCCGGGCAGTGACCAGCTCTGCGCGTGTCGCAGGCCTCTGCAGGGTGGCCCGGGCAGCGGCGAGCCCCGAGGCCCTCTCCTCCCTGTTGGCCCAAGCCCAGCAGTTCCGCGAGCAGACCCAGGCCGAGGTGTACGCAGAGGACCTGGCCCCGGGCCCAGGCGCGGTGAGCCCCAGCCCAGCAGGGTGCTGGCCGCAGGGCGGGGCCTAGGCGGGCCGGCGGGCCTCTGACCCGACCCTTGGCTGCCACGGTCAGCCTGGAGCCGGAGCTTCTGGGGCGGGCAGGGCCCGGAGGCCTGTCCGGGGTTCGGAGGTCCCCAGGCTAGTGGGTGGGGCCCGGCTCCCGGGGCGCTGGCTTCAGTGGCTGGGCCAGCTGTTTTGGGGGGGCTCGAGCTGGGCCCTCCCTGGGCAGGGGCTGGGCTGGGCAGGCCTCCCCTCGCTCTGAGCTGGGGGTCTTCTGGCCCAGGCTGCTGATGCGGAGAGGACGCCGGAGCCCGCCGAGGCGTGCAGTGTGCAGGGGCTGCGGCAGCTGCTGTGCGCCCTGGAGGAGTACCTGGCGCCCCTGCTCCTGCGGCTCAGTGGCCCCGAGGCCAGGTGCGCGGGGCACCCCAGCCCCGGGCACAGGAGCGGGGCGGGCCGGGCGGGGGCCTCGGCCGTCTGCGTCAGTGGCCAGCGGTGCCTGTGTTGCACTCAGGGCGCAGGCCCCCGCGGCGGGGGCGGACGCGGGCAAGGCCAAGGGCAGAGACAAGGAGAGGAAGCTGTCCCTGTCCCAGGGTGAGTGGTCGAGCCGGGTCCTCGCAGGGGCTCCGGTCAGCGGCGCGGCGCCCCGGGAGAGGCGTGGAGGGCAGCGGCGCGGCCACCTGGACTCGTCCAGGCCCGGCGGCGACTCGGCCACCCCAGCGCGCCTGCGCCGGGGCCCTGGCCCGTCCCCGCGGCCGGCGGCTGGCTGAGGCCCGTGTCCCGCTGCAGCGCCGCCCGAAGCCGCGGACAGCGTCATCCTGGTGGCCGACCGGCCCCTTCTGGAGCTGCCGCTCGAGGGGCTGTCCTGGCTCAGGGAGGCCGGGGCCGCCTCCGTGTCGCGGGAGTTCTCCCTGCACGTGCTCTGCGGCCGCCTCCGCAGGGAGGAGCCAGGTAGGGTCCACGCCACCAGACTCCTGGCCCGGGGCCCAGCTGCTCCGGGACCACAGCCCTCTGGGCGCCACGGGCTGCCCCAGCCCCGGCCCCGGGCCCGGCCCTGCCCTGGCCTGGTCTGGCCTGGTGGGCAGTGGGACCAGGGGCCAGCCGTGCTCGGGCTTCCCAGGCGCTCTGGCTGCAGCCTGTTCTGCGTGTTCCGCGCCTCCGAGCAGCAAGTGGATGCTGCGGTCACTGGACTTCGGCTTCCGTCCAGGACAAAGCGGCAAGGTCCGCAGACACCCTCTGGAATGGCCGCAGTGGCCGGGAAGGGGGGTCGGGTGGGGCCGGGGCTGGAGGGCGCAGTGGGCGGGCCGGAGGCCGAGCCCACGGGCCCCCCAGCTGAGGCGCTGGAGCCGAGACAGGCACCGGCGTCCAGGTTGGCCGGGCATATGCCGGACACAGAGGGAGCGTGAGGCCCCTGTCCAGTGTGCAGCGTCCAGGCAGGTGCGTGAGGGGTCTGGCCGCAGCGGGGCCTCGCACCGCAGGCCCAGGGCGGTCAGGGCGGGAAGGCGTCATCTCCCCCGGCCAGAGCGGAGACTTGGGGTTCACGGTGAGCAGCAGGCCCGAGCACCCTGGGGACACGGCGCTCTTCCCAGCACCGGAAGTGGCACATGTCATAAGGAGCAGGCACCCCCAGATGGAGCTGAGCTGCCCCCACCGCGAAGAGCGGGGACAGAGACACCGGACCGACGGGGTCTCACTGCCCGCAGGGCTGGCCCAGGACGAAGTGACCACGCAGGCGGACCCCAGGGCCTCGGGCACCCCAGACCCCAAGGGCCCGGCCGCGGGGCACCCGCGGGGTGTGAGGGGAGGGTGGGTGTGAGTGAGTGGATGGGGCCTGTCCAGGCGGCATTGGGGACTCGGGGAAGCCTCTCTGAGAGCTGGACGGCCCCAGGGCAGCGGGCAAGCCCAGATGCCTGACCGCTGGCCACTTGGGTCTGCGGTGGGGACAGCTGAAGCAGTCACTGCCACTGGTCCCCCCGAACTTGACCGTGGCTGCAACCCCACAAATCCAAGAGGCTCAGAAACGCCGACACAAGAAGCGAGGAAATGGGGGGTCGGGCCACTGTACCCCGCTGCAGGACGGGAGCAGCAGCCAAGCAGGAGGCAGGTCCGGCCTCGAGGCAGACCCAGAGCCCCGGACCCTGCAAGGCGACGCCACGCCGGCCCGTCACGGGGGTCGTGCGGCTGGGCCCTGGCCGGGACTGTCTGAGGACCAGAGGCGGGACGGGCGCGGGAGCGGCGGGGCGTGGGCGCCCCAGGCCGGCCTTAGCCTCGGTGGTCTGGAGCAGGCGAGCGGGCGGCCGGGCTCTGGCGGGCCAGGGCGGGCTCTCGGGGAGAGGGGCCCAGCAGGCAGGCGGCCGTGCCAGTGAACGCTGGCTGGCGGGGCGCCGCGGGCAGGGCCTCTGGTCGGGACATGCGCCAGCCCGCGGCGTCCTCGGCCAGCGTGCCCGGCCAGAGGTGGCGTCCTGGGCTGCGGCAGCCGCGCTGGGAGGGCCCTTATCCGCGGTGTGGGAGTCACAGCGGCCAGAGCAGCGGGCCCTCGCCAGACCAGCGCGGGTCAGGGCCCACAGGCTCGGCCGCGGCGTGGGCCGGACGACTCCAGCTGTCTTCTGCAGAGGGGGCTGTGAAGAAGGACAGCAGAGGCAAGGACGTCAGAAAGAGAAACTCCAGCAGAAAAGGCAAGAAGGTAGGAGCGCCTGGGCCTGGGCCTGGGCCTGGGTCCTCAGGACTGGACGCAGGCCCTCAGGGCTGTCTCTGGCAGGGCTCGGCGCTCCGCGTGGTCCCGCAGGACTGCTCCGTGGTGGACTCGGACACCTTCAAGTGTATCCTTTGACGCGCCCGCCCCGCCCGGGGCTCGCTGTGGCCCGTTTCTCCTTAACGCAGGCCCAGATGTGGTGGACCCCTATGAGGAGGCCGAGGGCCAGGGTGAGTGCTGAGCGGGCCGCTGGACACTTCAGCCGCTGTGCTGGGCAGCGCTGCCAGCCGGCCGCCCCTGGCTGGCTTCCTGGGCTGGCTGTCCCGAATGCCCTTCCACTGTCCACTGGAGAGCCCCAGGGCCCGCAGGCCCAGGCCTGCCTCTCGGCTCGCCAGAGGTCCCCAGGGCCAGCAGAGGGCTCACGAAGCCACGCAAGGGCACGGCCCAGCGCCGCGTCTGAGGCTTTGCGGCCGCCCGACTCCCTGCAGAGACGCTGACCCCTGTGGCGGTGACCCAGGACGTCCTGGAGAAATTCCGAGACACCACTGCGAAATGGACAGGACATCTGGGAAGCAAGCACTTCCCAAGGTCCGCCTGGGGTCCCCCAGTGGAGTCCTGCAGTGGGTGGGGCGGGGCGCGCCACAGGGGCAGGACACACCCTGGGCGGGCGCTGCTGCCCTCACTCTGGACTGGGGCCGCACCCCTGCTCTCTAGTCAGCCTGTCTCCATGCCTGTGCCCCCTCCCTTCCCTGGCCGCCTCCTGCCCGACCCTCTGTTCAGACTGCCAGCCCGCGGGCCTGCCTGAGCAACCTCTGAGCGCCCTCACCGCAGCTGCGGGGCCACACGTGCCCAGTTCCCCCCTCCCTGCACTCCGCACTCAGGATGAGGTGTGGCCCCCACTTCATGGCACAGGTTGGGGCCCCTCCCCAGAAGGCGCTCTCCTGCGGACCACAGTCCACCAGCTCCCTGCAGTCCCATCCCGCCCGCCCCGTGCTCTCCGCTCCCCACCGTCCGGTCCTGAGGGCAGCCAGGGAGGGGCCAGGAGGATGACTGGCCACTACAGTGACGGGGGGTGGGCGAGGGGCACTGACTGAAAGGGGAGCCCAGGGAGCTGCTCTGGTAGGGTCTGTGGGCCGGAAACTGCGGGGGCAGGGGTCACCTGTCGGGCTTGGGGCCCTGGGCTGTCAGGGTAGTGCCCGTCCAGCATGTCCAGAGCTGCTGCCCCGTGAGAGGTTTCACTCCAGGCACCTCACATCAGGAGCGGCAGGGGCAGGGCGCCGAGGGAGCGGGCGGAAAGGCCACCGGGGCCCCTGCAGGAAGCCCGCTGAGCTCTGGCCTGCCCACAGCCAGGCCGAGTGGGAACGGCTGCTGGACAGCTGCGAAGGCTTCCTCTTCTACGGCATGGAGAGCTTCCTGTCCCACCTGCTGGTGGAGAGGCTGGCGGCCATGAACTTGCAAGGTGAGCAGCCAGGGCCCTGGACTGCCCTCCCCAGTCGCTGTTGGGGGCCTGGGCTGTGGCCTCAGGCTTAGGAACCCCTGGCCCATGGGCTGGCGGTGCCCCCAGGTGCCGGCACCCACTGGGGCCTCGGGCCCTCCCACTTCCCAGAGACCAGTTCACATCTCCAGGCCCGAGGGCGGCTGAGCGGCTAGCTGCCCCGGGTCCCTTCCTGGGAGCTCCTGTGGAGCCCCGAATGGTGGCCACTGGTGGACAGCTTGCCCGCTGCCCCAACCCGCATGGAGCCCCGCAGAGCTGTGGGCGACCTGGCCAAGGGCTCAGTGTGCTGGGAGCTGGGCCCAGGGCCGCCGAGCTCCTCCCAGGACATGCATGGCCGGCCTGTGGGCCTCGGCTCCCACCCCTCACCCGATGCCCCTGCGCCCTGGGCACGGCCCTCGGCCAGGTCACCTGAGGGAGGGCCCAGCACATCCCTGGACACCTCAGACCCTGGGCCTGTGGGCGGGCACACAGGCCGGTGGCTGGCTGGCCCCGGCAAGCTGGGCCCTCTGTTGAGCTGGAGGCTGCGGCAGCCCCCAGGCTGTGCACAGAGGGGCGTCCGCACGCCTGCAGGAGGCGGTCCCTGCTGTGGCTGCCGGTTGCGGTCAAGTCTGAGCCCAGCACGCAGCCTGCTCTCCGTGCCAGCCCCTGCCCAGGCCGCTGAGCTGTCCTCTGTGTCCCAGAGTGCCAGCTGATGGTCCTGCTGGACCTGACCCGGTCCTCCCAAAGCATTTGGAGGCACATGGCGGCCTCAGAGAACAAGAGGTAACGTGTCCCGGCCCCTCTGGGGCCAGCCTGGGTTAGGAGCCTGGCAGGGGAGGAGCCTGGTGGAGGAGGAGCCTGGTGGGGGAGGGGCCTGGTGGAGGAGGAGCCTAGCAGGGGAGGGGCCTGGTGGGGGAGGAGCCTGGTGGGGAGGGGCCTGGCGGGGGAGGAGCCTGGCAGGGAGGAGCCTGGTGGGAGAGGAGTCTGGCTGAATGTGGGGATGGGGGCCTGGAGGCCAATGCGCAGGTGGGTGTCCCTGTACCCTGCAGTCAGACCCCAGGGGGAGCTGGCACCCCAGGATCTGTGCCCTCGCCCCAGCGCTTTCCTGGCAAAGGCCCGAGTGGTAGGAACAAGGAAGCTCCAGCAGCTGACCACAGGCCGGTCAGGGGGGCTGGGGACACAGTAGCTGCCACAGCTGCCCCTTGGGGATGGGGCCTCTCCGCATGCACTCCCACATCGCTCGGTTAGTGACCAGGCTAGGCTGGCCTCCTGCAGGAGTGAGCTCGGCAGGAGGTCCAGTTACACGGCCCATGGCCCTGCTCGTTCCCCAGCGCCTCCCAGCTGTCCTTGGAGGAGCCCCTGGAGATGGCCATCCTTCTCAGTCTGGTCGGGGTGCAGAGCATCGTGGGGAACCAGTGGCCCACGCTCCTGCAGCACAACGCGCAGCGGGCCCTCCACCTATGGGAAAGTGAGCCCCAGAGCGCCCTGCCCCGCCCGCCCCGCGGGGTCGCCCTCTGACCCCCCGCCCCGCGGGGTCGCCCTCTGACCCGCCCCTTCCCTAGACCTGCTGGCCGCAGGCCGGCCCATCGGGAGAGTCGTCCGCCTCCTGCAGACGCCGCCGGGAGCTGGCGATGAGGCCCAAAGAGGTGAGGGGAGACCTGGGCCTCAGCCTGGGCTGAGCAGCTGTGCCCCCCTCCCGGCCAGGGAGCCGCCCCCCAGGCCCAGGCAGGGGCTGATCTGAAGGGGTGCCCAAGAGCAGGACAGGGTGGGTGGGGCGCGTGAAGCAGTGACTCTCCAACTTGTGCCGCATAAAAGGGGCTTAACACTTAAAAGTCGCAAGGTCCACAGGGCCAGAAGGCGTCTACCCCAGGGGTGAGTGCCAGAGAAGGGGCTAGGGCTGGGGGAAGTGGGGAGGGGAGGGAGAAGCAGAGCAAAGGAGGGGGCAGGAGGGGAGGGAGGGGAGGGGAGCCGGGAGAGGACGGGAGGAGTGGTGAGCGAGCGGGGGTTTCCTCCCACCGACCTGCCATCCCTCTCTCCCCAGAGGAGACTCCTCGGCCCTCCAGGGACAGGGCCGCGCCCACGCGGCCCCAGTTCCTCAGCTCCCGTCAGCTCCCCAGCAGCCTCAACCTGGTGCTCTACGGGCTGCCCAACAAGGTCGTGGGCTGAGGCCGCCCTTCCGGAGACCCTGGCAGCCCTGGCCTCTGGCCTCCCCCGGGTCCGCCGCCTGAGCACCCTGGGGCTGGAGGGCAGTAGCTGGGGGCTGGGCGGTGCGTGGGGCGGCCCCCACAGCCCTCTGGGCCCAGAACCTCTGCACGCGCCTGGTGTCCGGGTTGTTCCTCCGCCTCATGGCTGAGACAGCGGCCGGTGGCTCAGAGGGCAGCTTCTGGGGACCTCGCACTCGCCCCGGCTCTGGGAACCCTGGGCCCGTGGTCCAGGAAGCTCTCAGTAAACAGCCAAGCGGCCAAGCCAGCGAGCTAGCCTAGCGAGCCTGCCTGACTCCAACCCCCTGCCGCCCCTGCACCCCCTGCCGAGCCTGCCTGACTCCAACCCCCTGCCGCCCCTGCACCCCCTGCCGCCCCTGCCGCTGCTCAGGATGCTGGGGCTCTGCACTCCCCCAGAGCCGCTGGCGGGCACCGGCAGCCCCTCCCCACAGCCTTCCTGGCCTGGGACCACCCCCACCCCGCAAAACTGCCTGGGCCTCAGGGTCCCCGACATCTTTCTGAATCCGCTGCTGCCGACCTGGCTCCATCCAGTCAGCCCCGGGTCCTGGGGGCCCCTGTGCCTGGCCAGCCAGCACCCTCCCCACCCCACCAGCCCACAAGGGTCTTAGCCAGAGGGGGCAGTGCGCAGCTCTCTGTTCCTTTCAGCCGTTCTCCAGGGCCTTCGGGGAGCTCTGAGGGCGGGGCACGACTTCAAGCTGGGCCTCACCTGCCAGACATGGGCTTGATGCCCAGTGAAGCTCGGGGCGCGCCCACGGGGGCTCAGGCTGTGGCCTCGTGGGGCTTGTTGAGGGGCCACCCCTTCTCCATCAGCCTCAGAGGGGATGCAGGAATGACCCTGCAAGGGTGTAGGACAGGACTGGCTGTTGCCTTCCGGAAGCCTCCACGCACCCCTCCCCCCAGGGAGGGTCAGCAGTCTCAGCCTTCAGGCTCCTGCTCGTGGCCAGCTCTGATGGCCAGGCTGTCCCTCTGGGCACCGCACGTCATCGGGACCACCTTGGTGGGCTGCCCACTACGCAAGGCGGCTGGGCTGTTGACCCCTCGAGAGGCTGCCGTTTATCTGCACGTGACTGGGGCGGGGTCGGGTGCGCAGCACCCATGGGTGTGCCCCCGAGCCCACCCCAGAGGCCGGCCCCCGTAGGGGCTGGCAGGAGTCATACCTGCCTGGAGCAGGGTACCAGCCAGGCAGTCTAGGCGTCCCCCGACCCAGCCCTAGAGGCCCTGGGGCGGGTGCTCAGCCAGACCTCAGGGCGCTGTGGGAGGGCAGTCCCCACACCAGCTGGTTCTGGTCTCCTGGGGCCTAGCGGGCCCCAGGTGGGGTGGGTGAGAGTTGGGTCCTTCCGGCCCAGCCCCTGGAGGCACTGGGTCCCGGGAGCAGCCCCTGGACATGCAGGCCAGGAAACAGGCTCCTGGGGGGAGGGAGCAGGGCCAGGCCCCAGGACAGGTGAGGCGCCCACAGAAGCCACGTCCCCAGGCTGGCTGTCCCCAGTGCCCCTTGGGCTATGGGCAGAGAGGGCACGCAGGGCTGCCGGTGCCACGGAGGCAGGTGGGGTGGTGTCTCACGCTGGCTGGCCCTGGACGCCGCTGGCCTGCCCAGGCACAAGGGGACCAGCTGAAGCAGGGTCAGCCCACGCCAGCTCAGCGCCAGAGAAGGGCGCAGACCAGGGTCTTTGCCAGCGCTTGGTGCACCCAGCGCAGGGGCCACGCTGGACGCAGATGGCCCAGAGATGCCAGTGGGAAAGGAGCTGGACACATGGGCGGGGGACACACCCAGGCCCATGTGGGAAGCCGGGGTGGGGTGGGGGCACCAGGCAGCCTGGGGGCCAGCCCAGCCTGCCTCGTGACAGTGGCAGAGACTGGCACCTCTGCGTGGGCATCGCTTCCCACACCCGCCCGCCTGCACCCGCTCCCCTGCCCGCTCCCACCTGCAGCCTCAGCCCAGCGCTCTGGCCGCCCCTCACTTCAGTCCAGGGCAGCGGCTGCGGTGACCGCTTCTGAGAATCCACGTGAATTCCAGATCAGAGTTCTAAAAATCGCACCTTGGACAATGCTGAAAGCTGGTGACCCCTCCTCTTTGTTTGGGGTCTCCTCCTCTCAAATACACGCACGTCCTGGCGCTGGTTCATTTAAAAAAGCCTGCGCGGTGACCCGGGATAATGCACGTCCGAGCCGTCCTGGAAATATGGGCTTTCTTCTAGAAAGACGCTGGCGCCCGCCCAAACACTAGAATAAAAGCTTCTGGAAATATTTCACGCAGGCGGCGCATTTGTTAACGGCCGTGTCTGCGCGGCGGGAGCCCGGGGCTGGCGACCGTGGCCTTACAGTAACTTTCTGAATTATGTGCCGGCAACATAACAAATCACATTATCAATTAGCTCCTACAACAGAAGTGGCAGTCTGTAATATATCCAAGCATGGAAAAACGGCCTGGGTGAAATTTATGTAACCCTAAAAACCGCGAGGGGGAAGGAGATGGCCGGGATTGATGGGTGACCTGCGCCGCCGCGTGACCCCCGGGCGTCCGTGAGCGCGGGCGCAGGTGCTGCGGGCTGCAGCCCCGGGGTGGCGGGGGGGCGCGACCCCGCCAGGGCCTGGCGTCCTGCCCCCACCTGGGTCCTGGCCCCCCAAGTGAGGGGCAGGCCCGCGCCCCGCCAAGTCCCGCCGCCGTCTCCTCCGTACAAGTTCTATGTGTTTTCTTACTCTGCATCCTGAAAGCGGCGGTTTCCGTATTTTTAAATCAGGGAGCTTTGTTTATTGATAAAAATCATTACGTTCATTGTGGGAAACTCAAAGAAGTAAAGGGAGTGAACGGCCTCCCGCAGGGCCTGCACCATGGGGCGTGGCCTTCCCAGGCGCCCAGGGGCGCCAAAGGCCCTTGCCTGCCAAGGGAGGGCCAGTGAGCCAGGCCCAGCGCCGGCAGGGGGTCCCGCAGGGGCCGCAGCCCCGCTGCCAGCACTGCCCTCCTTCCTCGCCTGCCCCAGGAGGAGCCCCCGACCTCGCTCTCAGCGCGGCCCTGGGGCGCCCGGGCAGGCCTTCTCCCTACTGTGGCCCAGGATTGATTCGGACAGAGAAATTCGGTGGGTTAATAAGACTAAACGTTTCGCAGATGCTTGCATATAAATTTCTATTAAGTCGCCTAGTCCAACACTGGTCTCTAATAGTTTAATTTCTATATTAAGTAATTAAAGCTCTATTTTCAATTGCTGTGAACGATTGTTTTCCTTAATGATCTTCCTCGAGGAGCCAGTAATTTTATATCTTGTAAAAATGATTAACTGGCATCATTATCCAATCGCTTTGAAATATCGCTGGCAACTTCCAGCCAGGCCATTTCTGTTCAATTAAAGCTCGGCGCCGAGACGCACAATGTCACTTCGCCCCACGCAGCGGCCGCGTTTTATGACGAGGATGATGAAGATAGAAACAACCAGTTTAATTATCCCATTTCCCACAGAGAAATCAATTTTCAGCATCTCCACCTGCAGGGGCGAGGCGAGGGAGCGGTGGGCGGGCCCTCTGCGGTGGGGCGCCTGGGGGCCCCGCGGGGGAGCAGGGGTGCTGGAGGCAGGCCCACGGTCTGGTCCCCTTGCCAGGCCCCGCTGCCCCGCAGCCCCTCGCCAGGGCGGCTCCCCGCAGCGGCACGGCGGGCAGAGGGCGGCCAGCAGGCGGCCCCCCCAGGGCGACTCAGGGGACGCGCCGGCCTGGCCACTCAATCACAGGAAGGTGGCCGGCAGAATCCGGTTGACGCTTTTATCACAGTCCTTCAGACCCAGGGACGGGATGCAGACGCAGCGGCCAGCTGCCCGCAGCTCTCAGAGCCTCTCTTTGTCATGAGGTGAGAGTGGCGCCGCTTCCTGCTGGTGCCCAGCACCCCACAGTTCTCTGGCCACTGCCGGGAACCAGGCCCTGGGCTCCAGACCCCAGAGCAGGCACAGCTGGTACCACAGCCCCTGCTGGCGGAGAGGCCCTGTGACGACCCCGTGTGACGGCCTGCGTGACAGCCCCCTTGGTGACACCCGGGTGATGGCCCTGGTGACGGCCCCTAGGTGACAGCCTGAATGACAGGCCCCAGGTGAGGGCCCCCTTGGTGACAATCCTGGGTGACAGCCTGGATGACAGTCCCTTGGTGACAGCCCCGCTGACGGCCCTGGTGACAATCCTGGGTGACAGCCCCGGCTGACAGGCCCCTTTGATGACGCCCTGGTGGCGCCTGGTGAGCGCGCACATGTTCTGTTCTGGCACCAGCCTCTGGCCTCACCCCGGCGCTCCGGGCCCTGAGGCTCAGCTGGTGGTGGGTGCCTGGGCCGCCTGCGCAGCGGGGGAGAGGCGCCAGCTGAACCGCGGGCTGCCGGCGCCTGGGCGGGCTCAGCGCAGCGTCCTGCGCAGGGTCCCCCTGCGGAGGCCGCAGCTGCCGGCCACGGGGACCCGCGGCTCCGGGAGGAGCCAGCCCCAAAGGCTCCGGGCCGCGACGGCAGGGAGGCACGAGCACCCGCCCTCCTCGGCTGGGTGGTCCCTGGGGCAGCGAGGCCCTCCTTCGGCAGACCCTGTGGGCCGCGCTGGGCCGCCCGGGTCCTCCAGCACCGACCCACCCGCAGCGGGCCCAGCTGTGGGCCACGCCACGCGCCGGAGCCCGAGCTCTGTGCTCCCTCCGGGCCGTTACCCGCTCGTAGCCAGGCCCCGCCACAGGGACGCGCGGCGCCAGAAGCCGGCCTTGAAGGAGGCCTGGGTGCGCGAACAAAGCCCAGGCCCAAGCGAGTCCAGGCCCTGCCCGCAGGCCCCGCCCACGCCCGGGGCCGTACCCGCAGGCCCCGCCCACCGGGCACCCCACGGACCCCGTCCCCGGGCCGCCCTGGCCACGCCCCCGGGACCGCGACAGGCTCCGCCCACAGGCTCTAGGGGCCCCGGTGCCTGCGACCTCGGCAGGATTGGGCTCCTCCGGGGGTCGCCCGCTCCTGGGGAGCCCACCAGGAAGCCCCGCACAGGGGCCGGAGCAAGTCTGAGAGGCGCCGAGAGCCCTCTGGGGTCTGCAGGGTAGTGCTGGCCAGGCCGGCCCGGAGAGGGTGGCCGAGGTGCTTTGCTCCGGGCGGGCGCGGGGCAGCAGGAGGCCGGGGAGGCCTCTGGGCCGTCGTCTGGGTGACCGTCCCCCCTTGCTTGGCCTCCTCCTTCAGGGCACAGGTGTGGCTTCCAGCGGGGTGTGCCATCTCCTGGCCCTCCCGAGGGACCCGCAGCGAGCCTGTGGCCGGGCCAGTGTGGACCAGTGCACAGAGGGGCCAGGCCGTGGGGCTGGGGGGGGGGACAGTGGGGAGGCCAGGGGAGGTGAGGGCAGGCGGGATGGGGTCCTGTTGGCTGGTCCACTGGGCACTGCCCTGCAGTAAACCAAGTCACGTGCGGGCTCCCCTACTAATGCAGGGCTTACTGGGCCTAGGCGCCCCCTCCCCTCCTGCCTGCCCCTCCCTGCTGCCCCCTCAGCTGCTCCCTGACCCCCAGGCATGCCCCTGGCCATGCTGGGGGCGGGGTGCTGGGCTGCCCTCAGGTCCCTGCTGGGTCCCACGTGGCCAGAAGAGGGCGCACAGTGCTCAGGCAGGGTCGGTCTTTCCTGGAGACCCCGCAGTCTGGGCTTTGCTTGGGTGGGGTGGGGTTTGCTGCAGCGCAGCTTCCTTCCCAATTCCGGAACCTTCCTCGTCGGCCCCTTTGAGGCCTCACAGCAGCAACTGCACCCCCTGCCCGCTGGTACCTGGGCTTTGGAACTAGGGCCCTCGGGCTCCAGGATCCCGCTGACCTGCCTCTCCCTGTACCCCAGCTCGGGGCAGCAATGTTCAAGGAGTCACTCCAGGGGCCCTTTTCATTCCTCTGTTCCCTGGTCAGCGGGCCTGCTGGGCCGCTGCCCTCCCCAGGGGCTACCTGCCGGCAGGGGTGGGGGACCATGCCCATGATCAGCGCGGTACCCCGCAGGCTCCTATGGACCATCCCAGCGGTGAGGCGACCTGCAGGGGAGCGGCGGAGCCCTCAGAAGCGACTCCGCACCACAAGGGGAAGGTGCCTGTCCACGGGGTCTCTGAGTCGCCCTGCGGAGGCCACCGGCTCCTTGGCAGGACCGGAGGAGGAGGGCCCGGAGCCGCAGCCGAGGGGCCCTCCCTTCCCTGCAGGAGGGTGGGCGCCTGGGGTCTCAGGAGGAGGGATGCGGTGGTGCCTGGTTAGGGGTGCAGGCGCTGCTAGAGACATGTGCAGGGAGTTAAGGACGTTTTAGCCCTGCTTGGGGAACGGGCAGGACAACACGCGGGGCACGCACAGAATTGCCTAAACCACCCACATTAAGGACGGCCCAACTCCCCCAGGCGCCCCAAACCACTTGTGGCACTGGCCAGTGGGACCCATGGGGGACCCGTGGAGGGTCAGGCGCGTAGGAGATCCCCAGAAGCTTGTCCTCAGAGCTAAAATGGGGTTGGGGCGCTGGGGTGTGCATGGAGCCAGCGTGCAGCCCGCTGAGCCGCTGCGCCCCTCTGCGACAAGGACTCGCCAGAAGAGGACCTCTCACTCCTCCAGGGGGCTCCTCCTCCCGGGCACCGCCTGGGATGGGGCCCCCACCTGACCCCGTCCCGCCAGGGCCACGGGCCCCACCCAAGAGCCCAGAGGGCCCCAACCCTGCGTGGGACGGTCCCCCTAGGGCAGTGTCCTGAGTTCACACTGCGACCCTCCCTGGAAGGGGCGAGCCAACGAGTGAAGGGCCAACTTCGGGGCTAGAGACCAGGGCCTGCTGCGGTGAGGGCAGGCCAGCGCCAGCTTCGCCGTGGCAGGATTCTCGGGCAGCCAGCCCGCATCCCGCGAGGGCCCGGGCGAGAAAGCGGAGCGAGAACCTTGGCCGCAAGAGCCGCTAGCTCCGTGCGCTGCGCCCGGCGGCCCTGCCCGGCAGCCCAGCGCGCGCACACAGCGGCGGGGTGTGCCCTGTACTCGCGCTCAGCCTCGTGGCGAGTCGCCCTTCCACTCGCTCGCAGAGAACCCGCGCTGGACGCCCCAAACGAAAACAGACCCCCAAGGGTCCTGTGCGAGCGCCCGCTGGGTCCCTGCGCAGAGCGGCGAGCGCAGCCCCGTTCCCAAGCACCGCAACCCTGGCGGCTCCGGCGAAACGGGAAAGTCGTTGCTGACCAGCGCTCGGGTCCCAGAGGCCCGGGCACACCGTCTTCCCCCTCCGCCACCGCCATGACCTGGCCCGCCCTTAGCACTCGCTCAGGTCACGGCTCCCAAAGGGTGCCGTAAGACGTGGAGCCGGCTCCACCATGTGCCGCCACCCAGGAGGAGGAGGCCGCAGCGCCCACCTTACTTGTCCTGCTCATCAGCACGCTGGGGTCCTCGGAGATCTTATCTGAACGGGGTGGGGGCTCTTTGCCCCCAGAGATGACACGGGGGCTGACGGGCGAGCAGATGGGGCTTCGGCCCCAGCGCTGAGGACACCGACCCCCTAAGACGCCGAGAGTGCCCTCCCGGTCGCCCGCAACCCGGCTGGCATGGCAAGGTTCCCACCGCCCGCGGGGAGCCCTCCTCAGGCCAGCTGGAGCCCGCACTGGGCTGGGGTTGCCTCCCCGGAACTGCGCGGGACTTTGCTGCTGGGAAACACCAGCCGGCAGGCTCAGGACCGCCAGGCCTCATCCCGGTAAGGACTGCCCAGGCTGGGCCAGGCCAGGGCGCCCTCCAGCAGCGGACGAGTCGGCAGACCGTCCTGTGGCTCCACGCCGGCCGTCGGTAGCGGCCTCAGGTCGGACTGGCGCTGGCCGAGCGCCCGGTGGACTCCAGGGTCCGTCGGAGGGAAGCCGCGGCCGCAGCGCTCTCTGAAGATGTCTGCGTCCTGCTCCCTCCCTCCGCCCCAAACGAAGCTGGCGGCTGGGAAGTCGCGGGCGGGGCGCTGGCTGTACCCCCACCTGCTCCGGCTCCCGGCCCGGCCTCCTGGGTTCTCCGCCCAGCGGAGCCTGGAGCTGGCCAGCGCTCCTCAAATCTGCATTCTTTCAGGCGATAAAATATGTTCTCGTATTTTTTCCTGATTTCCCATTAAAGCCTTTGCCTAACTAAACTCCCATCGAACCGGATTTATTTCGTCCCTGGGGAGATAAATCAGGGGGCAAATTTACAGCCCGGGAGGCACCTGCCGCGCTAATGGGCCCTTCATGGAGTGCGCTGCCGGCGGGGGCGCGCGGGCGGGCGGGCGCTGACCAATGGCCGGGCCGCGGGCGCCCGCAGCCAATCAGCGCGCGCGCCGCGCCGGGGCCCCGCGGTTATCAGCGCCTCCGGCCCGCGCGGCGCCGCTCCGACCGACCCCGGAGCCGCCGCCGCAGCCCGCCGCCCGCGCCGCCCGCCGCCCGCCGCCCGGCCCGCCGCGCCGCGCCCGCCGTCCCCCGGGCCGTCGGCGCCCGCGCCCCGCGCCCCCTGCTGCAGCCGGCGCCCGCCCGGGCCGCGCGCGAACTTCTCGGGCCGGCGGGCGCGGCGGCGGCGGCGGGGCCCGGATGGGCGCCCGGGCCGGCGGCGGCGGCGCCCATGGACGCTAACCGCCCGGGCGCGTTCGTGCTGAGCAGCGCGCCGCTGGCCGCGCTGCACAACATGGCCGAGATGAAGACGTCGCTGTTCCCCTACGCGCTGCAGGGCCCGGCCGGCTTCAAGGCGCCCGCGCTGGGCGGCCTGGGTGCGCAGCTGCCGCTCGGCACCCCGCACGGCATCAGCGACATCCTGGGCCGGCCCGTGGGTGCGGCGGGCGGCGGCCTCCTGGGCGGGCTGCCCCGTCTCAACGGGCTCGCCTCGTCGGCCGGCGTCTACTTCGGGCCCGCGGCCGCTGTGGCGCGCGGCTACCCCAAGCCGCTGGCCGAGCTGCCCGGGCGCCCGCCCATCTTCTGGCCCGGCGTGGTGCAGGGCTCGCCCTGGAGGGACCCGCGCCTGGCTGGCCCGGGTAAGTGGCCCGCGCAGGACGCGGCGGGAGCGCGGGGCGGGTGGGCGGCCGGCCGGCTCACCGCGCTCCCTTGCAGCTCCGGCGGGCGGGGTCCTGGACAAGGACGGCAAGAAGAAGCACTCCCGGCCGACCTTCTCTGGGCAGCAGATCTTTGCGCTGGAGAAGACCTTCGAGCAGACCAAGTACTTGGCGGGCCCCGAGCGGGCGCGGCTCGCCTACTCCTTGGGCATGACCGAGAGCCAAGTCAAGGTGAGTGCGGCTGGGGTCGCCGCCCCAGGCGCCCAGGCAGACCGTCCCGGGTGCTGCGAAGACCAGCCAAGGCGTGCCTGGCCGCGCCCCACGCTGGCGGCCGGTCTCGCGGGGGCTTCGGGAGGTGCCTGACGGTCACCCTCCACCCGCAGGTGTGGTTCCAGAACCGCCGGACCAAGTGGCGCAAGCGGCACGCTGCAGAGATGGCGTCGGCCAAGAAGAAGCAGGACTCTGACGCCGAGAAGCTGAAGGTAGGCTCGGACGCCGAGGACGACGACGAGTACAACCGACCGCTGGACCCCAACTCGGACGACGAGAAGATTACGCGGCTGCTCAAGAAGCACAAACCCTCGAACTTGGCGCTGGTCAGCCCGTGCGGCGGCGGAGGCGGCGCGGGGGACGCTTTGTGAGGCCGCCGCGGGCTGTAGCAACCAGGGTAGGGCCGGGCCGCCGCGCGGGAGTGTATATATTTTTACAGAATAAGTTATAAAGCGGCCTGGCTGCGCGTGCCCGGGCGCAGCCCCCGGTGGTTGTGGGCGCGATCACTTTGTATGATCAATAAATTATTTAACACGGCCGGGTCGGGGCTTGGCTCCCGAAGCCACTCCTCGAGTCTCTTGATTACCGAAACCCGAAACCCGGGAGCGGCGCCCCCTGCCCCAGTCCGGTCTGGCTCCGCCGGGCGGCGGGACCGCGCCTTCCGCCGCTGGAGCCGCAGGCGCCCACCCCGCCCCACGCACCCTGCGGACCGTGGGGAGGCCCCGCGCGGAGAGGTGGCCGGCCTGCCCGCGGGAAGGAGCCGGCACTGGTTCGGGCAGGAGCCGGACTCCCGGCGCGAGCAGAGCGGAGCCGGCGGGCGCAGTGGGACGCTCGGGCAGCAGGTACAAGCCCTCTCCCCGTCCACCCCCGTCCGCGCCTACTGCAGCGGCCCCTACACCCTTTCCAGGACTTCAGAACCGCTGCTGGGCCTGGTCTAACGGGTGAGGTTAGGGCCACATAGCAACGGCCTCGGTTGGCCCGGAAAGGGCGGGTCAGCCCAGCGCGCCCCTGCTGTGCCTCCGTTGTTTTGTTTCAGCAAACGGAGGCAGGGGCGCCCCGCCCCGTCCCTCCCCCTCCTCCTCCCCCTCCCCGGCTGGGGAGCCTCCCTGTTAGAGGCACCCGAAGCACCCCTGGTTCCCTCAGGTGAAATGAATCGGCGGAGGCTCACCTGCCGAGGCCCTTTGATACCTGGTACAAGGTTCTCTGAGAAGCGGCTGCAGAGCTGGGTCCTAGGAGCCCTGGGGGGCCTGGGCCCACGCTCCCCCCAGACCCACAGGCTAACAAAAGACCCCGCGCGGCCCCTGTGGCTTCGCTGTAAAGACCGCGGACGGCCAGGAGGGCTCAGGTGCCCCAGAGGAACCAGAAGCCTCGGGTTGGTCGCATCAGTGCTGCCGCAGCTCTGCCGGGCGGGCGGGCGCTGCCAACGCGCTGACAAAGGACCAGGTGGGGCCGCTCCCGTCCCACCCTCCCGGCGCGCCCCATCAGAGTGCGAAGAGCTCAGACAGCTCCCACTGGGGTGACACCCCCGAGGTCACGGTCCGCCTTCCCGAGCAGCCCGCAGGCAGTCTGGGGGGCAGGGGCAGGGGCCCCACGGGGTGGCGCAGGAAGAACAGTGCAGGGCACAGCGGTGTTCACCACGGTCAATTTTATTGCTTAGGAACCAAAACGGTCATTTCTAAAGGCCTCCGAAGTGACCCACAGCTGGAACCCGTGACCAGGAGGGCCGTGGGGATGCGGCAGAGCGGCCGGTGGGGCAGGTGGGGCACAGGCCTGGACGCCCGCAGTGCCCGGCCTCCCCAGAGGCAGCGGCCCCAGCAGGCCCCCAGCCGGGCTGTAGTGTCTGGAGTGGGCGGGGCCGGGCGGGGCGGCCAGCGCAGCCGCCCAGAGGGGCCGGGCAGCCGGTTAGAAGCAGCCGCCCCAGCAGACGGCACGTGCCCGGAGCATCACTGTTTCAGGGAGGACACTTGGCACCATAGGACAGTAACGAGACGGACGAGGGCTACAGAGTCCCGGGGGAACCCGCTAGCTGTGCGGGACCCAGGCCGTGGGCGGGGCATCGGGGGCGGGGCCAGCGCCACCTGCCCGCTGCCCGGGAAGTATATCTAGCATACGTTTTGGTAAGATTTATAAATTATCTTTAAAAAGTATATATTTATATATATTTATATATAAAAATGGAAAGCGGCTGCAGTGTGATTCGGACTCGGCCCTGGCAGTGGAGTGGACGCCGGCCGCAGGGCGGGCCCGGCGGCGGCGCGGTGGCGGGCCGGCGTGGGGCCAGCAGCGGGACGGTCACTGCCGGAGCCGGTGTTTCTACCTAAGGCCGCGCGCGGCCGGCGAGGCGAGGTATGTGCGGGTCCGTCTGGCGTCGAGTGGAAGCGCAGCGCGGGCCGGCTCTGCGGCGCTTGGGGCTACGGGTGCGGCGGCGGCGGCCGGGGTGTGCGCCAGGGGCTCGCGGGGGACCGCTCGGGCCGCGGGCTCCGCCTCCCTGCGGGGAAGGGGCGGCTGGTCACAGGCCCACGCACAGGGGGGCGTCGCGGGGGGCAGGGGAGGGCATATTTACCGCCGTCACTGCACCACACAGCACGTGTGCACGCGCGCGCGCGCTTTACCTGCCCCGGGCGCGAGTCGGAAAGCCAGGAACACAGGCTGCGGGGGAGAACGGCGTCAGCTCTGCGGCGGCGAGCCGCCCCACCCCCACGGGTGGCCAGCTCCAGGGGCCACCGCCACGGTGGCCAGCAGGGTCTGGCCACCCGGCCTGCTCGCGTGAGCGGCGCCGGAAGGCCGTCTCCGCGTGCCGGTGACGCCGGTGGCCTGGGCGCCACCCGCTGTGGACGCGGCACTTTTCCAAGCAGTAAAACCGTGTCTTACCCTGTCGTCACTTCGCTTATCTGCCGCCCGCCCACCCGCTCCCAGCAACATCGAGCGGACACTGGCCGCCCGGCGGCAACGCCCGCTGCGTCACCTTGTGGTCCCCCATGCACACGTCCGGCCCGATGTGGTCATAGGTGACGACCTTCTCCTCGCTCTCCGACTGGGAAAAGCAAACAGAGGGGAGGGCGTGGGGGGGGCCGCCAGGCCGGCCCCCCACTCCCTCTAGCCCACAGTATCGAGGGGTGCCCGCCAGCGCGGGGGCTGGGGCGGCCGTCGGCCCCGCCCGCGGGGAGCGGAGGCGTCCGTCAGCGTCAGCGGGGGCCGGCAGGCAGCCGGAACAGGCCCGCGGCCGAGACAGACGCGCAGCGGCAGGCGCAGCCGCGAAGGCGGCCAGGCGTGCGTGATGGATGAGGCTGCGCGGTGACGGGCGGGGCCTCCCTGCTCGCCTCCCGGTGCCCGCCCGCGCCCAGGGCCCCCACCGCGTAGCCGGTGCCCCGCAGGCCTGGCCCCGGTGTGGAGAGCAGCTCCCAGCTGTCGGAGACCTGGCGGCCAGGGGCTGTCCCAGGGAGGGCCTGGGCAGAGGTGCTGGCAGGCCCACCCAGGGTCCCGGGGAGAGGCCCCAGCGCCCGGCAGGGCTCCCGGAGGGAACACACACTCACCCGCAGAACCAGCTCCTTGGCGCAGGGCGACATGAGCACGCGGTCGCACCAGGCGGGGCAGCGGGTGTTCATGTACTGCCGGCCCTGGCGGGTGTCCTCGCTGTAGGGGTAGCTGTTGGGTGGGGGGGGCTCACCGGCCACTCTGGGGGCCCCAGGCAGCCCGCGGCTCACCCAGTCCCGGGTCGTGGGGAGCACGTTCCTCCAGCCACAGCTCCACCCACCACCACCCTCTCCCCAGGGACCCCCGCCGCTCCTCCCCTGTCCCCAGAGGCGGAGGCAAGGCCCACTGGGCAGAGGCCAGGCGAAGAGCCTGCAAGGGACACTCGCCCGGGAACATGTGGCCAGCCCTGGCGTCCCGAGGAGACGGGTAAAGGGCTCGGGGCTCTGTCCAGTTGCAGCGAGTCTGGACACCACTCTGCAGTCCAGTGTGGCTTGAGGACAAGGGCAGGCCTGTGGCCTGCACGGCTGCTTGGCCAGAGATGCTGTTGGATGCAGCGGACAGCCCAGCCCCAGACCCCAGCAGGGCTGCACCGCCCGCATGGCTGCTCCCCCAGGCCGCCTCAGAGCCCAGGGCCGGTGGAGGCTGTGTGTGGACACTGCGCCTGTGTGGCCTGGGCCGGGAGAGGCGGGCTCCAAGCTGACTCAGCAGGGCGGAGATGCTGGTCCTGAGTGGCCTGGCCTGGCGGGGCCCTGCCCTCAGCTCATCCTGGGCACACCCGTGAAAAGGACCCCAGAAAAGGACCCCACTGCTGCCAGCACGGGTGAGGAGCCGTGGCCAGCCCGGCTGGACGGCGGGGGCTTCCTCCGCAGCAGGTGTCTGTCTAGGCTGTGCAGCTGGGTGGGCAGGGCGCCTGGTGACCATGGCTGTGGGGCCTGAGACCCCAGCGACGAGGGCTGCGGCATCACCGGGGGCAAGCCCTGCGGGGCCAGCCACCCCGCCGTCCCCCTGCACCCCACCGCCTCCAGCCTGAGCCGACTGGGGATCTGGCCGGCCCGCAGGGCCTGCTGCTCCGTAGAGTGGGGCCATCTTGGCACCCCACCGGCAGGTGGTGGCCCCTCCAGCCTGGCCAGGTGCCTGCCGCTGGGGGAACGCAGACCAGAGGGCCAGGGGGAAAGGTCATCCGGGCCCCAGGCAACAGATGTGCCTGCGGCCCCACAGCCACCTCCACGCGTCTCGGGAATTCCTGCCATCTGGAGCTCCCAGGAGGGCCAGGAGCGGAGGGAGCGGGCGGGGAAGAAGCCGTGACCACCGGGTCAGGGCCCTGCCTGGCCAACCGCGCAGCCGGGTCTGGGTGCCCCGCGGTCAGTGCGGGCAGTGGGAGCACTGGCCTCACGGCCTGCTCGCTCGGCCGGGGGCCGGCAGGGCCGGTGCTCGGGCTGGCCAGTGGGGCCCTCCGCGACCGGCCCACCTCTGCATGCCCACCTGGAACCCGAGCCGGGACAGCGGGCGTGCCCAGGTCTGTCCCGCCAGCGGCTCTGGGCCGTCGTGGGCTCAGCCCTGCGCCCTCAGACACAGCCTGCCCGGTCCGGCGCGTGCCCAGGCCGTCTTGCAGCCGCCCCACTGGGGAGAAACTCGCCGGGGCCAAGGGCCCACAGGGCAGTGCCGGCCTCCCCATGGCCTGAGCCCGGCCAGCACAGCGCCCAGACACCCACGCGGCGTCTGCAGCAGCCCGGCCCACGCGGAGCCCCCGGCCTCTGGCAGGGCCCGCTGGCCCCGAGGGTGCAGGGCAGGACTGTGGGCGAGCACGTAGCAGGGGTGACCCTCCCAGCGAGCCCGCGGGCTCGGTGGTGCCGAGGCCTGCCCGATCCCGGCCTGCGCTCCGCGGCCAGCGCCAGACCTGTAGGCCCCCGCACAGCGGCCAGCCTCCATCTGGGGTCTGGAGAAGGAGCAAGAAGCGAAGGCAGGCCCCAGGTGCCCCTTTTCTCCCTTCCCTGGCCCCGGTCACGGGGCGCACGGGTCGGCGTCTCAGGCCGAGGGAGGTGGGAGCTGCTCCCAGGACCGCGGCGCAGACACGGGCGTGTGGGGCCAGCCGTGCCCAGCAGCCTCCTTACCTGGGCGGGAAGCAGATGTCCAGCTCACACAGCCTGTCCTTGAAGACAGACAGCTCCTTGTCGAACTCCAAGAGCTAGAGAAAGCAAGGGGACGGTCGTGCGGGCAGGCCTCCTGGGCCCTGCTGGGGCCGGCCCCACCTCCTGGACCCGCCCAGCCGGCCTTGCCACGCTGCCCGGCAGGCAGCCGCAGGTGGCTCTGCGCCCCCGAGCAAGCCCACGCGGCCTCCTGCAGCAGCGCGCTCGGGGCCTGGCCCAGGCCGCTGCCCGTGACGAGACCTGCCTGCTGGGCGCCGCCCCTCCGCCCTCGGTCCAGCGTCTGTGGGTCTGCTGGGCCACACGTCCACGCAGGTCGGCCGCGCTGACCGAAGCCCGCACGCCCGCCTGCCCGCGTGGCTCCAACGCCCAGACGCCGGGCCAGAGCGCGCCGGCGGACAGTGACGAGGGCCCGCCCCCGCGGACACCGCGGTCGATGGCCAGCGCGAGCAGACGCCTCGGCGGCGCGGGCTCCGGCGGCCCGGCCGGGCGGGGAATCTAATCTCTCCGAATCCTCGCCAGGGCACTCCATCCTGAGCCCTGACAGCCGCACTTATAATTAATTATACAGCTTCGATGAGAATATCGACTCTACAACGCCATAAATCAGAGGCAGTCAATAGGCCCGGCGCACTCAATCACGGCGGCCACCACCGCTCTTAAAACACAATGATTATTTTCAGGAGCCAGCTCGAATTAAATTTCTGTCAGGCGGGTACAAGGCGGGGGATGAAGGATGCCAGGACCCCCGCAGCACATCCATCTGCGGCAACGCGGCGGCCCGGCCCTGGGGCGGCCGCGCCGGCTCTGGGCAGAGGGTGGCGGCCTGCGCCCCTGCGACGCCCCCGCAGGGGACTGCTCTCGTGGCCAGCGAGCCAGGCGAGGCCAGGGCCACCCTCGGGCAGAGGCGCCTGGCCCTCGCCCAGTGCCTGACGCCTGCGGCCGCCGGGGCTGCCCCCCTGAGGCCTGCGGCCCGGGCTGGGGGGTGGGAGTGGCCCGTCCCCGGGAGGAGCCCCACCAGGGCTCCGGGAGGGCAGGCCCTGTGCACCCCCAGCCGTGGTGGGGAGCCGGGGTCACAGGGCGGAAGGCGGCCGGGGCTGGGCAGCTCACCCGCGGGCTGGACACCCAGGTCCGCGTGTCGGCCAGCCGATGCCGTGCTAGGGCCAGTCAGTCCACAGGGCCCCAAAGAGGCCCAACGGAAAGGCAGGGGCTGGGCGAGGGTGGGGCGCTGGCCAGCCGGCTGCTCTGACCCCCACGGCCCTAGCTCCCCGACGCCTGTTCGGCAGGCTGGTGGGGGTCGGGCTGGCCAGCCTCGTGCACCCGCGCAGGCAGACCCCGCCTGGCCCTGCCCCGTGGGGTGCAGCTCACCGCGGCGCCGTGGTCGTCCCGGAAGACGTCCTGGTCGAAGTAGTCGAAGAGTTTCTTCTCCAGCTGCAGCATGACCTGCGGGGTGGGGGGGTCAGCGGCCTGTGGGGGCGGGGCACCCCAGGCCGGGCTGGGCTACGCACCTTGCGGTCGTTGTCCGACTCCCGGAAAATCAGCTTCACCACCTCGTTGGAGTCCGCAGCCCGCACCGTCTGCATGGTGGCCTTGGCACACAGCGTCTGGGGACATGGGCGCCTCAGCGCTGCCCTGGCCGCCCCGCCCGCAGCGCTCCCCTCAGTGCGCCAGCCCCAGCCTCAGCCTCCCGCGGCCAGAGGGGCGCAGAGGTGGCCAGCGGCAGGCCTGACGGTGGGCAGCAGGTCAGAGGGACGCCGGCAGGTCCGGCGCCCTCACCGGCTGCGAGGCCGGGGCACCTGCACGGGCAGGGCTCAGAACCCGAGGGAGGTGAAGCCCCTGGCGTGCGGGGCCGGGGCTGGGGCGAGGGCACGGCGCTGGGTGGGCAGCGGAGTCACCCATGGACGCCTTTGGCTGGTGGCCTGGGGTGGGGCCAGCCGCGGTGGGGTGGCGCCCCGTGGCTCCGGGCTGCACGCCCCAGGTCTGCAGCCAGAACACGCGCCGCGACCCCACGGATGCGCCGAGGGGCTCGGGCTGCCAGGGTGGCCGCCGGGCGGGACCCAGGGCTCTGGCGCTGCCTCACCGCCGACTCCGGACCGCGAGGCTTGGAGAGGAGACTGCGGTTCTGTCACCGCGGCGGCCACGCCAGGGGGCAGCCGGGCCGGGCGCGTGCGGGGTGGGGGTGCTGCCCGCGTCTCAGCCCCAGCCGGCAGGCGGGGGTCCGCCGCCCGCCGCCCCCGCCGCACCCCTCCCAGGGGCAGGCAGAGTGCCTTGTGAGGAGTCTGTGGGTTCTCTACACCCAGTTCTAGGCTCTACACTCACAGGCATGTCGAAAGGACAGAAGGGGTCTAGACACTTTTAGGGAGCACGGGCTGGGAGCAGCACCCCAAACGCTCTGCCGTACCTCACCACCTCCGAGGCTCAGCGGGCCGGGCCGGGCCAGGCCGCCAGCGGGCCCAGCCTCACAAGTGGGGTCAGAGGGTGGGTGCCCGAGCCGGCCAGAGCCCGAGGAGGGCCCCAGAAGCCCCGCGCTGCAGGTGTCAGGCCTCCGAGGCCGGCGGCGCGGGCAGGGTCCGGGGGCAGCCCTGCTCCTTGGACAGGTGGCAGCCGCCCCTGGCGAGGGCGGGCGTGGGTGAGGTGGGTGCGGGCCGCCCCGGGAGGCCCACTGGCGCCCAGGGAGCAGCCCTGGGAGGGCAGCCTGGCCCTGCGCGGGTCCTGGTCTCAGCCTCTGAATCCGTGGGGCGAGGTCAGCCCTGCCTTTGGGGGGCCGCAGACACTGCAGACTGTCCAGGACCGAAGGGCTCAGTCTGGAGTGCAGTCCGGCCCAGCTCAGTGGCCAGGTGCGGGAGGCGTCTGGGCGCTCTCGGGGCGAAGTCTTGTTTTCAGGGCCCCGACAGAACCGGGGGGCGGGGGGGCGGGGGGCGCAGGGCCCAGGAGAGCGGGTCCCGCCCTGCACAGTGACCGTCTGCCCCTGAGCGAGGCCGCGGGCGGTGGGAGCAAACAGCCTCAGTGGAGAGCAGGGCGGGGGTCTCGCGGTCTCAAGACGGGGCGCCACGGCACGTGGGGTCCGAGCGCTGGCCCGAGAGCCCGCTGCCCGCCGAGGAGCAGGCCAGGCGGCCCAGGGCCCGCGCCCGAGACAGAGGGTGCCACTTAGGCCGCTGCCCTCGCGGAGAGGCGGGCAGGGCCCGTGCTGGGAGGCAACCAGAGGCGAGAAGCCGGCCGGGTGTGGACGGCTGGCTGGGTCCTCGGCTGTCCTCGTCTCACCGCTGAGGGCCCAGGGCAGCTGGGTGGCAGGAGGGCTGACACATGCCATGACCACGTCCGGTCTCTGCTGGACCCTGCCCGGCACTGCCCCCGGCGGCCTCTGCACAGACCCTGGAGTGCGAGGCCAGGGAGGACGCGGCCTGTCCCGAGCTAGCCAAGGGACGGCCATGGAGAAACGGCCCTCAGGGCCCTCGGGGCCCTGCGTGTGGCCGCGGTCACCTGCTTGAGCTGCAGAGACCACAGCGAGCCCCGGGAGCCAGAGCAGCTGGCTGCGAAGCCGGACAGGGCTGAGGGCCAGAGGGCGCGGCCGAGCTGCTCTCTGTCCGGACAGCGGCAGGAACCGCAGATGCTCGGCCATGTGGGGCTGCCCCGCTCGGAGCCGGCCCTGCCAAGGGTGGAGGTCGCGGCGCCCCGGCAGGGCACCAGGACTGCTGGCTGCAGGGTGGGGGGTGCGGGGTGCTGAGACCGAGCCCCGCAGGCCTGGACACGGGTCTCGTGGCTGCCGGCGCAGGCTGTGTCCCTTTCCTCAGGGCGGACGCCGGCCCTGCCCTCTCCCTTGCCCAGAAGCCACGCCTCGCCTGGGGCGGCCCTGTGTGGTGGCCCTTGGGCCCTGGCTCGGACCAGCTGACCTGGGAGTGGTGTCGGTTCTGCAGGTGCGGTCAGCTGAGGGCCTGCGGGTGGACACAGGCTCAGTTGGTGGGCGCCGTATGGAGGGGCCTGGCAGTGACCCCCAGCTCGACCTGGTCACTCCTAGAAATGACACGTGTGACCCCTACACGTGACCCCGGCCAGCCCCCCTCCCTGGTGGACGTGTGCACCCGCCCCTCGTGGTGGGCGGCAGGGAGGCTGCTGCATAAGCGCCCGAGGGGGGCCCCTAGCCTTGGGCCGCCTCAGAGTGAACACAGCAGGTCTGGGAGTTGCCCACTGGGTCCAGAGCCCCAAGCGCCGCACAGCGGCCTGGGCTGGACGGCAGGAGGGGAGGGCAGGACCCGGCATTGGCCCTGCCAGAGGAGGCCGGTCCCGTTGGGCCCACGAGGCTGGCTTCACGGCCTGCCGTCCACTCTGGGGCAGTGGAGCGCCAGTCCCTCTGCGACCCCAGCGAAGGCCGCCCTGACCGGCGGGGCGCTTGGCTGGCGGCCGGGCTGCAGCGCTGACATCAGCAGCGGCACTGCGGCTCCTGAAAGGCGCCCTTGTGGTCCGGCCCGGCCGCCCGTCCGGCACTGCCAGCCGCCCGCCCGCTGCAGCACGCTGGAGACCCTTTCACGCCTGTGCCGGCCCAGAGCCTGGCACCGGGGCACACTGGGGACCCCAGCCGGCCAGGGACGCAGCCGGCCCCACCTGGGTCTGGCCTGGCCGCATCGCGGTACTGGCTGTGGTCAGCCCGGGAGCTGCGGCCAGGCCAGCGAGGGGCCGGCCGTGGGCAGGAGCCGGGCGGGGCCGGGCGGCTGCTCCTTCCCTCCCGTGGAGTGGGGCAGCTGCCTGACATCTCGGCCCGGCACGGGCGACCTCGTCTGCTTTCAGGGCCGAGAAGCCCCAACGCAGACCCGAGTCCTGCCCCCGCGGAGGACGAGCCGCCCACAACCTCCGGCCCCGCAGCAAGAGCTGGACGCGGCTCGTTGGGGCTGGCAGCGATGAGTCAGCCCACGGCCTGAGCTTGGAAGTCCGTCCTTTAAACGTCTCTGAAACCGCGGTGCGAACCCGGCCGTGGGTGCTCGGCCTGCATGGGTCCGCAGCCGCGACCCGCCAGAGCGGTCAGCCCACGGACACGGTGACATCCGGGCAGGGGGCTGCTGGGCCCGGGCAAGGAGAGGCTGTGCGGGCAGGTGAGGCTGTGTGCCCAGGTGCGGCTGGCGGTGGCCGGGGCTGAGGCACACGCGGAGCGGCCTTGCCCCTTCTCCCGCCTGGCCATGGCGTCCTGCCCACCGCAGCCCCTGCCCCTGGCCCTGCAGACTGCCGGGGGCTTCTGGGGAGGCAGCCCAGGGCCGGGGCCGGACTGGCCTGCCTGTGCTGGGGCCGGTGTGGAGGCTTGGCTGGCACCAGGGGCCAGACAGTCAGCGGCGGCGGCCCCCCGGAGGGCCGGTGTGGCTGCGCCCACAGCGCTGACAGGCGGGCGTGGCAGGCCTGGCCCATCAGGTGGCCGCCATGCTGGCCGGGACCCCAGAGCCGCATCCCTAGAGAGCCCCAGGGACTCGGCCGGACTGTGGCGCATCAGCTCCTCGGGGCCGCTCCCAGCTGGCCCTAGAGACGGCGCCTGTGCCCACGCGGGCGGGGAGGGTGGCAGGTGGGCGGGGGCCGGCTGCGCGGGGACGGGGGCGCCTGGCACGGCCGTCACCCTGTCACCATGCCAGCGAGCGCCCAGCTGCCAGCAGCCGCGCGGCCAGCGCTGTGACGAGCTGGACAGGCCGCTCCGGGCGCCCGGGGCTCAGGCCAAGCTGCGGTCGCCGGGGGGCGCAGCTGTGCCTCAGCCCGACCCTGCTCCGTGCAAGCAGCTCCCACGTCCTCGGCTTGCTCGCGTCCCGCTGGCCGGCCCAGAGGCAGCAGCGGGGGCCGTGGACGCCCGCGCCGCCCACCTCACTGCCCAGGGGCCGCTGCGCCAGTGGCCACCACAGGGGTCCCGCCTGGGGTCTCGCTGGGCCTGAAGACCCCACAGCCACAGCGGCTATGCCCACCCCAGGGTGAGGACTCTCCCCGGCCCAGCAGCGCCCGGTTCCAGGGATGGGCCAGCAGCGGCTGTTCAGAGGCTCAAGACCTCGGGCCCCATCTCCGGGCGCCGGGCTGGACCCCAGGGGCCAGGCCCGAGGGCAGAGGGCGAGGAGGCAGAACCGCAGCGCTGAACCAAGGCCGGGGCTTGGGGGCGGCTCCCCAGGGCTTGGACGTTCTGGAAGGGCCCGGCCTCCCGGGCAGGCGCCTCCACTGGGTCAAGCTGGGTCAGGCCTCCAGGCAGGGACCCCTGGGGATGGCGCCAGGCGACCGCAGGGGGCGCAGCGGGGCGGCCCCGCGTCGCCCAGGGCAGCACCGAGCCGCTGAGGGCGAGGGTCGCCCTGCAGGTCAGCAGCAGCCTGGCTCGGGCGGCACACGGCAGCTGGCCGGCACCAGCGCCCGGCGGGGACCCGCACGCCAGCCCCAGCACGCCCCCGGGAGAGCTGCCCGGCCAGCGCGGGGCCAGCGCCGCTGTCCTCGGCGGCCGCACAGACCTACCTCCACCACCGACCTGGAGTCCAGCCGGAAGTTGAAGTCGCCGAAGACGAAGTAGGAGACGTCCTCCGAGTGCGGCGCGGCGATCCTGGGCGGAGAGGAGACTCGTCACCGGGGCCGGGGTGTGGTGCCAGCCCTGCTCTGCCCGGCG
Organism: Galemys pyrenaicus; assembly: GCA_019455555.1. Taxonomy (NCBI): domain Eukaryota; kingdom Metazoa; phylum Chordata; class Mammalia; order Eulipotyphla; family Talpidae; genus Galemys; species Galemys pyrenaicus. Next base: position 16,296,659 of record JAGFMF010011658.1, on the reverse strand, counting down.
GGTGGCCGCACTCACTCCGACTTCGCCAGCCGCCTGGGCCGCAGGGAAGGGGGCTCTGCACTAGCGGGGGTCAGCCTGCCTGACGGGCGTGGCCACCTATGTCCACCTGCTGGCAGGCGCGAACACCATCTCGGCTGTGAACACCCGCCCTGCCGGCCATGCAGGCTGACCAGCGCTGACTGCGTGTCGGAGGCCTGGCCGTGGCTGCGCACGGTGGGCAAGGCTGGGCCTGCGGGCGGACCCCTTGGCAGAGACGGTCTGTTGGCCGCGCACGCAGGGAGGCCCCGGGAGCCCTGGACACGCGGTGGCTGGTGCTGCCCCAGAGCAGGCGGCTCTCCAGAGCCGTCCGGATCCCTAGGTGGAGCCCTGCTCTGTGGCTGGCCCTCATCTGCTTCTCCAGCAGGTGGGGGGACACGGGGACGGGTTTGGGGCCAGAGGGGAGGGCCTTGTGGGGGTTTCTCAACCTGGGGTCACCACCAGACCGGATGGCCCTCACTGGGCAGGGCCCTGGCTCCACGTCCGGCAGAAACCAGGAGACCCTGCCCGGCGCCAGCAGCCTGGACAGTGCGATCGCTCCCACAGGTGCTCGTGCGCCCCAGGGACGCAGCCTGCACCTCGCAGGGTAAAGCACCGGAGCAGCACGGAGGACCCCACAGGCGGAGGGGGGCCTGGCGGGTGGGGCCTGCGGAGGGGCAGGGCCTGCGGTGAGGGGCAGGTGCCCTCCTGCGCGTGACAGGTGGGGGGACGGGACGCCCCGGGCTCCAGGCTGGGGCCAGGAAGACGGCGGATCCGCGCCAGGTGGGGATCCCACTGTCAGTCCTCAACAAAAGTGCTGACAGGGCGCTGCGGCGGCCAGCGGGGCCAGCGGGGCCTGGGGCGTCCAGCGGGGCCTTGGGTCCTGCTCCGCGCTCGCGCCCGGACGCCAGTGGACTCGTGCGCCCTAGAGCTCCGGGTGTCCAGAACCCAGCCAGGCACAGCGACGCCGGGTGGCCCGTCGGCTCCGGACCTGGGCCGGGCGGGTGGCGTCCAGGCTGGGTGCGGACGTGGGCGCGGGGCGGGGCCAGCCTGCCCAGAGCCCGGCGCAGGGGAGGCCGCCCGGGAGGCCGCGCTGCGGGGGCCGCCGGGCTGTGCAGGCCGCGGGGCCGCCCAGCGAGTTCTGGGAACCGGCTGAGCGCGGTGTCCTGGGCGCAGGGCCTTTGAGGGCTGACAGCTGACGGATGGCCGCCCGGCGACAAAGGGCCGCGGGCCTCCTCGCAGCGCTGCTCCCTGGGAAACTAATTGCTCCCGATTGTCCCGGGCAACATTATTTTTCTGGCAATCATTTCCTTTGAATGCCCAAAACGAGCATGAAACAACTCTTTTGACCGGACATAAAAGTTAAATGTCCCAATGTTGATCAAATTAACTTCAGCGCTGTGACAATGGACTGTATTTGTGAGAAAAGAATGGGGGGACAAAGAGGCGCTTTATGTCCAGATTTCACAGTTGTGATATAAAAATGTTCCCGCTGAACCGGGACGCGCTGGGCGAACGGACAAGGCCCGCCTGGAGGGACGTGCCCCGGCCCAGCGGAGTCCCCGGGCGGCTGCGCCGGTGACCCGCGGCTGTGCGTCCATCAGCTGCATCTTATTGCTCGTGGCAAGACGACAGGCTGAACGGAAAGCGAGCGGCAGGACAGGCCACAGGGCCCCACCCCGCCCGGCCGCGCGGCGAGGCTCCCACTGCAGGCCCAGGGCTGTGCCTCGCCGGCCGGCCGGGCAGCCCACGCGCGCGGCCCGCCCGCGGGCGCGCCCACCGGGTCCCCCAGCTCGGGGCGCGGCTCGGCCGACGCCACGCGCTGGCGCGGCAGGGATTGGGCGGGAAGCCCCCAGGGCTGCGCACAAAGCACCAGAGGTTCCCAACGCAGTGAATGGCGCTGTTGGTGGCAGTGTCCATTCAAGGCCAGCGCGGCATTGTCCCCGGCCGGCAGAGCAGAATGCGGTCTGCTGGTGGCTGCCAAAAGGTTAGCAGCCCTGTGAAGGGGCGCCCGTCACTCACGGCTGGACAGAGCCGCCTTTGTGCCCGGCCGCCGCCCCGGAGGTCCGGATCTGCGGCTGGCCGAGCTCGCCACAGGGCGGTCCTGGGAAAGCCCGCGCGGGCGGAGGCCGGGAGGCGGGCGGTGTGAGGCCAGACACGTTCTGCCGGCGCCGCCCTGACCACTGTCCCGGGCGGGGCCCGGCCTCGTCCTGGCTGGGAGGGCGGTCCCAGGAGAGCCAAGTCTCCTACTGCTCCTGGACCGCACCGCGTTCCGCCGGGTTGGCTTCCTGCGGCTTTGGAGACACGTGGGTGGGCCCAAGGGGGCGGGGCGCTGCTGGCGGGCACGGAGGGGGCTGCACCCCACCCCGCCGCTAGCGCCCCCGGCGCCTACCGCCGCCCACGCGCCACGCCCACCTGTCGAGCACGTAGCGGAGTGCCTTGTGCCGGATGCCCGAGTACACGGAGGGGCTCGTCTCCCAGGCCACCAGGTTGGACGCGTCGTGGAAAAGGTGGATGTTCACCAGGTCGAAGGTGCTGCGGACCGAAGGGCGATGCGTCCCATGGGCGTGGCCCCAGGGCCCGGGCGGGAGGAAGGGCCCAGGCGAGGGGCTGCCACAGCTCAAGCCCTGCCTCCAGCTCCGGCAGCTGCTCGGGCTGGCCCTTGCGGGACTCGCCCGGAAGCCCGAACAGGTACCAAGTCTCCTTACCCGAAAGACAGAAGGTCCCAGGAAGCCTGGCGCGCACCACTGGGGAGACACCCCCCCTCCGCCCCCCGCCCCTGCCCCTGGCCACCTGGACTCAACCTCCACCCAGAGCCACCTGCAGAGAGGCGCCCCCAGGCACACACGGGCTGCCCTGGGCGGTGCCCCTTTCTCTGCGCGGTGCCCTGAGGCCGCCAGCCTGTCAGCCCCCCAACCTGTCTGGGGCCCTGCCCTCCCCTCAGCTGCGTGGGGGGCCTGGGGGTTCAGGGCGGCCCCTCCTCCAGGGCCTGCCCAAGGGTGGCTGAGGCCGGCAAGCCGTGGGGTGATGGTGGACTGGGCCGTGGCGCCTGCACAAGCAGAGGCCCGGAGGGCGCACAGGCAGCTCATGCCCTGGTGCGGGCAGGGCCGGCCACCTACCAGTCGGCGAGGCACCAGCGAGTCCGCAGGAAGCCCTTCCTGGACCATTTGCACTGAAAGAGAGAGGACGCCCGTGACCGCCCAGCTGGGGGGCGCGCTCAGCGCTGCTGAGAAGGCCGCCCTCGACTGACCTGCTGGGAAGCCGAGAGGGCACAGCCTGGGGCCCTGGGGCCTGGAGAGCCGTGGGGACAGAGGTCTCCCTCTGGGCAGCGGCTGACCATGGCAACGGACGGCCTGGCTACCGCCTCCCGACCTTCTCCCCAGCAATGGAGTGCACAGCCGGCTGCCCAGCAGGGGTCCCACCCTGCCCAGGCGGGGTGGACAGGGTGGCGGGGCACACAGGGCAGCGGCCTTGGCCCTCAGCTGGCCTATCAACCCCCACCCTGTGCTTCTGCGCCTAAAGCCAGTTGCGATTCTCCTCGGTCTCGGCCTGGGCCCAGCGCCTGCGGCCTGCCCTGCCCACGCAGCGTCCACCGCGCCGGTGGCTCTCGGGCAGGCGCGGCTTGAGGCGCCAAAGCTGAGGACACAGGCCCGGCGTCCGCCCGGGGTCTGCGCAGACCGGCGGCTTCCGTCAGGTGCCCGCTGCGGTGGCCAGGCCCGCAGCCCAGGGGCGCGCTGGGGCGGGCTGTCTGCGCCGGGCACCTCGAGGGCGCCCCAGCCTGCTCAGGGCCCAGGCGGTGGCCGCTGCAGAGGCAGGCACCTGCGGGCGGGGCCAGGTGGGTCTGCCCCGAGGGCGCCTGTCCACCCATGAGACGGCCAGGCCAGCGCCCTGCCCAGACTCTGGGTGGCCCTGGGGGTCTCAGGGCACCTCGCGCTGGGGCGCCGCAGCTCGGCGAGGCTGCCACGTCACGCGGGGGTGCCCCCACCCCTCTCCACACGAAGGCCTGACGCGGGACGCCCGGGCGGCAGACGGATGGGGCACGGCGGCCTCATCTGCTAAGAGGCGGCATCCATCACCCGCGGAGGGCGGCCGCGAAGGTTAGCACGCAGCCGGGAGGGGCGGCCGCCGCATTAGCGGGATTAATCCATCTTTCATAACAGCCGAGCGGCCGGTGATCTATGGGAACAACCAATTTCTCACTGCGGCCAGGAGGAAGAAAACGCCTCGGTCCTGATCGACTACACAAATCTGCTTTTTAAAAACGGCCTCGCTCCCTCGGAGCTGCCCCAGCGGCCCGGGAGACGCTGCAGAGCCCGCACATCGGGGGTCGGCTGGTGCGCCCTGCACGGCTCTGGCCCCTGGGGGCGGTGTGAGCAATTGGTGCCCACTCTGCCCCAGTCTGACGCCCCCGGCAGGACGCCCCCATGGGCTTTCAGATGCACGTGCCCTGCGATGAGTCGACCAGGACGATGGGGCCAAAGGGCCCCTCGGCTGGCCGGTGCGGGCCTCGGCGGGTCAGTGCCCGCGGCCCACAGATGGACACCGCGGCCTGGCACCAGAACACCCGCCCCACAGAGGCGCATGGGCCTGTGGGCTGACGCTGGGCCAGGCCGGGTGCAGGGAGGAGGCGCTGTGGCTGAGCCCCCACCGCCCTGCACCGCGGCAGAGGCCTGCAGGCTGGCGAGGGGCCTGGGCTGGGAGCAACGGGGGCTGGGCCCGGACAGCGCCTCTGTGGGGCGCCCTCCCCCTTGGGCGGCACCCCGCAAGCTAGCAACACGGGCAGCAGCGTCCTCAGGAAGAGGCGCTGGCCGCGGCGCGAGCACACTGCCCAGGAGGCGGGCTCCCTTCAGCAGCTGATGCTGGCCTCCCCGTCCCTGGCCCCGAGAAACAGGCCACGTGGGGCCCGGCCAGCAGCTGGTCACACGACCGTCAGGCCCCACGTCGGCCACGAGTCCGCCAGGAGACGCCAGCGCCTGCAACCGCGCGTGCGGGACCAGCGCCTGGACAGAGGCGAGCACGGGCGCACGCCCCGGGAGCCGGGCGCACGCCCCCTTCTCCGCAGGAGGCTGTTCTTCACAGGAGGGGCGGTAAGCGCCACCCATCAGTGTGGCGTGACCAGCCGTGACCCAGGGCCCACGCGGCTTTAAGAAACTTCCAGAACGAGCCTGGATACAGGCAGCGGCCAGCGCGGTCACCTACGTGCAAGACAGCGCCCCCGTGTCCTCAGCTGCTCTGTGACTGGTGTGCGGCTCTGAACTCAGCAGGCAGCTGGGAAGCGGTGGGGGTGCTCCTGCCTGGGAGTGCTCCCGCTGGGGAGGTGCTCCCGCCTGGGGGTGCTCCCACCGGGGGTGCTCCTGCTCAGGAGGCTCCCGCCCGGGGAAGTGCTCCTGCGTGGGGGTGCTCCTGCCTGGGAGGTACGCCGGCCCGGGGGTGCTCCCACCTCGGGGAAGTAGTCCTGTGGGAACTTCTCCTTCTCCAGCATGGGCGTGCTCTCCAGCGTGTCCGAGTAGATCTCTTTGCCGCTGACTTTTTTATACTTTTTAGCTGGAAAAGACCAGAGGGACAACGTGAACAGCCCCGTTCGGACCCCCGCCGCCCCACGCCCTGCAGGGCCCAGGTCTCCCCAGGCCGCCCGCCCCAGGGCGCGCGTGCTGACGCTGGGGCTCCCTTCCGTGGCCGGCGAGTCCCGGGTGCGCAGGGCCCGGCTCCCTGCGTTGGGCCAGCCGGCTACGTGTGGAGGCCGGGCGGTGCTGGCTGCCGGCCGTGCTCGTGCAGTCCGACTCCGACTTCCTCTCGAGGCCGGGGTGCGCCCAGCCAGGCCTGGCTGTCCCACGGGCAGGGGAGCCTCACCTTTAAAGTCGAACTGGGAAATGCTTTTCAAGGACTCGTGAAGGAAGTAGAAGCTTCCGAGGGCCTGTGGGGCGAAGGGACGCCTGTGAGCGCGGACTCTGGCAGAGGGGCGTGTGGCCACCAAGTGGCCACCAGCGCCCGCACCACCTCCCCACGCCCGCCAGGGCCCGTGCCGCCTCCCCACGCCCGCGCCGCCTCCCCGTGCCGCCACCACGGCCCCTGCAGGCACCTTTGTGCCACCCCGTGGCTCTCTGGGGACGCATCAAAGGCCCGGTGATGGGTCAGCGGGGCCAGAGCTCCCACAAAGACAGCATCTGGGCAGACCCCACTGCCTGACCAACGGGCTCAGGCCCTGAGGGGCAGTGGGGCTCAGAGGGGGCAGATGGTGGCCAGGGCAGCAGGCCCGTCCATCCTGGCCTGTGCACGGGCACCAGGCCTGGCCCCCCGCTGGCCCACCCGCGGCACCATCAAGGCGCAGACCCTTCCGTGCCTCGACGTCTGGTCAGCTGCTGCGCCGCGGGTGCAGCCTGTGGGCGGGACCCCTGCCGCCGGCATGGAGGGCGCCCCGCTGCCCGGCACAGTGGCTAGGCAGGTGCCGGCCCCATCAGGTCTCCGGGCCCGCTGGCCCCCCAGAGAGCATGCGCCTCATGCTCTGCCAAGGCCCCGACGCAGGAGCCCCGCCCACCATGGGGCCGGCCCAGGGGACGCCGGCGGCAGCAGGTCCAGGCGCTGCTGCGGTCTCCCGGCCAGCAGGACAGCTAGGTGCAGGCGCTGCCCCTGGGAGGGCAGAGGCCGGGGCTGGCGGGGCTGACGGGGCCGTACGAACAAGATGGCCAGCGCCGGAGGGCAGGGCCTGGGACGGCTCTCGAGGCGGCAGGAGCAAAGCCCTGCCAGGGCCCCGGCCCCCCGCAGGGCAGTGCCACCCAAGGGTGCAGGTGGGCAGGGCCCCGCCCGCGCGGCCCTCTTCCGCATGTCTGCGGGCCCCTGCCCCAGGAGACGCGGGGGTGGGCGGGCTGTGCCAGCGGCTGCCGCCAGCCAGGCCCAGGCCAGCCCTGCTCCCCTTTCTGGCACCCGTGGAAGAGTGGGGGCGCGACCCTCAGCGGCTATGGCGAAGGCCGCGAGGCCAGCGGCCCGGAGCCCCGGTGCGGTGGACGGCAACTGCGAGCCTCGCTGGGGGCGGTTGCGCCCCAGAGCCGCCCGAGCGTGCCGCTGGGACGGCTGTGTGTTTTCATTTCCCTGATGACGCTTTAATTAAATCTCCAGGCTGCCGTTTAAAATAAAGCCATTATGGACAGCGATCAAGAATTTCATCATTCTCTGCTGAGCTACAAAATCAATCACCCGCCTTTTTATTACGTAACCTCTGAAGAGGGAAGCGGCTGAGGTTAAAGGCCCGGCCAGGTGCTGGCCCCCAGAGGGCCGCGGGCCCCGCCCGGCCCCCCGGGTCCCAGGCCGGCTCAGGGCTCGCATGCCCCCCGAGGGCGCAGGATGTGGGCAGGCGCCCTGGCGAGGGGCCCCGCTGGACAGGCTGGGTCCAGGGCGGGGGGACACTGCTTGGCTCTGTCTGATGTCACCTAGCGCTGCAGGAGATGACAAACAGGCGCACGCCCGGACTTAGCAGAAAGGTCAGAGCCGCGGAATTTGCTGGATAAATAAATGTTGGTGGAGAGACCAGACCGCTGGAGACCCGGCGCATGGCGGCGAATGAATGACCTGAGGACGCCTCCCAAACCCCATTATTTCCCCCTTTCCGGGAGCCCAAGATTCATGGCCCCGCATGCCGCCAGTTCATTACCGCCCAGCGCCATCCCTCTTCCGCCCCGGCCGGGCGGCCCGCGGCCCCCGAGGACCTTTAATGTTTGATTCCCATCACCCGCGCGGCTGCACAGCTTAATCTCTGCTTGTGTGATCAATACTATATCAGTGTAAATTAAAATGACAATTTTAAAGTAATTAAGCCTGTTAATGCTCGATTCAAATGTCATTATTTGCACAAGGGACCGAGGAGACTGCGCGGCCCAGGGCTTGGCGGGTGCAGCTCCCGGGGTGGGCCGGAGGCCGCAGAGGGCTGTGCCACAGCCGCCTGCCGGGCCCATCCCGTTTGGAGAGAGGGTAATGCAATTTGATAAATTTAATTCCAGCTACAAACTCAATTACTGCGATAATAGATGAAAACTAGCAGGAGACGCCACATTCTTAAAAATACACTTAACTCCAGAATGAGACACAACAGTTATGGTTTGATTTAATTTGTTCTCTCTTTTGAAAACCCTTTAAATAATTACGACGGTCGGAAGAACGGCCGACATTTATTAAACGGCCGGGCTCTGACCCCCGGACGGCAGGCGCCCGCCCCCGGCCGCGCACTCTGGCGGACCGGCCGCCCGGGCCGCTGGCCAGTGGCTCCCGCCCGGTGGGTGGCAGCGAGATTAATAGGAGAAAATTGAAGGAGCCACGTGGGCGGGGCTGCGGCGGGCGGGGCTGCGGCCCTGGACTTCATCCATTAGCCCAGCGATAAAAATTGACAAGCCAACATTAATTTCAAGATGAAGAGCAAAGTGTAACAATTTCCATTTGACACATGTTTGCGCGCCTGGCTGGTCATCCTTCAGGGCTTGTGGACAATGGAGGACACCGCCTGCCCACGGAGCAGGACACAGAAAAGGGCCCCGGCCTGGGGCGGTGCCTCTGGGGCTCGGGGAGCCCCTAGAGCCCCGCAGGGGGAGCGGGTGGTGTCCCTGTCCACTCAGGCCTCAGCCCCAGGGAGGGCAAAGCGGCAGTGGCCGGAGGCCAGGAGAGAACTGCCCCTGCGTGCTGTGGGGCGGGCCGGCACAGCCCGGCCTGGGCGAGGCCCTTCTGCCCCTCTGATGCGGGAGGGCAAGGGTGGGTGGGGCCCAGCGGGACGAGAGTGGCCACGGGCGGGCGGGCAGGAGGCAGGTGCCTGCTGCGCTGGCCGGAACACCGCGCCCGCGGGGACAGCCCAGCACGGCCTCGGAGGAGGGCCAAGGCGCCAGCTGGGGAGAGCGGCCAGCGAGGGCAGCGTCCAGTGCAGAGCAGGACTCGGGCCGGCAGCAGCTCCGGCCGGAGGGAGACAGCACGCGAGCCAAAGGCGCTTTCACGTCGCTGCTTCAGTGATTTTCTGTCAAAAACGCTAACGAGCGGGCGCCCCCGGCGCCTCGATTGCTCAGCATGCCGCTAACGCGAGCGCCTGACAGACGGCAGCTGGGGCAGCGGGCGCGGCTGCGGTCTCACAGACCAGGCTGCTCAGCCAGCGGCCAGCGGGCGCGGCCGGGTCGCCGGGCGGGGCCCACCCAGGAGGCAGGGGCTGCGTGGGGCTGTGACCCCAGACAGCAGCCCCCTCTGGCGGGCGGCCAGCGACGCGCAGAGGACACCGGGCCAGCCCGGCCCCGCCCCTGTCCAGGCCCAGCCTGGGCTCATCTCGGCCGGGGCTCAGGTGACCGCTCCACGCTCCGGGCAGTGGGGGCTGGTCCCCAGCTCTGAGGGTGCCGCAGCTCTGCCCACTCTCTGTCCACTCTACCTCGAGTGTACGGTGGCCCGTGGCAGCGCCTGGCCTGTCCCCTCGGCCTCCTCCAGGGCAACGTCCACAGAACCAGAGCCGTGAAAAGCCAAACAACGGCGCAGCGCCTAAGTGCGCGAGACGGCGGCCGAGGCTCCGCCGGGCGTGGCCCTGGTGTCCATCCGCTCTCCGGCACCTGGCGCCTCGGGCCCAGCCTGCAGGTACCCTGGGCAGGGCTGTCCTCGCGTCCAGCTCTGGCACTGCAGCAGGGGCACCCCCTGCGGGTCAGGCGGGGCTGTGGGCAGAGCTGGACTCGGCCCAAGACGCCCACTGCAGCGGGCGCTGCAGCCCAGAGAGCTGGTCGCGCTGACACCCAGCCCCGCGCGGCCAGGGCCCAGGGCCCGCTGCCACGAGTCAGGATGGCCGCCCGCCCAGCCGCTCCTGCGGGGAGGAAGCGCGCCGGGCTGCAGCTCCCGCTCAGGCCCAGGGCCCCGGCCGGCCGCCACCCAGACCACAGACCAACCCGGGCAGCCCCCCAGGAGCTCAGGGCCGGGCCAGCCTCCGGGGGCGGGAGCCCCTTCTCTGGAGCGCAAGGCCAGCACCCCATGCTCAGGAGCCTCGGCCCCAGGCTTCGCCGCCTGCTGGCCAGGCTCCTGCCAGCCCGTGGGTCCTGCACTGCACTCGGGCCACAGAGGCACCGGCCCCGGCCCCTGCCCCCTCTGCCCCACCTGCCGCCCAGGCGCTGCTGCAGTCCAGAGGAGGCCCCGGCCGGCCGTCCAGCGGCGGTGGACCGGGCACCTCAGCAGCCTGGAGGAACAGTCTGCCCAAACGCTGGCTCTCACGGCGGAGGACCGAATTCCAGCACTTTTAGGAAGTAAATAATGAAAAATCAATGCGCAGGGAGAGCAGACGCGCCGGTCCTCCCTGACCCGAAAACTCGGCAAACGCTTATTTACTTTCAGCCCCTTCCCGGGATCAATATTTTTAATTTGGACCCGAGTTATTATTTTTCGCGCCACAGCAGCGGGGAGCGAGTAAAGTGGCTCATATTTCAGTGCTAAAAAGATCGATATGACAGTTTCACCTTCACCGGTGGCGGGTGGGGGCGCCACCGCCCCGCTGGCCGCTCGGCTGATTTAGCTCCGACGCGCCCGCGCCGCGGAAACCAATCTCGCCCCCACTTCATCAGCCTGTCCGCGGCGGCCTCCGGCGAGGCCCCCGCACCTGCCGCCGCCCGGCCGCGCCCATAAATCCCGAGCCCGGGGCGCGGGGCGGGGCCGCACCAGGAGCTGACAGGGCCACCCCGCCGCGCCCGGGGGCGTGGGGGCCCCGCGGGCCTCCCGCCCACCCTCCCCGCCCCCAGGTGCGCCCAAGCCGGGGCCCCTCGGCAGCGCCCCGGCCCTCTCGAGTCACCGCGCCCAGCACACCCGACACGATTGCCGGACACCCCCTCCGAGGGCACCGGAGCCGGGGGCTCGCCCCCACCCCGCCACTCGGGGCTCCCCACCGCGGGCCTTTGGGCTGGGGCCCTGAGGGGTGTCCCTGTGTCCACGCGGGGCCCAGGCCCCGCTGCCCACTGGCTCAGCAGGCCCACGGGACCCCTGGCCCAAGGTTCATTGCCCACAGCCCACTCCAGGGGCCGCGGGCGCTCAGGCCACAGGGCAGGCCTCGGGAGCGGCCAGCAGCGGTCCCGGCGCCGCCTGCCCTCGGGCGCCACCTCCTGGTGAAGACAGCGCCTGCAGGCCGGGCCCCCGCCGCCCGGCCCCCACCGCCCCGTCCCCACGTGCCCAGCAGCCCGGCCGCTGGCGCCTCAGGTGCAGCTCCGGGTCCAGTTCTTTCTGGGAACAGGCCACTATTCTCTGATCCCCATTAATGCCCGTGACAGCGTTTATGTACAAGATAAATCCACTTCAATTTCCCTTTTCAATTAACGGCCTATTATTTGAACCACACTCAACTGAAAATATTGCTGCAATACCATTCATCTTGGAAAAATTAAATTTGCCGGCCGACAGGCGGGGGGGAGTGGGGGGACTGAGTGCCGCAGGGCGGGCCCAGGGCCCTGGGCTGGGCGAGGCTGGACACGCCTGGCCGAGGGGCAGGCCCAGCAGGCGAGCGGCCGACCCCGAGGCAGGGCCTGGAAGGAGCCAAGCCAGGCGCTACGCCCCCACGGCCCCCGCAGGCCGTCCAGCGCTGCGGCACGGAGCCCAGGGCGCGGCGGGCAGGGCACGCGCCGGCCCGGTGTCCACACGCCCTGCGATGGGGACCCGGCGCCTGCAGCCGCGTCCAGGGACGAGAGGACCACGGAGGCCCCCGCCCGCCGCCGCCGCCGCCGCGTCTCAGGGAGACCGGCCCCCAGGGCGTGAGTGGGAGGGAGGCCCCGGCAGCGTGGGACCCTCTGCCAGGGACGGGCGCTGGCCAGCCGTGTGCCGCGCCCCGCTCCCGCTCGGGTCACTCTGCGCCCGCCGTGGAGCTGCTGTCCGGTCAGCTCGTCCTCCGGCCTGACACGTGCGCCGCGAGGACGCGCACCGGGGTCCCGGGGCCGCTGCTTGCCCAATCACGTCCCTTCCGGCCCGGCCCCCGTGAGCCCCGCGGCAGCCGCCAGCAGGCCCCGGAGCCTCCTCCAAGGCCCCTTGGGGGACACAGCCCTTCTGGGCCCCGCGGCCGGCTCAGAGCCACCAAGGCTGTGAACCGGGCGGTCAGCCCCAAGGCGGGGCCAGCGCGCCCCTTCTCAGGCCTGTCGGCGGCCGCCCTCCGGGCCGCGCCCATCCCGCGCCCCAGCCTCGGTGGCCAGGCCCGGCGGCCGCCCTTACCGTGAAGAGCTCCTGTGACCTGTAGTTCTCGTCCAGGTAGACGCGGGCACGGCTGTACTCCTTCATGGCCTCGCCGGACAGCAGCTCCCTGCGGGCAAAGGGGCTCAGCCGGCGGCAGGAAGCCCCGCCCAGGGGCAAGGCCTGCGCCGTGGCCCCGGGCCCCGGGCCCCGCGCCCATGGGGAGGGCGTCTCGCTGCCAGCCCCGGCCGGGGCCGCTGTGCCTGCTCCTCGTGGCACCGCGGCGCTGGAGCCCAGGCCTCGGCCGAGGGAGGAAGGGCTGCCGACCCCCGCCACGACACGGCCGGGCCAGCCTCCCTTGGCGCCGCCGGCGGGGTCTCCGCACCGACCCACCCGTGGCCAGGGGTACCGACCGCCGTGCCGGGCGCCACGGCCTTTTGCGGGCAGCTCGCCCAGCCCGACGCTGCCGGGCCTCCTGGGCCCTCCAGCCGGACGCCGGGAGCCCTGGACGTGACGCGTGTGTGGGGAGCCGGGCGCAAGCGGGGCGCTCAGGCCGTGAAGGAGGTGCAGACCTCACAACTGTCCAAACTGGAAGACCCCGAGCCCCCTCCCGAGCCCTGAGCCGCGCGGGACTCACTTGACGAACTTGTCCACGTGGGACATGGAGGCCTCGTAGTTCTTCCCTCCGAACTCCTGGCAGTGCAGGGCCACGAAGTGGGGCTTGTGCGTGTGCACCACCTGCGGGGCACAGCGTCAGGCCGCGCCGGCCGGCCGGCAGACCCCGGCACAGGCCCGGCAGCCCTGGTGCGGCCGTCCGCGGCGGGCGGCCGAGGAGCACGCGGGTGTCTGGGCACGCGCGTGCCTGCGTGTGGGTGTTTGGGCGTGTGCACACACACGTGCTGCATGCGTGTGCTGGGCGTGCGCGTGCACGCTTTTGACAGGCTATGGGCTGAACTTGGGGCCGGAGCGGAGGTGGGGCACCGAGCGGGGTGGAGGCCGTGGCGGGCGCTGACCACCACCCTGCCAACTGGGCGCTTCTCTGGACAAGAGCCGGCCCTCTGCTCGGAACACTCCAGGGCCCAGCTGAGGGGCCAGGCTACGGGACAGCCGGTGCACCCCGACTTCGCGGCGCAGCGCCGCCTGGGGAGTGAGGGGGGCGGCCAGGGAAGAGCCAGGGAGGAGACAGGGCTGGGTGGGGGCCGCCTCCTGCAGGGCCGCGCTCCAGGGCACACTCCCCACGGGGCAGAGGGTCGGGGTCCCCATGCCACACGCAAGAACCAGCTCTCGCAGCCCCTGCACATGGCATGGCCGGGGCTGGGGTCGCCTCGCCCATCGCAGGACCCCACGAAGCTCAGACGTCGGACGCTCTCCCAAGAGCCCCACACCTGGGGAGCCATCCCAGCTGAGGGGCACCCCAAAACCAGAGCAGCACCCCCAAACCCGGAGGGCACCTCAAGCCGGAGGGGCAGCGAGCAGCACTGTCCGAGGCTGTGCCACGGGAAGCGCTGCCGGAGGGGGCCCCCGACCCGCTGCCAGACCCCAGCCCCGGCGCACAGGCCGGAGTGGCCTGGAGAGCTGCCCGGTGCGCCCACCCCCAAGGAGCCCACAGAGACCGCCTCGCCTGGCACCCCGCAGGCTGGCTCCCGGACCGGAGGGGTGCTGGGGTCTGGCTTGACCCCACAGGACTGGGCAGTGCACGCGGGCAGCCGTGGCTCGGACAGGAGAGGGGGCGCCCAGAGGCCTGTCCACACGGGAGCCCGGGGCCGCAGGGGCAGCGCCGACGGCCAGGGCGCCACAGCAGGACACAGAAAGGAGAAGGGACTTTAAACAGAAGCGCCTGGACTCGGCTTGGGAGGGCACCCGACAGGCCAGTGAGGGCCAGGCCGCAGGCGCTCGGGGCCCGCCTCTGGGGGGGCGACAGCCCGGCGGGCAGCCCTGGGCACGTGGGACAGGAGCACGGCCAAACGGGCCCGCGGACAGGCCAGCACCGGGCAGACACGGGCTGGGCCCCATGACCAGACCCACCGAGGGCTGCCGGCATGGACCCCGGGTCTCAGCCTCCCGTGCGGCGGGAGCCCCAGGAGCCCCAGGGAGCGCCCCGAGAGTCCAGGCTGGGCAAGTCCGGGCGTCCGCTTCCGCCTAGCGCCGCTGCCCTCTCAAAGGCTGTGGCTGCCGGCCGAGGCCGCTGCCGGCCACCCGGACCCTCGAACCCGACGCTGGTGCCTCCCCTCCCTCTTCGCCGTCCCTCTGCCCCCCAGCCCTGGAGCCAGCCCAGATGGCCTGGACCTGCACCGCGCACGGCGGCCAGCAGAGGGCGGGCCGCGCCGGGAACGGCCGGCCAGCGGGTCCGGCCTGCGCCGCGCCAGAGGCAAGGCCCAGCCAGAGCAGCCGCACAGCAGCGGGCAAGGGCCGAGACGAGGGCGGGGTGGGGGCCGGGCCAGGGCGGCGCCTGTGGGCGGAGAAGCTGGCGGCAGGAGGTGGCCCCAGCGGGGCCCTCCCCAGGGACTCCCCCCCCCAGGAGCAGGGGGCCACGGGGTAGGCCTGGAGTCTGGGCGGCGCTTCGAGGCAGCCCGGGCACGAGGACCCAGGTGGACAGGCCGGCTGCGGGGCGGGCAGTGCAGGCCGGGCGGGGGCAGGGCCTGAGGCCACTGGGAACCGCAGAGAGGCCAGGGCATCGTCGGGGCGCGCTGGCTGCCCCAGGGGGGCTGACCGGGCAGGGCCTGCAACAGCAGTGGCCGGGCGAGGAGACAGTGTGGGGCAGGCTGGACAGGCCGACAGACAGCGGAGCCGCGTCCACGCCCACGTGGACAAAGCACCAGGTGCAGCCCCAGCACGGCAAATGCCCACCCCGCTGCCCGCCAGGCACAGGGGTACGGCCAGCTGGGCCACGGCGGGGGCCTGGGCACCTTGGCTCCTGGGCAGGGCCGGCGGGCAGCAGCGCCGGCGCCCTGGACGCTTGGCCTGTGGGTGCGCTGGAGCCACTGAGCCCGCCGGTGACCGCAGGATGCCCCGAGGCTGGACGGCACAGGGGCTCCGGGCCGGGCATGCCCCTCGCCAGCGGCCCCCCACTGCAGTGCAGGAGCGCGTCTGGGAAGGGAACGAGGCAGCGGTCTGGCAGGAGGAGCAGACCGGACCCGTCCAGCCAACCGCGCGGGGCCTCCGGCCACAGGTGGCCGTGGGGAGGCCACCCAGTTCCCAGGAAGCGGCCAGCGCCCTCCCACCCGGAGCGCGGCCAAGTCAGCCTCAAAAATAGCAACAGCCAGACTTCCTCCGCCCCGCAGCGCCCTAAAAGGAGGCGCCGCACGCAGGCCGCGGGCAAGGCCAGCCCAGGGCGGGGGCGCTGCTGCCCATGGGCCCCGCACTCCCCTGCAGCCTGGCCACGCGGGTGCGGGAGCCGGGTGCGGGGGTGGCCCAGCCCCGGGCCCCGAGGGCCCCAAGGCCGGGCACGGGTCTCCCCGCCCAGCACGCTGGCCACTGCAGCCGTGGCCTCGGGTAGCCGCGGCCCCGACCCGCACGCCAGCTGTCCACACCCAGCCTGGCCGGGCTCTGCTGCGCCCCGGGGCCCCGGCACAGATGTCGCAGGCTCCGGCCGCCTGCCAGCACGCGTCCAGAGGGTCGCGTCCGATCTGACCAGCCCTTTGTGCTGGGGTGGCTGAGCCCGGCACAGACAGCCGGGCCTCGGTGCGAAAAAGCCCTTTCCCCGAGCGAGGTGGGGCAGGGTCAAGCCGGGCCCCAGCTGCCCTGTCTCCTCACTGCAGTGGCCGCAGCCTCAGGCCCAGCGGTCCGTGGCCTCCCGCCCTCCGGCTGGGCTGCCATCTGAAGGGCCCGCTGGGTCCGGCTGGGGGCCTCTGGCTGGCCACACCGCTCGTCCTTCAGAGCCCGGCAGGAGATGTCTGGCAGTGGCCAGGCCCGAGGAGGAGCCTGGGCAGCTGTGAAGACCGGACCGGTGGGCCGGGCCTGTGCCCACGCCGGGGTGAGCTGTGAGCGTCCAGTGTGGTCCTGCTCCCATGTCCCCGAGGGCTCCCAGACCAGCTGGGCCCCAGCAGGATGCTGGGCAGGCCCCTCGCTGCAGCCCGACAGCTGGGGGCTCGGGAAGCGGCTCCGGAGGGACCCCAGGGCCGGCCCAGGGCCCCACTGCACCCCACCCGCCTCGGGGCCACTGGCCTCCTGGTGACCACAGCCCGCAGCCCTGGACAGCAGCACCCACAGTCACCGCCACACGGAGCAAGGACAGAGGATGGACACGGCCAGATGGGCGCAGGGAGGGGCGGGGCCGGCATAGGGAGGGGGCGGGGCCTGCAGGCGCTGGCCACTCACCTGGTAGAACTCCCGCAGCCAGTTCTTCTGCAGGTTGTCGGGCTGTGGAGGGAGGAGACAGCGTCAGGCACTGGACAGGGGGCCTTGCCCCCACTGCTGACCCCGCAGGACCCCCGCGCCCGAGCACCCCCTTCCGGATCCCACGGGGGTCCCCACGCCGCCCACTGGCCCCCCCACCGCTGGGCCCCCCAGCTGGCCTTGCGCGGGGCTGCTCACCCACCACACCCTGGCCAGGCCCGGACACCCCAAATGCACTGAAGCGGGGGCCCGTCCCCCGCAGCCACCACCTGGCCAGGCGCCCCAGGGCACCCCCCTCAGACGCTCCAGACCGGGGACACCGTGCAGCTGCAGCCCAGGGCCCGGCTCGCACCACCCCACGCGCCGGCACCCGCAGCTGACCGCGCTGCTCCACACTGTGCCCGTCCCCGAGGCGCCCTGGACCCTCAGGCCCCTGTGGCCACCACAGCAGCGAGACGCCGCACCCCCAGACCGGTGACCGGACGCCGGCACGTGGACTTCCCTGCGCAGCCCTGCGAGCGGCCACCGCGGAGAGCTCCGGCCCAGCCGTCTGGGCTGAGTGGCCGGCGCCACCCCAGGAGGCCAGCCTGAGGGGCCCGCAGGGCCCCCAGAAGCTGGTGGGCGCAGGCGGCTGAGGGCTGGCTGGCCGTCCTCGCTCCTGCCAACTCGGCCACAGGACAGAAGGCGCCTCGGCCTGGGTCATGACGGGCGTGTGGCCGGCGGTGGCTTCCTCGGCTTCCCCCGCCCCGCATGCAGGTCTGACCTCCAGCCCCGCCGAGGCCATGACGGCTGCGGCCCAGCCGCCAGGGCTTCTGCGTCTGCCCGGCCTGCAGCTCCACCAGCCCTCAGCGGTCAGCCCCACAAGCCCCCAGCGTTCACACAGCGCCCACGTTCCCCTGGCCGGCTGCTCTGGGTCGCTCCCTTCAGTCCCTATGGCTCAGCTCTGCGTCCAGGCCGGTAGCTGCCCACATGCTCGGGGCCGGCTCAGGGCCGGGCGTTGCTGCCCGAGCTCTCAGGCAGTGGTCCGGGGAGGGGGAGGACGTCTGTTCTCAGGAGGCGCTGGCAGGCGTCTGGGGTCCGAGAGGCCAGCTGCCATGGCCGGTCTCAGAGTCCGTCTCCAGGACGGCCGCCCGCGCTCTGGCCGGGCTGTGCGGGTGACCACCCTGGGCCCGGCCCGCGAGCACGTCTGCCCTTGGCAGGCGCAGGCGGAGAACACAGGTGTCGTGACGCTTGACCATCCTGGTGCTCGGGCCGCAGCCAGGCCTGGCCGCACCCCGCGTGGTGCCGTCTCCCGGCCGGACGGTCGGCCTCTGTGGCCAGGGCCGCTGGACCCAGGGGCGAGCCCGTCCCGCCCAGCAGACAGGTCGCTGGCCAAGCGGGGACGGGGCCAGCAGGCTGCCCAGACCGCCCGCAGCCCAGCGCTGAGGACTCGGCCTGAGGTCAGGCCGCCCAGGACCGGCCGCTGGGGGTCACGGGTGCCAGAGTGGGGCCAGGCTGGGAGCCCGGGACCTCCCGTGGTGCCCCCTCCGCCGCGTGTCCATCGCTGGGGGCCTGCCGGTTCTGCTGCCCACTGTCTCCAGGCCACCCCCAGCCCTGGCCTCGCCTGACTCCCACAGCGCTTGGCATGACACGACGTGCTGGCAGGCGGAAGCTTCTGGAAGCAGGAGACCACCCCTCGCCCCCGCTGCGCCTGCACTCGCCACCGGGGCGGCTTGCAGTGGGGGGCTGCCGCCTGAGGCCCACCTGCTCCCCACCGGCCCCACCCTGGGCCTGCCCGGCAGGACTGGGGTGCCTCCCTTGGGCCTTCGGCAGACAGCCATGCCCTTGGCCGTACGGCACCAGTGCGGCCTTTATGCTGAAAGCACTGTGTCCACCTCGGCGGGCAGCATGGCCCTCCCTGGGCCCCGCACGCCCAGCTCCGCTGCCGGGGGTGTCCCGGCTCTGAGCCCGTCGGGCCCAGCTCGTGCCGAGCACGGCGGGCAGCGGCGCCACCTGCCCCGCCCAGAGCCAGCCTGCAGCCGCCCACCCCAGAAGCACGGCACCTGCCCAGCCTGCAGCACTCCCCTCCAGGCCCCAGCGTTCGGCTGGAGGTGGCAGGCCCAGTGGGGCCCACAGGGCGGCTGCGGCGGGTGGCGGGCGGCCACACGGGGGCGCGGGGAGGGCCAGGCTCTCCGAGACCAGCCCAGGGGCACCAAGGCGGCACCCCGCAGGAACCCCAGCAGGGAGGGCCCCAGGGTCCCCCACCAGCCCGGGGACCGCGGTGCCTCTGGACCCTCCCAGGAGCACGCCGGCGACGCGCCCCCCAAGGAGGCGCCAGCGCCAGGGGCCCTGGGCGGGCTGCAGGACGGCCAGCCGGGACGGCCGGACACGGGGATCTGGACGGCGGCACAGGCGGGCAGGAGCGGCCACCTGGCCAGGCCGGCGGGGCGCTTCCTGAGCTCCCGCGAGGTGGGGACCAGAGCGGCTGGACCCCACGTGGCCCCCGCCGGGGACGGGGGCCACGGCCTCCGCTCCCCGAGATCTCGGGCTGGGGCGCAACCCCACTCTCAGCCCACCTGCCCGGGGCACAGGAGGGCAGCCTGGCCTGACCGCCTGCCCAGCCGCCTGCGGGTCAGGCCGCAGGGCATGCAGAGGGCCGGGGCCCCTCCCTGCGGAAGGCCTGTCCCTCGTGAGAAAGAAGGCCACAGGCAGGCGCTCGCAGCGCCTATAAATAGCCGGGAGGAAGCCGGGCTGCCCGGCGGGGGAGGTCGCTGCCGGCCAGGCCCCGCCTTCCAGCCCGGCCAGTCCAGCAGGAGCAGACGGCCCATGCCCGGCCGGGACGCCCCCAAGAGTCTCGCCCAGGCCCGGCCGCCGTGAACCCCAGGGGCCCAGCAGCCTGTCTCCCGGCGAGGCCGCAGCCGCACCCTGGCCCGTGGGGAGGCCTCGTCGGGCAGTGGGACCCCGCAGTGCAGGCGGCCGGGCGGGGACGCTCCTGCACCGGCCCTCGCGCACCCGCAGCCGGCTCCACGCTCCGCGGCTGACGCGCTTCGGGGCCCTCGGCAGGCCCGGCGGGTGGTGACCGCACGCGTGTCTTGGGTGTGGACTTCTGGCGCAGAAAGCACCGGATGGACGTGGCCCCGAAGGCCGAGCGGGGTGCTGAGGGTGGCTGTCCGGGGCGTGGCCGCGGCCATGGGCTGGGGCATGGTGGCCGGCGTGGTGAGGAGACACCTGTGGCCGGGGCTGCGGGGCCTGGGGGACGCCAGGCTTGGCAGAGCCGGGCCGGGGCCAGCCCTGGGCGCATGGCCGACCGGCCGGTGGGTGGCGCCCCTGGGCAGCTGTGGGGCGCTCAGGGCCCAAAGCAGCACCCCGAAGCCAGCAAACACAGACCCTGAGTGCAGGGAAATTCTTTAAAAATAAAAGCTCAAGTCAAAAATAGCCTTAGTCTAAAAATAGCCCTTAGCACAAACACGGACCCTCCAGCCACCCCCGGGGTCCCCAAGCCGCGCCCCAGGCCACGTCGGCTCCACAGCACCGGCAGTCCTGCCCGGAGCGCCCCCGCTCGGCACCCCGAGGGCAGCGGGGACCCCAGGCCAGGACAGCCCTCCGGCCACGGGGCAGCAGCAGCCACGCCCGACCCCTGGTGGAACCGGCGCCCCGGGCAGCCCGAAGCCGCGGGAGGCGCAGGGCTAGGGAGGGCCGGGAGCCGCGGCCGGCCGGGCCGGGCAGAGGGGCCACGGTGGGCGCGGGCTGCGTGGGGCCGTGGACTCGCCCCGCGGGCCCTCGAGGGGCAGCCGCGTCGAGCTCAGCCGCACACGGTCAGGCGGCCGAGCCGAGCCAGCGGCTCTGGCGACCCCTTCCACCGTAGCCGTGCGCTGGGCAGGCCGCGGCGCCTCAGCTGCAGACGGGCAGAGGCGCCCCAGGGCCCCTCTGTACACGGTGGCTGCGCCCCGGCCACCCACACCCTGGCTCATGGGAAGGCCGTGGGGCGCGCTGGGCGCGGCACAGGGCCCGCTGCCGGCGCGAGGCAGCTGCTGTCCGCACGGCCGAGGGCCGGGCCTCCCGGCGGCCCCAGCACAGCCTACGTCCTCAGTGCCGCACAGCTCCCGGGAATCTCGCGCAAGGAGTCGGGACCCAGAAACACAGGGTGGTCGGAGCCTGGGCAAGCAGGTGGGGAGACAGGCCCGAGTGCGGAGTGGGGGCGGCGGCCCGAGCGGGGTGCTGCAGGGAGGCTGCAGGGCTCCCCCTGGGTGTGGCGGGTGCAGGGTCCCCTACGGCGGGCAGCTTGGGGGCCTGGGGTGCCCCAGCCACGGCTCCCTGGGGCCACCAGGAGCAGGTGACCCTGGGGGCTGGCGAGGCCTGCGTGGGGAGGGTCGGCACCTCCCGCTGGCCGCTGGCTCCCGCGGGGCAGGCCGGTGGGGGCAGCCTCGCAGCAGTGCACGGGCGGGTCTGAGGGAGCCCCAGCCCGGTGGCAGGCGGCCCGGGACGGGGCGGGGGCCTCGGCTGGCCCGGGCACACTGTCCAGCAGGGCTGCGTCGGCTCTGGCTCTGTGGGCAGCGGGCAGCACGATGGCGATGGCTGGCGGCCCGAGAAGCCCTACGGAGGGACCGAGCCAGGCTGAGAGGGGCCAGGCGGGCGCAGGGTCGGCCAGGAGCACTGGCCCTCCCGGGGGCCACGGGGCGCTGAGCGGGGCCGCCCTGAGGAAGAGGGAGCCCCCCAAGAGGCGCGAGGGCTCAGCGGGAGAGCAGGCAGCTGACCCTGCCCCCTTGTGCGAAACACACCCCACGGGGCCAGAGGCCCAAGCGGGGGCTGAGTTTCGGGACGCAGGGGATTCGCCTGTGAGTGCAGGCCGGGCTGCGGTGCCTCCTCGGTGCGAGTGGCCGAGAGGGGACAGGAGACCGGGGTGGCCGTTGGTGCGTGGGCCTGGCACGCGGAGGGTCCCGTGGCCTGGCGACCGGCCGAGGGCGTGAGTGGCCGAGTGTCCACAGACGCGGGTCAGCCACTGGCCCCGCCCCACGCAGCCCGCCCTGGGCGCCGAGGGCCCGGGCCCCTGCCCGGCCATCCACCCAGGCCCAGCCAGCACCCAGGCCGCACCGCAGACCATCCCGGTCAGCAGCCACCCCTGCCAGCAGTAGAGGCCTGGCCATAGCCGCCCGGCTCTGCCGCAGCCTCCCAAGCGGGCAGGCGGCCAGACGAGAGCCGGCCGGTGGGGCCATACAGGCCAGCAGGCCTCCACAGGGCAAGGAGGGCGAGGGCCGCCCGCAGGTCCAGGCGGCCAGCGGGAAGCGCAAGCTGGGCCCGAGGCACCAGCGAGGAGTGGACGCAGCGGTGGGAGCGAGACACACACACACGGGTAGCCGGGCCGGCGGGGTCGCGCGAGGCGGCCAACAGGGCGGTGCTGGCCCCGGGGGCCTGGCCCAGCTGCCAGGCAGGGGTGTGTGTGCCCACGGGGCCAGCGCAAAGTGTCCGTCCCGGCCAGCAAGGGCCCCGGCTGCGGCTGCCCAGGGGCAGCCCGGGTGATTCTGGGTGGACGGGAGCCGCCCTCAGGCCCCGCCCGTGCCCCCCTCTGCTGAGGCCTTATCAGCCCTGATGGTGGGGCGGCCGCGCGGGGCAGTGTGCCCACACGCAGGCCCGTGTCCGGCGCCGAGGTGGCTCCCGGGCAGCTCTTGCCAGCCCAGAGGAGGCCCCAGCCCCAGCCCTGTTTCCCGCTGCCTCCCACAGCCCTGCCAGGCCTCGCGGCCAGCAGTGGACACGAGCTTCCGGGTCTGCAGTCCGCTGTGGGGCTGCAGTCCAGGGCCAGCCGGCGCCCACAGCCTGTGCAGGGTCCTCAGGTGCAGGCGCCATGGGCGCCAGGACGCGGGGCTGAGCTGAGAGCAGGCTGGTCGACAGCCCCTGCCCGCGGGCAGCATGGCCAGGAGGACCCTGCAGGGCCAGGGCCGGGCTGACCTGAGTGCGCCTGGCTGGCTGGTCTGTGCCCCTCCTGGCCTCGCCCCCCTCCGGTCGCCCCTCAGCCTCTGCGCCACTGTCCAGGTGCCACTGCCCGTGTCCGGGGCCGCCAGCCCGGCCCTCTCGCCCAGCTCCTGGCAGCTTGGAGGGCCGCAGGGACCCCGCAGAGGCTCCAGGGGTGCTCCAGCCATGGTTCCCCCAGAAAGGGCCCCAGCGGGCAAGCAAGGGCCCCTAAGTGGACGCTCCCTGGCCCTTGGCTCCCTGAGGCTGACCTGGGCCCAGTGCCTGCAGAGGGGCGCCCCCAGGAGCAGCCCACGGCACCCAGGCGCCCAGGCACCCAGGCCCGGCAGCCCGAGAGCAGAGCCTGCCGGCCCGAGAGCCGGGAACTGTGTCAGCGTGGGCACTGCCGGCCTCCGGGGGCAGGTGCGAGAGGCCGGCGCTGGTGGGGCCGGAGAACACCACCGTCCCAGAGACCCCGAGCCGCGCTGCAGACAGGGCCTGGGGGTGGGAGCCTGGGATGGGGAGCCTGGGATGGGCCGAGAACAGGGGCCAGAGACGGGGCTGGCGAGCCGGGCCCACACCCACCTTCCCCGCCCCACCCTCGAGAAGCCAGGGAGCCTGCGCCCGGAGGATGGGGTCCCCTCCCAAGAGCAGCCCGCACCGTGCCCCCAGCTCAGCATCCTCCCTGGCTGGCCGTCTTCTGAGGGGGCGGAGGGGGCCACGCCAGAGCACCCGTGCTGGACTCTGCCGGACGCGAGGGGCCGGCCTGGAGACCGGCTCCGGGGACCAGGGGCAGGAGCGGGGCGGCAAGACGAGGCCGCAAAGGGAGTGGGGCAGGGGTGCTGCGGGGATCCCGGGGGCCCCACAAGACCCACGCCCCCGTGGCCGGTCTCTGGTCACCTGAATGGAGCCACGAACAGCCGGCTGCTTCCTCCCCATGGGGGACCTGCCATCCGCACCCTTGCCAGGTGCGTCCACCCCGGGCCAGGGCTGCGCTGCCTGGTGGGTGTGGATGCGGCTCAGGCCGGGCACCAGGCCGGCGCCCGCAGCCCCCGTGTCCCTGTCCCTGCAGAGGGGCCTCCAGGGCCCGGCTGAGCCCATGGGCCGCCCAGGCCGCAGGCGCTGGCCCAGGGTGCAGGGCGCCTCCCGATGCGGTCCGCACTGGGCCCCAGCCCTCCGGGACCCCGGGAGCGGCCGGGCGGTCTCCCAGGCGTGCATGGGGCCAGCAGGCAGGGCGCGTGGCCAGGTCTGTGGATCTGTCCCCCCTGTGGGCCGAGGCAGCGTCTCTCGCAGAGCGCTGCCCTGTCCCCCCATGCCACAGGCCTCAGCCCACACAGCAGGGCTCTGGACAAGGCGGGGACAGCGTCCCGCGTCCCGGCGCTGGTGGACGGCAGGCGGCCCCGGCCCGGTCGGCGCCCACTCAGGCCACGGCAGACGCTGTCCACCAGCCCCGTCACGGCACATCCAGAGCGAGCCTCTGGCTGCTGACCGGACAGACGTCCCTGCAGGTGCAGCACGACGCACACCCGGGGGCCTGGAGAAGGGGGCTCGGAGCGGGCCGCTGGGCCGGAAGGACGGAGCCGCGCTTTGGCATAGACAGGAGTGTGTCCAGGGGACACCCACCACGCTCGAGCCCAGCACAGGGCGGGGGCGTCCGTGCGAGGCCGGCCCCCCCCCACCCCTGCCCCGGCCCCGGCAGCTCTGCTTTCCTGTTGGCTGGAGGCTCTGGGGCCAGCCTGGGGTCTGCGGTGGAGGAGGGTGGGCTCCGTGGCCGGCCTGGAGAGGTGCACCCCGCCGGCCGGGGCACCCCCAGACAGGGCTGGGTGCAGGGAGCACGCTCCGCGGACAGTCGCCTGGGGCGCAGGACGTGCACCTCGAGGGCACGTCAGACCTGGCCTGGACAGGAGGGGCGCAGCATCAGACCCCCCATGCTGGCGCAGCGGGGGCCAGGGACTGGGGCGCCCACCGCCCGCCCCACGGGCGAGGGAGGCGTGAGCCCCTCGCAGCGCACTCTGCTCGGGCTTTATTTGGGCTGGCAGCGCAGGCACCAACAGCGGGTGGCACCGGCTGAAACCCCAAACTAGGTCAGCCCGGCCTGCGCGGGCGCCCGCCCCCTGCCTGCTCCCCGGCGCCTGGGCCGCGGTGGAAGGACCCTGGCGGGCGGGCGAGCGGGTCACGTTCCTCTTCTGGTCTGGGCTTCTCGCGTCCCCAGGAGCCAGGACAAAGTCTCCCGCCGACAGCGGCGTCTGCGCGAGACGCGAAGTTTCGAGGTGGAACGAGGGCGCCGCTCGCACCTCGGGGCGCCGCGCTGGGTGGGCGGCGGGGGCGGCCGGGCCGGGGCGGGCGGCAGGTCCCGCGCCTGTCGGGCCGGTCCGGGCCGGGCCGGGCGGGCCGGGCTCCGCCTGCGGAGCTGCCTGCGGGGCGCGCGCGGGGCCCGGGGCCCGGGGCTGGGGCTCGGCCCGGGGCGCCGGCGCCAGGGTCGGGTCGGGGGCCAGCGGGCCGGGCCGGGCCGGGCGCGGGCGGGCCGGGACCGGGTCTGGCGGCGGCCCGGGCGGCGCGGGCGCCGGGGCGCGGGCCCGCGGACTTACGTCGTCGAAGAGCGAGCCCACGTTGGCCGTGACCAGCAGCACCGCGGTGCCCGGGGCGGCCGCCTTCCCGGCCATCGCGCGGCGCTCGGCGGGCTCGGGCCGCGGTCAGCCGCGCCGGGGGGCGGCCCCGGGGCGCATCGCGCGCGCGGCGGGTCGGGCCGGGCCTGGCCGGGGTCCGGCCGCGCGCTCGCTCGTCGTCGCTCGCGCTCGCTCTCCGCGGCCCCGCGCCGCCGCCGCCGCCCGCGCTCACCGCGGCCCGCGCGCAGCCATTAGCCCCGCCGGAAAGTTCCCGCAGCGCCGCGAGCGCGGCCCCGCCCCGGGCCGGGGGCGGGGCCGGGGGCGGGGCCGGGGCGGGGCCTGCGGCCGGACGCGGAGACCGGCCGGGCCGCGGCGCGCGCGGGCGGCCGGGCGGGGCCGGGGCGGGGCCAGGGCGGGGCCGGAGGCCGCGGCGGGGCGGGGCCTTGGGGCCGGGGCGCGGGGCGGGGCGGCCCGGGCGGGGCGGGGCCCAGACCGGCCGTCAGTCAGGACCGCCGCGCGCGCCCGCCCCGCGCCGGCCGCGGCCTGGCCCCGCCCCGCACTGTGACGTCACGGCCGACCCGCCGGGAGGCGACGCTTAAAGGGGCCGCGCCGGGCTCGGGCTCCCGACCGCCGCCGCCCTGCGCGGCAGCCGCGCCCGCGGGCCGAGCTCGGCAGAGGGGCCGCGCTCGGCGCCCGCCCGGCCATGCCCGACGCACGGAGCGGGCGGAGAGGGGCGGCCGCGGGCGGGCGCGCGGTGGGTGTGGCGGCGGGCCGAGCGGGCGGCGCTGGCCGCGGGGTCAGCGGGCTTCCGCCTGTGCGGGCGGCGGGCGGCCCCGGGCGCGGCCGAAGGGGTCCGCGCTCGAGGTCCCCGAGGCGTGGCGGCGGCCAAGGCTCGCGCAGCGAAAGGTGCCGGGAGCGCCCGTCGCCGCGGATTTCCCGTTAGTTACGTTTTTGAAACAGCAACAGAGAAGGGCAGAATTCACTCTTGCGAGTGCTTTCTCGGCCCAGTAGATACAAGCGTCATCGAACTTGTCGCCAAAGGTCACTAGCGCCGTTTGCCTGCGCACGGAGGCGCGGGCAGGCTCCTGACACCTGCGGGCGTCCGGCGGCCCCAGGGCTGCTGTCCAGGCCAGCTGGCCTCGCGCACAGCGGGAGAGGAGCGCAGCGGGGCTGAGGGCGCCCCGGCCGGGATCCCCTGCTTGCGGGCACCTGCCGGGAGCTGGGCTCAGGCCAGGCCCGTGGCCTGGTGTCCATGCAGGAGTCTTTGGCTCCGGCCTGCAGTGAGCACTTAGCCTGACCGCAGAGCCCGTTGGCCCTGGAAATTGCTCTGGTCGATTCAGGGGCCTCCACGTGCAGCGTAGCCACCCCACCCATGCACGCGCTGGAGGCAGGGACAGGCGGCGGGCAGTTGCCCCTGGCGCGGTGTCTCAGCGGGACCCAGCCCAAGAGGCCGGGCGAGCCCTGCAGGCCCCAAGGCAGGTCTCCCAGAAACCCAGCCGGCACCGCAGCCTCGGCGGCCGAGTGGCACCGCCCGTGTCTGCCCTCCCCCTGCCCACCCACTGTGCAGCACCCCTGTACTCAGGTCCTGCGACTGCAGGAGCCCCCCGCTTCGGCCGCCCACAGCCCCCCTGCGTCCACCCGCTGGGGACTAGACTGCCCCGGGGCCCTGGTCTGCACCAGAAGGCCGGTGGCCGCGGCCGGCAGGTCCTGCAGTGGTGCTTCAGGCCTCCCTGCGTGCTGGGCCAGGCGGGGTCTCGTCCCAGGCTTGTGCCCCAGCTGAGCCGTCAGCTCGGCCTGTCTCAGGACAGGGCAGGACCGGCCGGCGGATTCGAGAGGCGCTTGACAAGGATGAACTCTTTATGGGAAGCAAAATGCTCCCCAAACTAGGAGCAGATGATCCTGCTGACACGCGTGTGCCCTGCAACGCGCGTGTGCAGAAGCCAGAGCTCTTCCCTCTGTGCCGCTGCCGCACCCTCGTGAGCCGACGGCGCAGGAGGAGGCGGGAGGACGCCGGGGGACACGGAGGACATGGCCGCTCCGAACCAAGGCGCCGTCTGTGTGCTGAAGAGGGGCGAGAAACAGGCATGAAGACCGAAAACGAAGAAGCAAGAAGCGAAACTGGCTCTGGCTTCGGGGAGGCGGCGTCTGCGCAGGGAAAACTTGGGAAGCTCCGCAAACGCAGGCACAGCCTGTGGCGAGAGGCCCGGCGCGTCACGGCCAGCACTGCCCGAAGCAGCGTGGAGAGTGGGACCTCAGGCCACGTCCACTCGCGTGGCAGGAAATAAGAACGGGCAGGAGTGAACGTAGCGAAGACGCACAGAGCTACACAGACGCCACAGCCCGGGCTGGAGCGGGCGCCCCGAGCTGGAGAGGCCGAAGCTGCTGCGGCCGCGGACTTCCCAGACGCCGGCAGGCGGACAGACCCACGCCCTGGGCGGCTCGGCCGGCCGGCGGCGGCTGCAGCGTCTGGGGACAGCCGCAGGCCGTGGGGCGCGGAGAGGCAGACTTGGGCCAGACGTCCACGGCCATGGCCCGACGGCCCGAGGGCCAAAATAGGCAGCTTCACGTGGGCTGGGCAGTAACTGCCGTGGGTCCAAGCAGACACAGAAGCCACAGCAAAGAAGCTCCCAGGGGCACGCACGTGCTCGAGGCCTCGGCCGAGCGTTCTCGGAGGGGCGTCAGCATCTGCCCATGAGTGGGACGGGACACGCGCCTCCTGCCCCAGACCTGCTCCTGGGCCACGCCACGAGGGGAGGCCGCGGGGCCGCTGCCTGCTGAGGCCCGGCCAGGCGGCGGGCGGGACAGAGAGGCCACGGGCCCAGCCGGCCTCCTTGCCCATGCAGAAGGCAGCCAGCACCCCTGAGCACAGTGAAATGGGCAGCGTTCTGGGGGGACTGTTGGGGGCACGCAGGGGACAGCAGTGTCCGCCCAGCCAGAGCCACCCAGGCAGGGCAGGGTAGCATCTCCGTGGGGGTCACACCTTGGCCTGAGGCGCGAGAACTCGGGCAGGGCCATGGGCCCCGATGGAGTGTCCGTGGCGCCCTGCAGGCTGTCCCCCAGGCACGCTCGGCCCACCCGTCTGGCGCCCCAGTGCCAAGAGGGTGCGTCCCCTGCCGCCCCCACCGTCCTGGTCTGGGCTCTGGAGCACCCGGCTGCCCAGTGCTGGCCCTCCTCCGGGGCAGGGGCCACTGTGCTGGGCCGGGCCGTGCCGCCGCAGGGGCACCCACTTCCCCCTCCTGGGGCTGCTGTTTCCTCTTTCGGTTGGTTCTTAGTCAGCCCCACACAGCTCGGTGCGCCCACAATTGCTCCCAGCAGGTCTGCGGCGGGGCCAACCGCTGGGCTGGGGTGCAGGCCCCGGCGCCCCAGCCGCTGCAGGTGACCGGCCGCTCCCGGCGACCGGCCTGGCGTCTGATCAGCACCGTCTTCGTCGCCTCGACGAAGGAGCAGTGGGCCCGGTTCTCGTGGCCAGGCCTGGGCTGCCTGTCCAGGGGCGGCTGGGGCGTCCTCACAGCGGCTCCCAGGGTCCCGCGAGCCCTCCCTGGGCAGACCTGCTGACCGCGCACAGACCCACGGCGGCCTGACCGGGCCGGCTCGCCACCAGGGCCGCACGCCCTCTGTGGCCGGAGGGGCAGTGGGGCCCAGAGTCCCCGAGAGCCCGTGACCGTGAGGCCACTTGGGGGCCCTGTCCAGCGCTGGCCGCTGCCTCCTGTGCCGGGGTCCTGACCCACTTCTTGGTGGCCGCCGCGTGTGGCAGCCCCACCCTGCCGTCCGGAGCACCAGGATGCCTCGTCCGACGCGTTTCAGGAGAGGCCGCCGGAGTCGGTCGTGGGCGCTGCCCGAGTCTCCGCAGGGCGCCGAGGAGCCGGGACCGGCCGCAGACTGGCTGGACCGGCCCCGAGGCCCGCGGGCGCCCGTGAGTGCTGAGTCCTGTCCCTCGGGGAGCGGCTCCTGCTGGGGGGCAGGGCCCAGACTGCCGGTCAGCCTGGGTAGGACTCGGCTCTGGGGCAGGTGGCAGAGCCCTCGAGCTCGGGATGCGTGGGGGCTGAGGCCCGTGGGGGCGGGGCCCTGGGCAGGCCAGGCAGTCTCCTCTGGCTTGGGGAAGCAGCTCTGCCGGGAGGGCAGCCTACCCGCACACCGGGTCCCCTCCGAGACCCATGCGGTGCTGCGGCGGGCAGCTCGGGCGACGCCGGGCGTGGGTGTCGCTCATGGGTCCAGCGGCCCTGGACACGAGCCGCCTCTCAGGACCGGCTGTTCTGAGTGAGGGGCGAGGGGGAGCTGCTCCTGGGCTGGACAAGCCTTCGCACACTGCGCCGTGGGGCTCCCTCTGGTTGGAGTGCTCGCTTATTTCCGGCCACGGCGCCTCCTGGGAACAGGTCCACTCTAAAAATAGGCACGTCCTGGGTGCAGTCCTACTTCGCCAGGCCGCCTGCCTGCGCTGGCGCCCCAGTTCTGGCCCACGCAGGTCTGGGAGCCTCGAGCCCAGGGAGGACGCCGGCGGGAGCAGAGCTGTCGTGTCCTGCTCTCCGCCCGTGCCAGCGGGGGCACGGAGCGGTGGGCGCAGCATGGCGGCCCCTTCCCGCGTGGGGCGCCCACGTCCTCCTGCAGGGCCTGCCTGGGGAGCACTGCCAGCCCCGCCCAGCCCCCGCGGCCCGCCAGGTGCGCCCGCGCGCCCCAGCAGCAGTCACAGAGCCGCGGGCAGCGGGTGTCGGGCGCGAGGGGCTGGGTCTGGGAAGCGGGCCGGAGAACGCGTGACGGCTGTTTTCAGTCAAGCTACAGTGGAGTCAGACTGTTTATTGTTTGAAATACAGTCAAGGAAAACATTTACTTTGCTGCACGTGCCTTGGCGCCCTGGGCCAGCCTTGCGGGGTGCGCCATTCCGCCCCTGGCTGCCGGCCGGCCGGGCGCCTGGGCTCAGCACAGAGCCGCGGCCTCCCCTTGCCCTGGGCGCGAGGCCCGGCCAGTGTGTGAGCAGCCGCGGTGGCTCAGGGACAGCTCGGCCCACGCCTGCTGCGACTGACACCCACTTTTTCCCGCCGGAGCCGGGGAGGCGCCCGGCTGCGGCCGAGGATTCGGGCCGCCACGGCCCTGCTCTGGCCAGCATCTGTCTGCAGCCCCCAGGGACCGGGCGCAGGCCCTGCACCTAGCGGGCGAAGCCGGGGCTCCCAGACCGGCACCCCCCCCCCCCCCCCCCCCCCCCCCCCCCCCGGGGNCCCAGACCGGCACCCCCCCCCCCCCCGCCCCTGCCCGCCCTGCGGGGGCGGGGAACAGCTAGGACTGGCTGCTGGGCTCTCCTGGGGCCTCCTGCACACACAGCAAGGACGGGGCTCGGCCAGGGCTGCAAGGTCCCGAGGCCCTTCAGGGCCAGTTCCTGGGGAAGCCGCAGGCAGGGAACCTGTGCAAGGCCCAGCCCCGGGGGCCGCCCAAGGGCACCCTCTGGCCCTCCTCCTGCAGAAGGCGCGGGCTCCTCTCAGCGTGGCTGGGGTGCCCGCCATGGGAGTCCACTCCGCCCCGCGTGGCCCAGGCCAGCCGCTGCCTCCTCTGGGCCAGGCCGGCCACTGCAGTGACAGGCAGCCTCTGGCTCCTTGTGCCAGCCAGGGAGGGACCCAGTCGCTGTCCCGTGAGCGACCCGGTGACCTTGACCCGGAGTTGGGACGGGAGGGGTCGAGTGCAGCTGTCTGGACAGAGCTGAGGACTGATGTTAATTAAGTGTGGCATGAAATATTCATGAGACCAGAAATAAAACCTTCCTAAGAACAGAGGAGGAGGCGTCCCTGGGGTGCAGGGCGCGGTGCAGCCCAGCTCTGCCCTCGAAGCTCTCTGGCGTTGGAGAGGGCACCACCGGCAGGTCAAGGCCACGCGGCCCTCCGTGGGCCGGACCCAAGTAGGGGCAGGGGCGGGATGGGCGCAGCTCAGCCAGAGCAGGGGGGCAGGGAGGAGGCTCTCTGGCTAGCATGACCCCAGGCTCTGGGCTGTGGGCTCCCCAGAGCGGGCGGCTGCGGCCCCTTCCCCTGCCTCCCTGGCCGCCGGTGTGGCCGCCCCTGCCCAGGGATGCGGGGAGCCGTCTGCAAAGCGGCTGGGCCTGTTTGTATCCTGTGGCCCTTTCAGGTGCACTGGATGGCCAGGAGGGCCAAGGAGGAGGCAGCCTGGCTGCAGCCCTGGGCTCCTGTCCAGCTGGAGGGAACTTGCTCGGTGCCCCTTGGGGCCAGGTGCCTCCTTCGGTGCCCAGGCCCCCCACATGGGGCTCCTGGCTGGGCGGCGCCTCTGGGTGGGGAGGGGCGCCCTGCCTGGTGGGCTGGCCTGTCTGGGCCCCGTGGGTGGCCACGGAGAGCATGGGGGTGGGGCCCAGGCCTCTGCTGGGAATGCCGGAGCTGCGGGGAGGAGCCAGGTCAGGACCTGTGCCCTGTAGCTACTGGTCAGCAGACGCTCGGCCAGCTTGGTGAGGCCAGCTTGACAGAGTCAGGGGCCTGGGGGTATGCGGCGAGTCCTCGCAGCCCCCAGGTCAGTTGGCCGAGCTTGGCCTGAAACCTTCCGGCAGCTCTGGCCAGGCCCAGCGTCACCCGCTTCTGGTGGCCTGGACGGCCCGGTGGCCAGGGGCTGCTTGTGCCCAGCGTGGCTCGGGCCGAGGGCACCAGCCCACCTCCCTCCACGCGCAGCTGCGGGCCTCTGCTGGGAGCCGGGCTGGGCCCCGCCTCCTCGGGCGAGAAGCAGGCGGATCTCTCGCCGCCCCTCAGGGCCCCTCCAGAGCGGGTGCTGCTGGGCCCCTGCAAGGACGTGGCCCTACCTCTTGCTTCAGTTTCCCCGTTTGGGAGGGGCACGGCAGCTTCGGCCAGGCGGGAGCCGCCTGTGCAGGACACAGCCCTGTGGGGCCACGCTGTGACCCCAGGCCTGGGCGCGTCCATGCCCGAAGTGAGGCGGCGAGGAGGCGCCCCAGCGCCCTTCCCAACCCGGGGCACCTCGGCCCTCTCTGGCCCCAGGGCTGGAGGCCGCGCAGCCCAGGCCGGGCCTGCCCAGAGCCCCTCCTGCAGCCAGGTTCCAGGCTTGGTGGCCGAGGGGGCGGGGCACTGTGGCCGCGCAGAGAGCGGAGGACAGCTGGGCGGACAGCAGGGCTGCGGAGCCCCGTGGCCGCCCAGCTGGGGCCCTTGCGAGGGGCTTGGAGGAGGCAGCCCCCAGGCCCCAGCCGGCGGGTCTGCCCAGAGCAAACGACTGTGCCCTGGGGTCACGCTCTGAGACTGAGCTGGACCCCAGACCCGCCCGGAGCCCGCGGCGAGCAGGTGGGGTGGGCCCGCGCACATGTCGGGTGCCGGAGTCTCGGCCGGGGCTCCCCAGGGACGGGGTGCGGGGAGCCTGGGAGAGACGTGGGAGGGCCCTGGGAGCGGCAGTGCGGCCGGAACTTGAGTTCGCGCCTCTGCCTGCCGCGCCCGCGCCCTCCGGCCTGTGCCGCTCTCCGGGGCTGCTTTGGGCGCCAGGCTGGGCCGGCCTTTGCCCGCAGAGACTGGTTGGGGGTCATTTGGAAAGGCCAGGCACTGAGCCCCCACCCCTCGTCCAGGCTCGGGAGGAGGCAGTCGATAACGGGATTGATAAGGTTGCTAAGGGAACCAGCCCATTAAGTTGATCACTTTGACCCTGAACGCTGGGCCTGGACAACCTCTGTGGCAGAGGTCAACGCCCAGGACGAGACATCCCAAAGGAGCGCCCGGGAGACTCCCGGTAATGAACAGCCCCGGCCACAGGTCACTGAGGCCCCGCCCCGCCGGTTCGCCCCGCCCCGCCCCCACTGTCAGGCCACGCCCCGCCGGTTCGCCCCGCCCCTGCG
The DNA here is from genome assembly GCA_019455555.1 of Galemys pyrenaicus. Lineage (NCBI taxonomy): Eukaryota > Metazoa > Chordata > Mammalia > Eulipotyphla > Talpidae > Galemys > Galemys pyrenaicus. The sequence goes on along the minus strand of JAGFMF010011658.1, from coordinate 16,263,830 downwards.
GGCTTCCCGGAGCCCCCTCCCACCTCTGCCACCGCATATGGTGCATCTGCCTCCCCACAGCAGGGGGACCTTGGTTGGGGTTTCCTTGGAGGCGGTGTCCCTCCGCCTGGCTTGGGCCCTTCCCACGGGAGGAGGTGCTGTCCGGGGCCGCCTGGAGCAGGCAGCCTCTGCCGCCTCCACTCTGCTGGCCGAGGGCTGGCCAGCGCCTACGGGGGCTCTTTGCCTAGTGCCCTGTGTAGGGGCCGGGCCTCGCCTGGCCGCGCACGCAGGGCTGCTCTTTGCCGGTGGCCTCTCAGTCCATCTCCTCCCAGCTGTGGTGGGGACAGTGTCCTCGCCCTGGCCTGTCCGGCCTCCTTGGCCTCCGGGCTGGGGCCTTGGGCAGGGACCGCAGCCCTGCCCCACCCCACAGGTCCTGACTCAGCCGCTCTGGCCCACCCGGGCCCTTTGGACTCTGCCTGAGGCCGGGTGGGGGCAAGGACAGGCGGGAGGAGGGGGAGGCCCAGGCCCAGCGACTGGGACTTCAGGAAACCCCAGGTCCGGGGGGCACGAGCGGGGCTCAGCAGGGCCGTCAAGGCAGGGTCCGGTGCTCCCATGGCCGCACCCGCCGGCCGCACCCGCTCCTGGCTCCCAGCTGGTCTTCCAAGCCGCGGGCCCCTGCCCCAGCAGGCCGGGGCTCCAGTGGCTTCCTGCTGCTCTGGGGCTTCCCATGGGGAAGCTGGAGCCTCCTGGCCGCTTCCTGCCCGGGCCTGCCCAGGAGGCCTGCCCACCTGCCCTGGGCCCGGAGGAGGCCCCGCCCGCTGGCACCGATCTGGTTCTGCCCATGGAGCAGGCCCCTTGTGGGGCCCAGAGGGGGCACTGTCTCCCCACGGGGCAGTGAGGGCAGCCTGAGGCCGGCGGCCTCGTGCCAGCGGCGGGGACACTGCTCCCTTCACACCAGCATGGGGCTGGGCCTCTGGAGGGACAGCTGGGCGCAGAGTCCAGCCGGTCCCAGCTCTGAGCCCCTTGGGAGCCTGCCCAGGGCCCTTGGGTCCCGCGGCCACACGGCCAGTCACATCCAAGGCACGGGGACAGAGGACGGGGACTGATGGCCCAGCAGCCGGCGTGGGGTCCCCCGGCCAGCAGGCTCCCGGGAGCTGACTGAGCCCCCGAGAGACAGCTCCGCCTCGGGCCCGGCCTGCTGGCCGGCTGCAGAAGACACTGAGGCCCCACGAGCAGGTCGATGGCCACCACAGATCAGGTCACCGTCTCCAGCTTTTGGGGACCCCCCCGACACGGCACCCGTGGCCGAGACGTCTCTGGGCTGACACCCTTGGGGAGTGGGGTGTAGAGGGGGGCAGCCCGGGCGGGCCGGTGCTCAGGGGCTCCCCATGGTCAAAGCCCTGTGAGGTCGGGGTGCCCTTTGCCGGGCCTGTGTGGGCCCCGCAGAGGTGCCCTTGGGGCGGGCGGGGGACAGCACAGCGTGGGGAGCAGACGAGCAGAACACCCAGCCTGGGCAAGGAGGGCGGCTGGCAGCGTCCAGGCCCCGGCCCCCGCCGCCCCGACCCCGGGCCTGCTCGCAGAGCCCAGCTCCCGGCCGTCCCGGCCTCAGAGCAGCCCCAGCGGCAGCCCCAGCACCGCTATTTTTAGAGTTCCTCGGCCAGCCCCGTGACTCAGCGAGTCCGCGCTGGGGGACAGTGCGGGGGGCCGCGGACCGGGCGCTCCAGCAGCTGGACGGGCGGCCTGAAAAGCAGCCTGGCCGGCCTGGCCCGCAGACCCCTGACTGCCCACTCCCGGCCGGGGCCTGGCCCCGCCTCTGCCCGCCCAGCTGCTCCCTCCTGGCGGCCGCCCAGCCCCTCCCCCAGGCGAGCATGGAAAATCTGATGTCAGAGCAGCAGGCAGCGGCCTGGCCTTCACCCCAGCAGCGCCTGCAGGCCAGGGGCGTCTCCCCGCCCCACCCCAGCGCCCCAGCGGCCCAGCTGCCGTGGTGCGGACCATCTCCTGGGGGTCTCTGGAGCAGGAGGCCAGGCCGGGCGGGAGGGGGCCACTGCCCGTCGCGGCTGACCCCCGGGGAGGGGCCATGAGGGCGAGGCGGGCTGCTGCCCACTGCTCACAGGTGTGCACGCGGGCGCTCGCCTGGGTCGCTGCCGCCCGGCCTGCTCGGCCTTGGGCCAGGGCCGCAGCTCTGCCCCAGCTCCCGTGCGTGGGTGGGGCCGGGGGGCACCCAGAGGCCGTGACAGCGGGTGGAGGGTCTCCCCAGATCGGGCAGGGTCTTTGGAGAATTGAGGGCCTCTGCCGTGGGCGGAGGGCGGGAGCTGCCGGGCGGGGTGGCCCCAGGCAGGCGGGCGGTGCTGCAGCCGGCCCCACGAGCCCCGAGGCCTCACTCCAGCGGCCAGGCCGGTCACGGCAGCCAGAGCACGGAACCCACGACTCTGGGAGCGTGTAGTTGGACGCAACGGCCGCGGGAGCCCAGGCCATTGCAGGTCGCCGCGCCCCGGGGGCCCCGGCCCGAGAAGGGGCGGCCTGGGACCCAGATCTGGACCGGGATCTGGGCAGCGGAACGAGGCGAGCTGTGGAACGAGGCCAGCGGCCCCGCGAGGCCCGGCTGACCCAGATGGGGACGGGAGCCACGTGCGAGCCGCGGGGGCAGGGCAGGCGGGCCGCGGGGCTCTGGGCGGCCAGCTCCTGGGGCGCTGGGGGCGCAGCTGGCCCCCCGCAGGAGGTGGGCACCTCCCCAGACGCCAGGCCCCCAGCCGCTGGCCCTGGCAGCCACATGGCCAAGGGAGGCGCACGTCACGCTTCGCCTGGCTTCCTCCCCCTGAGGGCGTGGCAGCTGCCTCCACCGACTGCCGACTGCCGGGGTGAAGAGGGTGTGGGCCGCAGGCCCGGCTCTCGCCGCCAGGGGCAGGACCATGGCTGACGGCGGCGTCCTTAGGACTTCCGGGCGCTCAGACGGCCGTCCCCGCTCACAGCCAGGCACCCGGCTTGGGCCTGAGGGGGGGTCCGGCCCGGGCAGGGGTGGCCTCGGCTGCACGGGCGGGCGGCCGTTGCTCTGGAGCTGCGTGCCCTCACACAGGCTCTCGGCCGCCTGTCCCGCGGCCGGCTCTGTGGGCGGCTCCGAGCCAGCCGGCTGGCCCTGGGGCCACGGGGGCGCTGGGTCTCCTCTGGCCGCAGTGCTGGCTCAGGGCTGGCTGCTGGGCCCCACCGCACTGGCCTGGCCCTGCAGCGTCTACTGTGGCCGCCGGCGGCCTCCCTCGAGCGGGCCTGAGCCGGGCGGGAGCCGAGGAGCCGCCCCAGCTCTGGTCAGTGGGGCGGGCACAGCCCACCCGCCCGCCCGCCTCTGCTGCCCAGGGAGCCCCGGCCAGTGCTGGCCCAGCCCTGTGGCCACAGGCGGTGGGCTGGGCGGTCTGGCCTGGCTGCGCGGAGGCCTGGCCTGAGGCCTGCTCCAGGTTTGGCCCTGGGGATGCTTCTGCCCCACCCCGTTGCCAACGCGGCCCAGGGTGGACGGCGGCTCTAGGTGGGCGGTGGCTCTGGGTGGACGGCGGCCCCAGGTGGACAGCGGCCCCGAGTGGGCAGTGACTCTGGGTGGACGGTGCCCCAGGGCTGTTGAGGCCCAGGCACGTAAAGAGCATCAAGCCCGCAGGACAGGGGCGCCTCGAGTCCCGGGGCCTGGACAGTGGGGCACTGGGAGAAGTGGGGAGCCCCAGGCAGTGGGCCCTGTCCCTGCCCCTGCCAGAGCAGGGACGCACATGCAGTGGGCAGGACGCCCAGCTCCACAGACACACCACAGGGAGCCACGGATGTCCAGCTGCACGGAGGCTGGGCCCGCGGGCGGGCCTTTGAGAGGAGGTGGCAGGAGGGGAGGCGGGGGCACAGGTGGGTCAGTGCAGGGGGCACAGGCCAGGCAGTGCAGGGGACAGAGGCCAGGCAGTGCCGGAGGCACAGGCGGGCAGTGCAGGGGGCACAGGCAGGTCAGTGCAGGGGGCACAGGCGGGCAGTGCAGGGGGCACAGGCGGGTCAGTGCCGGGGGCACAGGCCAGGCAGTGCAGGTGACACAGGCCAGGCAGTGCAGGGGGCACAGGCGGGCAGTGCAGGGGGCACAGGCCAAGCAGTGCAGGGGGCACAGGCGGGCAGTGCAGGGGGCACAGGCCAGGAAGTGCAGGGGGCACAGGCTGGTCGGTGCAGG
>JAGFMF010011658.1:16215698-16249060 GCA_019455555.1 Galemys pyrenaicus | reverse complement strand
GAGAGGGACAAGGCAGGGGAGGGGAGAGACATGGCAGGGGAGGGGAGGGGAGGGGAGGGACAAGGCAGAGGAGGGGAGGGACAAGGCAGGGGAGAGGAGGGGAGGGAAGGGACAAGGCAGGGCAGGGGAGGGACAAGGCAGGGGAGGGGAAAGACAAGGCAGGGGAGGGGAGGGGAGGGGAGGGACAAAGCAGGGGAGGAGAAGGGAGGGGAGGCACAAGGCAGGGGAGGGCCGGCTCCTTGCTCACGCAAGAACGATGCAAAATATGAACAGAATGAAGCTGAAAAAGAGTTGCGCACTGACCGCAGCAGACCTGAGGCCGCAGCCCCGCCTGGGCGCCCGCCTCTCTGCGCGGTTCCCGCCCCAAGGTAGCCCCAAGGTAGCCTCGGCCTCGAGAGCCCCCCCAACAGTGGTCGCCAACCCCGCCCAGAACCCGGGCTGGGATTTGAAAGCGGGCGCGGCCCCGCCCTGCAGTCCCCCGTGGGGTGTCCAGGCTGGGGGTCTGGCGCCGGCCCTCCCCGCACACGTTCCGCTCAGTCCGCAGGACCCCGGTGAGCCGCGCCGGGTCCGCGCCCCAACCAGCGCCCGCTGGCCCCGCCCCCTGCGCTCACACTCTGCCCGCGGGCTGCCCTGCCTCGGGGTTTGGCGCCGGCGGCCCCCGCACCGCGGAAGAAAGTCAGAAAGTCGGGGCGCAGCAGGAAGCGGGACGCCCGGTCAGGCTCAGCCCTGGGCTGCCGGGGCCCCTCGCAGGGGGCAGGGGGCGCGGGCTCTGCTCAGCCAGTCTCGGCCAAGCAGAAGCTCTGGGCGTCCGCAGCACCTGCGCAGGCGGGGGTCACAGAGGCCATAGCACCCAGCTGGGCTGGCCGGCTGAGGCGTGAGCCTGGCAGCCCATCCCCTGGCGACCCTGCTGGCAAACCTCTCCGCCAGTGGCCGCTCCGCAGTTCCCCCTCGCCCTCTGCTGGTCCCTGGGCCTGAGGCGCGGAGGAGTGTGCAGCCGGCGGCCCCTCCTCCTCCCTGCATGGAGGCACAGGGCGTGCTGCCCGGAGCCTCAGGGCCCCCACAGGGCAGGGGCCCGCCAGGAGCCTGCTCACCCCAAGGCCCCGGCCTGCTGCCCAGTGTTGTGGCGTCTGGTGTCCAGGGCAGGGCCGACTCAGGAACAGGGACCAGCGATGGGGCCTGGCTGCGGAGTGGCGCCAGCTCTGGCCGGGGAACCTGGGCCGGGCATGGTCGGCCTCGCTGAGAGGCTGCCGGGCTCGGGGCATCCCTCCGTCGGGCAGCCCCTGGACACGAGTGGGGGAGTGCGGGGCGCTGGGGCCAGCGGCCATGCAAGGGGGAAGGCGGTCTGGCGGCGGGCGGGCGCCTGCCAGGCATGGGCTGAAGCGGGTGCGGCGGGCGAGGAGGCCCCGGTGCTGCCTGGGGCAGGGGCTGCGGCCGGGGAGGGCCCGGCCCAGTGGGCTCAGCCTCTGCGCCCCCTCCTGCCGGTGCCAGGGTGCCTGGAGACCTCGGGCACTGACCCCGGGTGCCACCTCCCTCCTGCCCGGGTGCCCCCAGCACCCCTCTCGGGGAGCAGCCCGGGAGCCCGGCCAGACAGCTCAGCTCCTGGCAGGGAGGGGAGGAGCCTGGGGGTGACCCAGACACAGGGGGCGCGGGCACCCGGCTCAGGGCCCTTGCCTCTGCGCGGCCGGGGGCAGAGAGCAGGCGCAGCGGCCACCCCGGCCGGAGCGGCACAGGCGCTGGCCAGCTCGGAGCCTGCCACAGGCCTGCAGTGACCACACGCGGGAGCCAGGAAGGCCCCGGGGTGCAGAGGAAGCAGCGGGAACTGCGCTGGGCAGGCTGGAGGGGCCCCCAGGCCTCGGGAACCGGCACACCCCAGCCAAGCGGGGAGAGGCGTCCGGTCATGGCCAGCCCGGGCCGAGGCCGCTGTGGACGCTGCGTAAGGCTACAGGGGGAGCAGAGCCGGCTTTGGGGCAGCCGCCCTACAGGGCTGGGGGCGCCCCGGGGCTGCGCAGAGAGGGCGGGACGGACGTGGACACGGCCACGGAGTGAGCAGAGCACAGCCTCTAATGCGGCGGAGCCGGGTGGCTGGGGGCGGGCGGGCCAAGGCGGGCCCTGGCCGCCCACGCCTGGCCTCGGCGTTGGGTGTGAAGAGACATGTCTTGAGGCCGCAGGGGCGCCCCAGGGGTGCGGGCTCCGGAGAGCGTCGGGAACCGCTGGTTCCTGCTCGAGGGCCATCCCAGCTTCAGCCTTGTGGCCTCGTCCTGCAGCCGCCGGGCCTTCGGGAAGAGCAGGCTGATGACTCCCGTGGCCCGCTGGCGGCTCTGCTGCAGGACACCCGAGCCCCGGCTGCTGGCCGCAGAGACGCGCCGGCCGGCCGCCGTGGGGGGGGCACGGCGGACCCCCCAGCCACCCGCTGGCCAGGACGAGGCAGACGAGGGCTCCCCCAGTCAAGGCACCCCGCATACTCGCACCCCAGGACGCTGCCCCCGCGTTCCTGCTGCCTCGCGCCCTGGGTGGGGGGACCCCCACACGCCCAGGCGGAGCCCCTCAGGCAGAGCCTCCCAGTGCGGGGGGGGGGGTGCCTGGACCAGGCGCCCCACCCTGGCCCGCTTTCCTGTTGGACCTGAGGAAGCAGCCGCTGCCCCCGCTGAGGGCCCCCACGGCTTCCGCACAGCTGTCCCAGGAGGGGCGCGTGGTCTGCTCCCCGAGAGCGCCCAGCCCCCCGGGGGCAGCGCCGGCTGGGCTCCTGCCCACGCCCGCCCAGACGCCTGGCCTGCTCCGCCTCCTGGCTGTCCTCTCCGTCCGATGGGGTCACGCAGCTTTTTCCTAACCGGGAGGTCCAGTTGGACCTGCGTGTGGTCGCCGAACCAGGGACGCCCGTGCCCAGCATCCGCCCCGAGGGCCAGGCCTGCTGGCCCGGCAGCCCGCTCGGCCTGCACGCCCGGGGACACTCCTGGCCGCCTGCGCCAGCCTCCCCAAGGGCGGCGCGCCCCGGACGGCCCTGGTGGGCCTCTGCTCCCACGCGTCCTCCGGCTCCTCTGGCTGCTGGCCGCGTCCTCCGGCCCCAGGTGCGGCCTGACCCCCCGGCCGGTGGGCGTCTGCTGCTCCTCGCTGGGCAAGCTTGGGGGCTCTGGAGCCGGCAGGGCTGGCTGGCCATGGTCGAGGCCCCGTCCCGCAGCGGCCTGGCTGGCTCGGGCAGCCATGCGGTGAGGCTGGCCCGTCCCCGAGAGCCTGGAGCAGCAGGCGCATGTGGGCGCCGGGCCAGGCGTGGGGGCGCCGTCCACTGAGGGCGAAGCTCCGGCTGGACTCGCGGGACACGGGCAGACAAAGAGAGGCCGGCATGGCCGGGGGCTGGGCCCTTGTCACCCGCAGGGCCATCGGGCCTGGGCGTCAGGGCCCAGCAGGGCTGGCCGGTGCAGGTCGCCCGCTCTGATGTCCAGCGGTCACGGCTGTGCAGAGACCGGCTACCGGGCGTGAAGAGCCAGAGCGGGAGGCCCAGGTGCCCTGCAGGGGTGTGGCCTCACCCCTCACGCCGCCCCCCGATGGGCACCCTGACAGCACCCCAGGGGGCAGGCGTCCGGTGGCACCCCGAGAGAGCTGGGTGCCCACCACCCACAGAGCGCCACAGTTCACAGGAGCCCCCAGATCCCGCTGTCCCTCCGGCGCGAGCCACCCGCCCGCCCACAGGCCTGGACGGCGACGGGCACTTACGATCTCCGGGTCCTGGGCGGCCGCCCTCACCGGGACCAGGGGCTCCGCGCCCCAGAACCCCTTCCTGCTCCTGTGCGGCGGCTGCAGCCTGTGCTCCGGGCCCCGCGCTTGGAGCCACTGAGGACAGAGGGAACAGGGCTGGGCCCCCTCTTGTGCAGGCCGCGAGGCCCCGTACCCTCCAGGGCCGGCCTGCCCTCGCACCCACAAGGTCAGCGGGTCTGAGCCGGTCCTGTGAGCCGGCCTGAGGCTCAGTGCTGCCACTGGCCTCGGGCCCCCCCGGGTGACGCGCCCTCCCAGCTGCGCCCGGCCCCCGGCGGGTGTCCTCACGTGCTCCCTTGGGCCAGCGGCAGAGGGAGCCCTGACGCCCCTGGGAGGGAGCGAGGTCTCAGGCCCCGCGGACGGCTGATGGCAGGCGTCAGGGCTTCCTGCCCGGCCCCGCAGCCCGGGCCACCAGGGGCAAGCGCGGGGCCGCCGGGCCGCCAGCAGGCAGCTGCGAGCCCCTGTGGGAGAGACGCTGCCCAGGAGCGCGTGCAGCTGAGCCCGCGCCTGCGCCCGCGCCTGCGTGTCGTGTCCGTGTGTCCGTGTCCACGTGCCCGTCTGTCACGGTGCGCTGCGGCAGTGCGTGGGTGGGATGTGGGGTGAGCGGCCCCCGCGCACCTGTGCCCCCAGCAGCGGCTGGGCGTCTCTCCTCGCGTGCCGGGGCCGGGACGCGCGTCCCCGTCTAAGCGCCGAGCCAGCGTGGCCGCCCAGACCCCTTCCTCAGCGCGAGTGGGCCGGCCCCACCCCGCGCTGACGGCACCAGTGGCTGGCTGGCTCGCGGTGCCCTGGCCGGCCAAGCCCGGGCGGCCCGTGTCTGCACCTCGCCACTGCCGCAGGGGCCGCGGCCTGGAGTGACCCCGGGTGGTGCTCCTGCCCATAGCCTGGACCCCGGGGCCCTGCCCTGGGCACGTGGGGCTCCCGGGGGCGGCCGGCGGGCAGCAGGGCGGGCGACAGGTGCTGAGGAAGGGGCCCGGGCGGCCACGCCGGCTCGGCGCTGCAGCGGCTTCTGGGGCCCGAGGGGTCTGGGTGCTCCTGCTGGCCTGTGGCGGGCAGCCCCCCGCGGCCAGGCTGTGGTTTGGGGGCCGCACAGAAGGCGGTTCGGGAAGCAAGCTCGTGCTCCGGGCCCAGAGCCCTGTCCCTCCTGCTGGGGCTCTGTGGGGTGCGGGCCAGGCCCCGCCTCTGCCGGAACCTCCCACTGGGGCATGGGCGGGAAGCTGCAGGCCCAGCCTGGGCACTGGGAGGCCGAGGCTGCGTCCGCACTGGGGCTGATGGTGCACGAGTCGCGGGCAGCAGGACAGCCTACCGCCTGGCTGCCGGAAGCACAGCCCCCCGCGTGCGGAGATGGGGAGCCGGCATCAGGCACCGAGCCGAGCCGGGCCCTGGTGGTCCCCAGCGGACCCCACCCTCCAGGAGTGCTGGGAGGCCCCACACGCTGCTCTGGGGAAGGGGCTTTGTGGAAGGGGCTGGGAGGGGGCTGGGGAGGTCCTGGGGGCCGCAGGGTGGGCTTGGCCGGGTAGGGGAAGGTCCTGAACAAAATGCGGACCCCACCAGCCCAGCCCCTCAGGCTCCGGGTGTCCACCCAGGTCTGCCCCGAGGGCCGGGTCCGACGGAGGGGCTGGGGGTGGACAGCAGGGCTAGCATGGTCAGGTGAGGCCAGGGGGCCGCGCGCCGTCTGGCACCCACGAGCCTGCGTGGTGGAGGAGGGAGGGACACTGGAGCTGCTGGGAGGAGTCCAGGGAGAGCTCCCGGAGGCCAGGCCACACGAGCTCCCGCAGAGCCGGCTGGACGGGAGGACAGAGCGGAGCAGCCAGGTTCAGCGCTCCCCAACCACGTGGACCAGGCCAAGCAGGGGGAGAGGAAAGGGAAGCCGCCTGCAGGCCGACCGTCTCCACGGAGTGGGGGCGCGGAGGCACGGGCAGGAGCCCCTCTGGCGCCCCTCTGGCTCCCCGCCGGCCCTGCGGCATCTCCCCAGTCTGTCGGGCGCCGCCCCGCCCCGCCCCGCCCCGCCCGCGGGTACCACCGTGCAGCCACTGGGCGCCGCAGCACCTGCTTCCACGTGGGCCTCTGCGCCTGCTCCCGCCACTCCTGCAGCGCCCGCGCGTCCCTGGGGAGACAGGCGACAGCGGGGTCACCGATGGCGCCCCGTGCTGCCACGGCGTCCACGCGACAGCCGCAGCGCCCCCGTCCACGCAATCGCCGGCCAGACGCCGCACTGGCCGCGGAGCCCACGCTCGGCGCTGCCTGTGTGCCTGCGGCCACAGCGCACAGCCGGCCCGGGGCCAGGGCTCCGCCAGACGAGTCCGGCCCTCGCTTCTCTCTAGACACGGGCAGCGCCGGCGCGGACGTGACTCTGCCCTGCGCAATTCCCGGGCCAGCGTGGTGGGCGCCGCCGGCGGGGAGCTGGCCGGAGGGATCGCTGACTCGGCGCCCGAGCCCCAGGCCGCCGCGCCCCTCGGGTCAGGGTCAGGGTCACGCCGCCGCAGGTCGCAGGTGCCCGCAGCACCCGCTGTCACCAGCGCCGTTTGCCGCCTCGGAGCCTACGGCGCCGGCGCTCAGCGCACAGGCCCGGCCCCACCGCGCACCGCCAGGGCTCCCCGCGCGGGCCAGGGTACCTGTGAGCTGCTCGGCCCGGTTTGCCTTCCCCCCGGCGCTGGCTGGCGGGGTGCGCTAGGGGGACGTGGCTGCGGGGGTGGGGGCCGCGGAGGCTGCGCCTCGCGAGGAGGTGGGTGTCTACTGTGCGGGCCCTGGGGTTTCGTGGGAGGGAGGGAGGGGCAGGGGGGCCCGGAGCGCGGGGGCGCTGGGCTGCTCGAGCCTGGGCCCCTCGCATCCGCCAGGGCCGACGTGAGCGCTCACCCGGTCAGCAGGGGGCGGCTCTCGGCCCGCGCGAGTCCCGGCGTGGGCGTCCAGAGCTGGGCCGGGAGCGCGCACGCCGCGGGCCGGGAGCGCGCACGCCTCGGCGCGGACCCCGCAGGCTGCGCGGCGCCTCCACCCGCGCGACCGCGGGTCTGTGCGGGCGGGGCGCGGAAGGTCCACCGCGCGCAGCTGCTCCGCGGGTCCTGGGGGGGCACCCTGCCCGGCCGCCCGCGGGTTGAGGGGGCACGCTGCGGCCGTCAGGCCACCTGTGGCCGTGACCCGTGTGACCCGAAGCCTCCGCAGGCCACCCCTGGGGGGCGCCGAGGTCTGGGGCGCAGCCGTGCCGGTGGGCTCAGAGAAACGCTCAGGCTGTGACCTCAGGAGGTTTATTCACCAGGGGGGCCGGGGCTGGGACGGCGGGGAGGGGCTCCCCGGGCTCCGGGGGGGCGGCCGGGAGCTGTCCCTGCCCCCCCAGGGGAGGCTGAGTCCGGTCCAGGGCCGGGGGGGGCAGGGGCGGGGCCGGGGGCACGAGGACCCCAGCCTCCCTCCCCCCTTATCTGCCCCACCCGGGGGGGCGCCCCACTGGCCAGACCCCACCAGCAGGGGCAGGGCCCCCGGACGCTGCGGCCACCGTCCACGTCGGCCGGCCCCCTGGGGCCCCGGGCTCCGAGGCGACGGGCAGGCGGTGCAGCTGGAGGACAGAGGCGGTGAGGGCCCGCGGCGGAGCGCGCCGCAGCCGGCGCCGCCCGCAGCTCCGCCGGCGGCCGCGCGGGGGCGCGGGGCGCGCGGCGGCCTCACCTCCGGGGCTGCTCCGGCAGCGCGCGCTTCTGCCGCGGCTCCCTGCAGGCCGCCGCGTGGCTCCGCTCCAGCCGGCGGGCCCGCACCAGCTCCCGGTAGGGCGTCGTCAGCTCGGGCAGCGGGCCCGCGAGGCCGCGCGTCCTCCCCCTGCGGGCACGGGCTGACAGCGGGCGCGGCCTGCTCCGGCCGAGGGTCCCTGGGCAGCCGGGCTGCCCGAGGGCGGCCGGCCAGAGAGCCGCGGCCGCAGAGGGGCCGTCCTGTCCGCTGACCAGTCAACCCTGGGCTGCGGGGCCACACACACCCCACGCACGAGCAGCACGAGCAACAGCACACAGCACACACCACACCGCACACACCATAGACCCAACACACCCCACACACCCCACACCACACACACCACACCCCCCCCCACACACACACCCCCCACACACGCACCCACCCCATACCCTCCCCTCTGTGCCCAGCCCTTCGCACGGCCTGTACCTGAGCAGGCCCCTGGGGTCCGCGCGCCCCCTCTCCCTGGAGCTCAGGGCGGCCTTGAGGTTGGGGGGCAGCTCCACGGGCAGCAGCTGGGTGCCCAGCGCCTCGGCCTGCTCCTGCTCCACGATCTCCTGCCGCAGCTTCCAGAAGCGCCTGATCTCCTCCCTGCTGGGCCAGTTGTCTAGCGCATCCGCCTTCCTGGGCCCGCTGGGGCCCGGCCTGTCCACGGGGGGCAGGAGGTCGCCCGGGTCCTTCTCCCCCGGCGCGCCGGGGGACTGGGGCTCCGGGGAGTCCCTGGGCTCTCTGCCGGCCGCCGAGTCCGCGGACAGGCCCAGGCGGGGCAGCGGCAGCTGGCTCAGCTCCGTCCTGGCCACCGGCGTGTTCTCTGCGGGGAGATGCCCTTCAGGGCCGCTGCCACACCCCGCGGCCGCCTCGGGGACCAGGTGGCCACGGCTACATGGCCAGTGCCTCAGGAGCCGCCCATGTGCCCTGTCCGGTTGCTGGTCAGTCCCAGGTGCTCCTGCGGGCTGCCAGGTCACCTTGAAGAGGAGCCCAGCCCGGCTGAGCTCGACAGATCAGGGGTGGACAGGCCGGGCTGCTGCTTGCTTGCTCCACGCAAGGGCAGCCCCAGGCCCGCCCACGGGGGCACGCCCAGGTGGCCCTCCCCGCTCGGCACCCGGTCCACCCGATCCCTGTCGAGAGCAAAGGCACCGCCCGCCGAGGGCAGCGGTGGACACCTGAGCCCTTCCGCGGGGCCAGCCCCTCGGGGCCCTCCGGCCCTCTGGCACCGACACTGCAGCTGCCGAGCCGGCCAGCGGCGCCGGCAAAGCCACCGTGGTGGCCGGAGGGGCCTGGGCCCCAGCCCCAGGACGAGGGAGCGGGCTGGCAGGGCGGGGCCTGCAGGTGGGGAGCCCCCACTGACCTGGGGAGGGCCACTCGCGGGCGGCGGCGCACTCGGCGGAGCACAGGCGCAGGAAGGTCAGGATGGACACCAGCCCCTTCTGCACGATGAGCTGCGGCGGGAACTCCAGGGGGCACTGCCGCAGGTTCAGCGCCCGGAGGGTGCTGACGCTCCCTGCGGGACACGCGTCGCTGCGGGTGCTGGCCGCCGCGGAGGCTCCTGAGCCCCCACTGGCGCGGGCCGCCGGGCTCGCCTCGCTGCAAGTGCTGGCTGGGGGCGGCCGCCCAGGCCGCTGGGCCCTCGTGGCCCCGGGAGTAGCACCCGTGGACACGTGTGCCCTGGGCAGGACAGCGGACGGGGCTGAGGGCGAGGAGGGCGGGGCGGCCACAGCTGGGCGGAGGCGCTGACCAGACTGCAGGCGTGAGCCCGGGGAAGGTGCCGGGCCCCGGCCGCCCGCTCAGCCCCAGGGCCAGTCCGGCAAGGCCGCTCGGACGGCCCGGCTCAGGACTGGCCCACAGGCCCCGGCAGGAGGACACGCCTGGCCTGCAGCTTCTGGCCTACAGAAGCAAGACGCAGCGGCCTCCCGGCGGCTGAGGATCAGTCTCAGGTCATCACCACCGCAGCCTGAGTGCGATCCCAGCCAGGGAGTGACCCAAGGCGCAGCAGACTCCTGTCTCCCGCTGCTCCCTCAGCAGTGGGTTTCAGCGGACCCGCCTGTCCCACTCCCCACTCTGTCTCTGGGGAGTCCTCTAAGCCCTCTGTCCTGCACCCCAGGTCTATCCCGGGAGGCCCCAAGCCTCAGATAAGGATGCGTGCAGGCCAGATGGGCGCTGGCCAGGAGGGCGGGTGGCGGGCGGCGTGGACAGAGCCTCCTGCTCCGTGCGGGCCATGGCGGGGCACAGGCTTGGCCCCAAAACACACAGCTGTGTCCCGGGGCAGGGGCAGGGCCACGTGTCCCTCAGGCCGCTGCTGCCCCGGGCGGGTGGCCAGTGCCTGTGCTGCCCCAGGCCGGGTCACGGCCCCCGACTGTGCCCGGCGCTCACCCAGCTCCACCGGCAGCATCCTGATGGGGTTCTTCTCCAGAAGCAGAGCCTTCAGGTGCCTGTGGGGGGGGCAGGAGGCCCGTCGGTGGGGGGAGCCAGCTGAGCAGCCTTGGCCCCGAGGGCTTCACACGGAGATGGAGACGCGGAGATGGGGCGGCCAGAGACCTGCGGGGAGAGGCGGCAGGCCAGAGCCCTCCGCGGCGGCCTCTCCGCTCCCCAGCCACGCCCGGACCCCGCCAAGCCTCCCTCCAGTTCCGGGCCACCAGGTGCCCCACGCCGCACCTGCCGGACCCACGGACACCTCTCTGGCATGGGGACCCTGTGCGGGGATGGCTCCGCTCCCGTGCGCCGGGCGCCACAACCTCGGCCTTCCTGGCCGGGCCAGCGCCCTGCTCGAGGCCCCTGCGGCGAGTGGCAGGCAGAGTGGGCGCAGCCATGGCTCGGGGGCTGGTTGGCCCGTTAGCCCGGAGGTGGGGATGCTCAGGCCCAACTGGCCGCCCAGGGCTGTGGCCAGGAGCAGGACGGCTCCGCCTGAGCACGTGGCCCCTCGCACACCCAAGGCCGAGTGGCCCGGGCAGCAGCGGCTCGTGGACGCGCCACCTCTCCGCGGGGCCTCGCTCTCCACCCCGGGTGCGGGGCGCTGGCCGCTGGCCACGCCTGCCGGCCGCTGTCGTCCTCAGCCCTGCGCTCTGCTCACGCAGGGGACTGGCGAGGGCCACAGGCGGTGTGCGTCGGCCTCTGGAAAGTTTACGGCTTTCAATGAGCCCATAATTACTTCGATTTCTAATGAACGTGTCCCGGCTGTCCAGCACGTGATCTTTTAGGGGTATAACGGTCTGTAAACCGCAGGCGAAATTATATCTCAGACAACACGGAGCAGCTGGTTTTGAGCGGCAAAATCAAACCCCCGATGCGAGAGCCACGTGCTTATTTTAGAGGAACGCGTTCGCGGCTCGCCCGGGCTGTCCACCCTCTGCCCGTGGTCACTGCTGGGCCAGCACGGACCCCTCGGCCTGCGCAAAGCCCTGGGTAGTTCCAGTGGCCGCCAGGCCAGGCCTCGGAGAGCAGCCCCGGTGCAGGCCCCGAGGACTCGGGCCGCGCTGCTGGCGCTGCCCGGGGCCGCCGGCCCTACCGTGTCCGCCTGCTGGCCAGGTCGCCTTGCGGACTGGCCGCTCCTGGAAGAGTCTGCAGAGGCCGGGGCACCCTGGGACACGTCCTCAGGGTGACCCGTGACACTGAGGAGCATGGGTCAGCAGCCCCAGAGGGGCCAGTGCCCGCTAGGCCTGGCCACCCACGGCTCTCGAGCTCCGCCCAGCCGGGCTGCCCCCCGAACGCCACACACTGCAGGGACGCAGGCCAGGCGGGTCCCCAGTCGGGGCCTCGGGAGAGTGGACCGGGACGGGCCAGCTCCTCATCGCCTCCACCTTCCGGAGCTCTGCGGCGCCCCAGCTTCCCAGTGCGTGCCCCCGGCGGTCCCTCTGGCGCGACGCCTGCGCTCGGCTGAGCTGGCGTCCCAGGCCCAGGAAGGCCTCGGGGTGCGGACTGGGGTGGGGCGGGCGGGTGTGCACAGGCCAGCGGGCGGTGTCCGGGGGGGCCCGGCACGCTCACCTGTGGGCCCCGACCCCGGCGGGCAGTGCGCGGAGCCGGTTGAAGCGCAGGTCCAGCCAGGCGAGGCTGGGCAGCAGCTGGAAGAAGTCCTTGGGGAGGGCGGCCAGCGCGTTTCTCTGAAGATGCAGTTGCTTTCAGGGAGAGGCGTGGTCAGCCAGCGCAGGCCGTAGGCCGCTGGCTGGCCCTGCCCAACACTGCAGAAGCCCCGCCCTCCAGCTGCGCTGGACAGGGAGAGGGGTCCGAGAGGAGGGGCACCGCCTCCTCCTCCCCAGCCGGGGGGGGGGGGGGCCGGGCTGGACGCACAGCAGCGCTGGCTTGGAGCTCTGGAGGGCCGCGGCCACCGGCGAGCCGGCTGGCCCGGGGGCCCTGGTCCCCTGGGGCACGGCAGGAGGCCCAGCCCCTCCTGGACGGGCTCCTCCCTGAGGGGGCCGAGAAGCCCTGGCTGAGCCGGACGCCGCCTACCGTGAGGTTGGGGACCTTGAAGATCTCTCCCAAGTGGTGGAGGCCTCTCTGGCTCAAGTCCAGGACGGGCGAGGAGGAAAAGATGACCCCCTTGCAGGGGGTGGCCGCGGGACTCCCGGGCTGGCCGAGGTCCTCGGGGTCAGCAGCCCCAGGGCTCAGGGCGCAGGCGCTGCGCCCCTCCATCTGGCCGCGGGCGGGGAGCGGTCGTGGGGCCTCGGGGGCCCTGCACCATCCTCCTGGGCCTGGACAGCTGGACGCACAGGGGCAGCCCCGGGAACGCGACTGGGGCGCAAAGAGAGAGTACCAGAGGCTCGGGCGGGGGCTCTGCTCCTGCCGGCCACGGAGCGGCCTGGACCGACGCCCGGAAGGCGGGGATAGGAGCGGCAGGGAAGGGTGGCCTTCGTGTCTGGGGCGTCCCGGAAACGTGCTGTGGGAATCTACACGGCAGCTGTCTTGGGGTTCTCAGGAGCCCCTCGTCTCGCTGCCGCTGGGAGCTCCGGGCCCGGCCTGCCCCTGCAAGGGCCACCCCCATGAGCTGCCTGAGTGGGGCCTGGGCCTGAGCGCCCAGAGGGGCACGAGCTTCAACCTTCACCCCGAACCTCGCGGCTGGAATCAGAAATCCCACAGCGAGAAGCAGAGTCTGAAAATGACGCGGGTGTGGGGTGCGCGGTGGGCAGGCTGACCCTGCTCCCGCCTGCCTCTGCTGGGGCCGGCCCTGCCCAGCGCGCGAGCCTCAGCGTCCAGGCCAGGAGCGCGCTGCGAGCTCGCGGGCAGCGCGAGACACCACGGGGCCTCTGGGTCCCGCCCCGGCGAGCGGCTGGACGAGGCACCGGCCGGCCGCCCCTTCCTGCCCTGGCGCTCACCGCGGGCCCCAGCCGCTCACCTGCGCGCCTGGCCCGCCTCACCGGAGCTGAGCGAGCGGCCCAGTGGCGGTCGCCGGCGCCAGGCGGCGCTGCTCAACAATGGAGGCGCCGGGCCACGCGGTCGCCATGGAGACGCCGCTGCCGCGCCGCAGCGCCCGCCCGAGCGCGCAGCCCCCGCGGGGTGGCGCCTGCGCTGGCCCTGCCCCGCCGCCCGGGCCACGCGAGCCCCTGAGCTGGACAGCCACGGGCAGGAGGTGGCCACACCGGAGGCGCACGGCGGACCCGGGAGCTCCAGAGCAGTTGGGGGGCGGGGGAGGAAAGGGGGCCGGCTTCGCGGGGCGCGGGGGAGGAGGCCCCCTGACCTCTCCGCCTCCGGCTGCTTCACTGACTCTGGGTGGCCTCTGGGGTCCCGCACACCAAGGCCAGACAAGTCCTCCCGGCCCCGCTGACCGGCAGCCTAGCGCCAACCGCGGTCTCGGCGGGGATGGCGCGACCCGGCTGGCATCCGCAGCGGGGAGCATGGTCAGGGCTCACTGCTGGCCCTCTGCCCACGGGGCTGAGGTGGGGTGCAGTCCGCGGAGGGGCGCAGAGGACAGCAGCCTGCCGGGACCCAGCTCCTGAGCCCTGGCCAAGCCCGGCCGGCCACTTGCCAGCTGCCGTGGAGGGGTGCGTTGACCCCACAGCGGTGGCCAGTCTCCAAGCCACTGGACGCAGTGTGGGGAGGCACCTGCAGGAAGGACGCTGGGTTCCACTGCCCCAGGCCCCTGCCTCCAAGCCCTTGGCTCCCCAACATTCACAGTCACTTTCTGAACCCATTAACACACTCTCCGGAAGACCCTTCTCACCTTCTCTGGGGGACACTATTTCTCTGTCCCTTCCAGAGGCCTCACAGGGAGAGGCCATGAAGGAGACCCAGTACCGTGGGGCCCGGGGGCAGCCTGGGTGGCCTGGCCCCCCTTTCCTGCAGGGCTCCCACCTCCGGGCTGAGAGCTAGTCTCCCCAGTTGGGGTGTTCGCCGTGGGGTGCCCCTAGGCTCGCCAGACCAGGACGCCCCGCAGCCCACGGCGACCCAGCCAGGCGACCTCTGCGGGTCAGAGGCAGTCCCCCAGGCGCGGGTCCTTCTCACTGCTGCCCAGGCCGGGAGGGCAGGCGGCCCCCGTGGTCAAGGGGACACGCACGGCAGCAGGGCCCTGGTCTCCAAGGAGCTGCCAGCGGTGACTCGGCATGGAGGCCGCAGGGGCGGGTTGTGGGGGTGCAGTCCTTGCTGAGTCTCGGAGCTCTGCCCTGCGAGGGAGGGACAGTGGCCGGAGGCCCTTGGAGCTATGGGCCTGCAAGTGGCCAGCTCCTCCCAGGGCAGCAGATGGCCTTTGCAGGACTGCCCCGGGAAGAAGGGCTGGGCTCTGGGGCCAGGCTATGGGATGAACGAGGAGGCAAAGTCTCCCCCAGGAAACAGTCAAGCCACCCCAGAAAAGAGGGCCCTTGGGACCAAGTCCAGCGGGCTCGGAGGTCTGGGCCACACCAGCGCGCCTCTGGGCTCCTCACAGCAGGCGGCTGGACCCTTGGGTGTCACCTGGCTATGCCAACAGCGTGGGGTTCAGCGCGCGCTCGGCCGGCCAGCAGCTCCCACCGCGCCGTGAGGGCGGTGCAGGGGGGAGGGGTCCCATTGGGACCCGGGCAGGACCCGCTCGCGCGTGCAGGGCAGGGACTGCGCGGCTGCGCCCCAGCGGTGTGCGGCGGCCGGCCTGGGCAGTGCGGGCGCATGTGCTCAGCGCCTCCCCAGCCCCGGCGCAGCCAGGGCAGAGCCCCGCGGGAGTGTCGGCCCGGGTGGGCGGCGACGGTCTGGCAGGCCCGTTCGGGGGCGAGGCTGGGAGCCGAGGAGCCTCTGTGACCCCGCCGCTGGCCCCAGCCCCGGGACCCTCCCTCGCTCTTGTCCCCTACCCCGTCGGCGTGGCGGTCACGGTGCTGGGGGACCGGGGCCACCCCGGCCTGCCGACCGCCCTCGCGCCGCCCGCGGGCCCTGCCGGGCGCGCTCCCGCCCCTCCCGCGGCTCCGCCTCGTCCCGCCCCGCTGCTCGCCTCTCCCGCCCCTCCCGGTGGCTCCGCCCAGGCCCGCCCCACGCTCGGTCCGCGTTGTCTCGGCACCGCGAGCCCAGGCCGGGCGCTCGGCCGGCACTCCAGCAGCTCCTGCTCCCGCCGGCGGGCGGGCCATGCCCCGGGCTCTGGCGGCGGCGCGCACCCAGCCCCGGCCATGAGGAGCGGCGCTGAGCGCAGGGGCAGCGGCGCCGCCGCGCCCCCCGGCTCGCCGCCCCCCGGCCGCGCCCGCTCCGCCGGCCCCGACGCCCCCCCAGCCCCGGCGCCGCCCGCTGCCGGCCTGGCCCGGGCCCGGGACTCGGGCGATGCCCGCGCGCAGCCGCGCCCCCTGTTTCCGTGGAGCAAGTGGAAGAAGAGGATGAGTTCGACCGTGTCGGCGGCCGCAGCCCGGAGGCCCGTGTTTGACGACAGGGAGGACGGTGAGCCGCTGCGGGGGCCGCGCAAGGCGCCGCGCGTGGGGGGCTCCTGGCGCCGACCGCGGCCACCGTCTCCAAGGAAACCCGCGGGCGCTGCCTGGTGCCCACGCTCAGGGCGCTGGCCTGCCCTCGGTTTCCAGGGGCGGCGCCTGCCTGGCCGCTGCTTCGCTCTGGTGACGTCCAGTTTGGGAAGGGAGAGCCTGCCCCTCAGGTGCCCCTGGCCCCTGGGGGCGCCGGCCCTGGCCAGCAGGTCGCGAGCCCCACACGTTGGACCTGGTGCTCAGACTCCCGCTGGCAAAGACCCCGCGGCCTTTGGTCTCAGTCCTCTTTGGGGGTGAAGCCGCCACCCCAGGCACAGGTGTCTCCTGAGCGGCCGGGCTGGTGGGCAGGGTTGGGCAGCCGGCTGGCTGAGGCCCAGCCCAGGGGCTGCGTGTGGCGGGGCGCGGGGTGGGAGCCGGCCACGCCCGCAGCCGCCCCCAGATGTCAGGCAGAGGAGCCGAGTGGCACAGCAGCGACACATGGATGTTTTTGACATTTCCCAAAATAGTTGTGGAGCTGCGTTGTCCTCGGCGCCCGCAGAGGCGGGACGCCTCAGTCCCCAGCGCAAGCAGAAGCCGCTACTCTGCGCTGGTAAATAATTTAAGCATTATAGGAAATGACAGTAGCGCGACCTCAGGCCGAAGCTGGCGTGGTGCCGTGCGCGGCTGCCGTCCAGGGCACTGGGCAGTAGTGCTGGCCGCAGCCGGCCAGGCGGGCCGCGCGGGGCCATGCTCAGGCCTGAGGCACAGACCCATGTTCTGCTGTGGACACAGCCAGAGGGGAGAAGCCCAGCGGGAGCCCCGGAGCCTGCACCCGGCTCCGGCCTTCTGGGGAGGCCACTGTGTCCAACCCTGGCGGCAGCTGGGCACTGGCCTGGGTCTGGGCCTGTGGTCCAGGGAAGGCCGGCAGGACTGGGCGAAGGGGCCGGCGGTGCCGGGTGTGGAAGGACAGCTCCCGGCGTGGCCCCAAGGAGCAGAGACTACCTCCCGGCCCTGCCCTGTCCCCACCGCAGGGTGGGGCCTGCTGCTCCGGTGACCTGGGCTCTGCAGGACACATGCTGCCCACAGCCGCCCGTCCCAGGCACGGCAGCCCCGGCCCAGGTGGACGCGTGGCTGGACGTGGCTGGCCTGACCGGTGCCTGCCACGGGCTAGTCTGGGTGGCGCTCCACCCCCTCCGGCCCCCTCTGCCGTCTCGCAGGGCACCTGACTGGGGCTGGGCGGGCTTGCGGGGGAGCGAGATGCCCACAGCCCACTCAGACAGAGGGGCGGGCGTCCGGCCCCTCGCCCAGCGGCCTCAGGAGGCCCCGGCGGTGCTGGGACTGGCGCTGGCGGGGACTGCGCGGTTGCTATGGCGATGGGGGCCTTCTGATGAATCCTTTAGCTGAAAACACCCAATTAATGTCTCGAACTTGGTGTGCAGAGGAGAGGAGGAAAGAAAATAAGAGGGCGCACTGAGAGCTCCAGGTAAATGTCAGCTGAACGGCCGACTGGCGCCCGGCCCGGACTGCCCTCTGCCCCTGCCCTGCCGCGGGAACCCACGGCCCTGCCTGCCCGACGCGGCCTACGCGGCCTACGCGGTCCACTCCCTGCTCCCGGAACCCAGGGGTCCTCCCGCCCCAGCCCTGCCCTTCCTCCTGCCTCTCAGCCCTGGGGCACGACGGGCCTTAGGGCTCTGACTGGCGGGGGCCGGCGTCTGCTGGGCGGGCCGGGGTCAGCCAGCCCTCGCCCACCCCACGTCCAGCTGCCCCGTCTGCCCGCTCGTGAGCCCGCTGGGCCCGCCCACTGCCCTGCTCCCCGCAGGGTGGTGGGGCTGGAGGCCGGCGGAGAGGCCCAGGCCTGGCGGGAGCCTCGGGCGGACTCCTCGGGCTCCATGACCAGAGGGTTGTGAGTTTTCCTGCCTATAGAAGCAGACGCTAAAGTTTTGAAAGTTTCACACTTCCCTAAAATCGCCCTGAACAGCAGCGCAGGCGTCTGTGCCGGCAGGAGGCGCGGTCTCGCGGAGGGTCCCCAGGGCTCGCGGGGCTTCGAGGAACGCGGCGGGCGCGCAGTCTCTGGCAGAGCTGCCCGCTCCCGGGTCTGGCGCAGCGCGGCCGCCCGCCGCCCTCGGCGCACCCCGCAGCCGCTGTGGGCGTGGCGCTCGCCGGCCCTGGGTGGGCGGGCAGGTCGGCCCCGGTGCCTGCGGGTGGGCCCGCTGCCCTGCGCCAGCGCGGGGTCAGACGCTGCGCCCTCGCCGTCTCCCTCGCACCCGGGGCAGCTCGGTGTGTCTGGACCCTTGTGCCGGGAAGCCGGTGCCCCGGCAGCACGCCCAGCGTGCCGGCGGACAGCGACGGGCGGGGCCGAGCCCCAGGCTAGTGCTCGGCAGCGCCTGCGCAGGAGGCCTGTGGAGGTTCCCACTCCCTGAGGCCGGGGCGCCCCGGCAAGACGCGGGCAGCCACGCCGGGCGCCTGGCCAGCGGGCCTGCCCCTCTGGTGCCCGGAGAGCGCCCTCTGGCGTCCGTGCTTGGAACCCCAGCTCCGGCCCGGGTGGCGCCTGATGCGCAGCTGGGCCGATGGCACCTCCAGCCGGGGCCAGTTGGTGGCATGGGGACAGCGGTCCTGGGCGGCCAGGCCCGCCAGCAGCGCCCAGTGCTCGCTCCTCTCTGGGCAGTGTTCCCCGGCGGGCTGCGCCCACCCACCCACGCCGGCTGCCCCACCGGGCGCCCTGCCAGCCCGGCCCCTCGGGGCGCTCTGGGCAGTGGGGTCCCCTGACCGCTGTCACGCTGGCTGGACCTTCTGCCGGTCAGCTCTCATGGCCTCGGAGCCACGTCCAGGGGCGCGGTGGACTAGGGTGTGGCTGGCCCAGGGATGAGGGGTCTGGGCGGCTGCTGGGCGCGGCCAGACCAGGCGGGCTCTGCTGGCGAGAGCCGCAGGCGGTGCGGTGGGCGGGGCCGAGGCGGGCGGGGCTCGGGTGCGGTCCGGGCTGCCCCGGGTTGCGGTGCGAGGTGGCCGGGCCCTCCTCTGCTGGACGTCGGTCGCGGTGGAGCCGGCCCGGCCTGCGGGGCTCCAGGCTGCGGACAGGCGCCCCGTCTGTGTCTGTTTCAGGCGCAGGCCCACGCCCCGCCCGCGCCAGCCCTCGGCGCCCGCCGCCGCTGTCCCAGCCGGCCACATCCTGCCCTCAGGGTCCACGCCCTCACCCTCCGGCTCCCTCCGGCCGCGGCTGACCTCGACGGGCAGGGCCGCACAGCCCGGGGTGGCGCGGCACCGAGTCCGCAGGCGGCGGGCCGGCTCCTGCCTGGGGCTGGACTGGGCCTGGTGGGCACGGCTGGGGCCTCCGCGCGGCCGGGCCTGGGGTCTCGGTGAGCAGCCCGGGGGTGCCGGCCGGCCCTTCTGCTGCAGAGCTGGCGCAGGCCCGGTGAGTGAGGGCTGGGTCCGCCGCCCGCGGCTCGGCCTTCTTCCTGGACGCGGGGGCCGGGCTGGCGCCCCTCCCTCCCTGCCGGACGAGGACGCACTCAGGACCTGCCGTCACACTTTCGGTGGGACAAATGTCAGCCGTGTACGCCTGTCCATCTGGCGGTGCCTTAAAAATGCTAAAATAAGCTGGTTTTCTTGGAAAATGCCACCGCCAGCCTTGCAGCTGAGCAGAGCCGGAGGGAGTTTGCCGGCGGGGTGGGGCGGGGCCGCCTCCCACGCTATGGCCCGACCGTGTGGACACGCACCGGGTCTGGTGTGGGCCAGGCCCCGCCGGCACCCGCGGGTCCGGCGAGTCCCACCCAGCCGCCTGGCTGCTCCGGGCCGTGCGGGGGGCTCTGCCGGCCGGAGCCGGGGGCCATGCCCGCCTCCCAGAGGCCCCGCGTCCACGCCTGCCCGCCGCCGCGTCTGGCCGGTCTGAAGGGGCAGGACGGCAGCGACGGAGGACCCGGCACCGCGGGGGCTCCGGAAAGCCGCACGTCCTCCTTGGCCCGCCCTGCCCCGCCTGCCGGGGCGGTGGCTAGGCCGGGGGTGGGGGAGCCGCGCCGCCTCAGCCCCTGGCTGCCGGACCCCGGCCGCCCTGGCCGCTGCCTGTCCCCCGGTTCAGCTCCAAAGCCGAGGAGCAGTGGGCGTGGGAGTCGGAGTCACCTGTTTGTTAAGAATGGGGCCGGGCGCTGCTGCGCTCCGAGACGCAGACCGGCTCTGCGAAGTCTTGGCTTCCGGGCCCACTGCCCTCTGCGCTGCCCGGGCCGTGGGCTCCGCGCCGCCAGCCTCCCCGCGCCAGCCCACAGCCGGGGGTGCGGCTGGCGCGCGCCGAGGCCCAGGCGGGGTGGGTGCGGGCGGCCGGCGGGGCCGGCGGGCTCAGGCGTGCGCCTGTGGGTGGCGGGACGTGCTGGGGGCGGCAGGGCTCCCTGACGTCGGGGCACGGCTGCTGTGCGCCCCAGAAACAGCACGGACACTGCTGGGCACCTGGTACATGGGGCGCAGACTTGGGTGTGGGGGAGCGGCTTTGGCGGGAGCGTCCGGCCTGCCTCTGTGCCCCGCAGGCGACGGCCGCTCGCCCCTCCAGCGGTCCCCAGGGCCGCAGACTTCCCCGGCCACCGGGCCTTTCAGGGTTCCTGTGGGGTGGACAGGGGCGCCAGCCCCGGCCCCGCGTCTAGGTGACCGCCCGGCATGCGGCCAGCCCCACGCTGTGGACGGTGGCCTCCACTCAGACGTGGCCCGGTTTGGATGATGGACGACGTGGCGTCCTCCTGGCCCCAGAGCGCTGCCAGGATAGTTTCGGCTCCTCCAGAGCCTGTTACGTAACGCAGAGCGAGAAGACGGATGCCAAGGAGCCACGTCTTCGTGGGCCTCCGCGGCGGGGCTGTGGGGTGGGCGTCTGCGCCCTGAGCCCAGCCGGCGGCCGCGGCCCCCGTCAGGACAAGCTGGAAATGGCCAGCCACGCGGCAGCGGTCGGCCCACGACTCCGGGGTGACCTGGGGTCGGGGCCAGCCGGCCAGGCCGGCCGGGCAGCCAGGAGGTGGAGCCCCGGCCCCGGGCGACGCCCCCCTGCCCTCCTGGGGCCTGCGGGAGCCCGGTGTGTCCGCTCCTGCACTGGCTCAGCCTCCTCCCCTCTCCCTGTCCCTCCTCTGCCATCAGGGCCGACATCACCCGTGGCCACAGTGATGAACACGATGACCACCGTGGTCTGCTTCCGCCCGGCGCTGTCCCTGGCTGTGCTGCTGGCCGTTCTGTTCTGGCTATCGTGGCTTTATGATGGGCTCAGCAGCAGATGTGTCCTCCGCTGTGGTTCTTCTTTTTCAGAATTATCTTTGCCATTCTAGATCTTTTGCTTTTCCACGTGTATTTTAGAACCAGTTGGTCAGTCCTTAAATGTGCTGGCTGAGATCGAAACCCCACTCAGGCGCAGACTGGGCCTTAGCCCTGCAACCGTGGCGTCCGTTCCTCGCTGCCCCCGCCTTGGCCCTCGCTGCCCCCCTCGGCCGTGCCCTGTGCGAGCAGCACAGCACTCCTGGCTTCACCCCACGGATTTTACATTTGCTCAAAACCAGGTGCTGGCTGCGTGATGGAGCCTTGCCGGCTCCCTGCTGCGGCCTGGGCTCCCGCGCCCGGCTCTGTGGCCTCCTTCTCAGCCCTCGGGCCGTGTGGCCAGACCCGTGCCCCACCCCCCATGCCCGCGGACGCTCGGGGGATGGTGGCCCCGTGCAGCAGGATGCGAGAGGCCTGCAGCCGAGACCTGCCCGCTGCCCGCGGCGTTGGTGTCCCTGACGGACGTGGCGGGTCCCTCTCGTTCACCTCTTCTGCAGGTGGGGGCTGGGCAGCCCGCCTGGGCTCATGAGGATGGACTGGCTGAGACTGCCTGGCCAGGCCGTGGCGCTGTGTGTCTGCCGTGAGGCTGGTGGGGCTGGCTTGGAGTCCTCTGCATCGTCCTGCTCCGTTCGGCGGCCGGGCGGGGAGCCAGCGGCCAGCGGCCTCCCTTGCCTCCAGCCCCTTCCATGGCTGTCCACTCCCGCCCCCCACACCCCGGTCTGCTCCAGGGCACCAGCCGCTGCGGCCCCTCCCCTTGGCCCCGGGGTCTCCGGCCCAGTCCAGGCCCCTCTGAGTGACCGAGTCCCAGGGGAAGGGTGTCCGGGGCATGGTCACCAGTGAGGAAGTGCGGCCTGGACACTGGTCATGGTGGCGAGGTGTCCAGACCTGTGAGCTTTGCCTGCCCAGCACCTTTTCCCTCCAGCTGCGCTGGCCAGGGCTGCCTGGAGTGCTGGCCCCTGGGCCCTCCCGGGTACTGCATGGCTTACAGAAGGGGCCCACTGGGCTGTGGGCAGCCAGGCCCGGGCCTCACCGGCCAGCACGTTCGGATCTCCAGGGAGCTGAGCCCATGAGGTTGAGGGCTCGAACACAGGCTCGGGGTCGGCGCCCTACTTCAGCCTGGGGCAGTGGCTTGGCCGACGCGCCAAGGGGAACTGGCTGCGGGCTCCCCTCAGCCGGTCACCGAGGCCTGGGGTCCCTTGGCCGGTCAGCGGTGCTCTCTTGGGACTCTGTTCGCTGACCTAAGGCCACAGCTTTCTGAGGCCCAGTGAGAGCTGCTGTGCAGCGCATGGACTTCCCGTGGCCGGCCCCGGCTGTGGCCCGGCGGGAGGGTGTGGGGCCGCCCCGGTTCTGCGGCCGCAGCCGTGGGCACCCGGCCAGGACTCCCTCCTGCCCACAGACCGGGCACCACACGGCACCTCGGCCCAGTTCAGAGCTGCCAGCGCTTATTTCTGGAAACGAGATGGAGGGCAGCATCTCGGCCGGAGCCGCCAGCCCTGAGTGTGCTCGGCTTGGCTGAAAGTAGCCCCGGCCAGGAGGTCCGCCTGTGAGGGGGCTGGCGGGAGGGGGACACATGGTGGCCATCCTGGCCCAGCGTGGTCTCGGGGCACGCCCGCCCCCACGCTCGGTCCCCCAGCGGGTCCGTGTCCGTGCGCGCTCCGGCTGCGCCCACTGCCTGCTCCACGCCACGAGGGCGGCCGGCAGGAGGCGGCAGCTACTTCACGGGCTCCTCCTTGAGCCCAGAGCCGGGACAAAATCCCAGACAGACGCCCTGGACACCCGGCCCGCCGGGGACCCACCTGGGCCTCCCAGGGGCTGCAGGCGCGGCTCCTGGGTCCGTCTTCCGTGCTGGCCGAGCCTGGTCCTGCCGTTTGCACCTGGGCAGGACGTGCTGGGGCCACCGGCCCCTCTTGCCAAGCTCGCCCCTCCCCGCGGGTGCCATCTGGCATGGGACCAGCGCCCATGCCCTGCACGAGAGGGTGGCGTGAGAGGCCCCTGGACAGGGGGACCTGCCGGCGGGGACGCCAGGCAGTGCAGGGCCCAGGGGCTGCTGCTGGACCTGAGGGAGCCTGGTCTGCCTGGACACTCTCGCCGGCCTGGGCCATGTCTGCGCCCCGCTCCCCGCCTGCGGCGGTAGGTCCCACGCGGGCCGGCGTTTCCGGTTCACCTCCCCAGAGGGAGCAGCCCTCTCCATGCTGGGACTGTCCAGCTGACACTTGCCTCTTGTCTTTTGCACAGTTGCTCCATATGTCCATCCCCCGTCCTCCATCCATTCTCCTCCATCCTCCGTCCTCCATCCTCCTCCATCCTCCACTCACGTCCGTCCAACAAGCCTCTCTGCTGGGCGCAGGTGGTGGGCATTTTGCTGTAGGTGCTCAGCTGTGCCCTCATTGGTGCCGCCAGTGCCCCAGCTGACCTGCCAGGGGCTTGGAGCGGGGCCTGGAGCTGCTCGTTGGAGCAGCCGCGCCCTGGCCTGATGGGGCTTTGCTGCTGCAAACCGTGGAAACCCCCCCTGCTGCCCTCATGCTGCAGCTGGCACGGCGGGGCCCTGCGCAGGTGCCAGTGGGTGAGAGTGGGGTCCGTGTGGGACAGAGGGGGCCGGGACCCTGCTGCATCACCTGAACCTTCAGGGCAGGCTTGCAGGCCTCTGGGTGATGGGGAGGTGGCTGCCGGGCTGCGGCACCCCCCTATAAGGAGGCACGGGCTGGGACGCTGCCTTCGTGCTGCTGGGCGCCTGGAGCAAGCGGAGGCGCGGGGGGTGCAGGGAAGCCGCTCCCTGCAGGGTCCGGGGGTGCTAAATGGCTGTGAGGCGTGGGCTTGCCTGGACTTGCTCTTCCCAGGCACCTGCCCCTCCCTGCTGCAGCCTGGGCTCCAGTGCCCTCCAGGAAGGCCCGGCCGGCATCACACTCCCACTGTGTCTGTCCACAGCCCAGACGCTGCCCACTCCAGTAACCGCAGGCTCGGCCAGGCGAGCAGTTAGCCGGGCACGGCCTCCACGGGGCTCCAGGGCCACCGCTGTGCATGTGCACACAGACACACAGATGCATAGAGACACACAGAGACACGGACACACACAGATGCACACAGACACACAGATGCACACAGACACAGATGCACATAGACACAGATGCACACAGATACACATGCACACAGACACACATGCACACAGACTCACATGCACACGGACACACAGAGACACGGACACACAGATGCACACAGACACACAGAGACACGGACACACAGACACGGACACACACAGATGCACACAGACACAGATGCACACAGACACAGATGCACACAGACACACAGAGACACGGACAGACACAGAGCCCGGAGCCAGCCCCGCCTGGACACAGGCCAGGCTGCAGCCAGCAGCTCAGATACCTGCAGACTCAGACATGCAGGCCCTGCCCTGGGGAGGGTGCCCTGCCGAGGCCACACCCCCACGCCCCCCAAACGAAGACACCCCACAGGGCATGACTGCACGTGTGCGTGTGCGCGTGTCTGTGTGTCTGTGCTGTGCGGGGGTGGTGTGTCTGTGTGTCTGTCTGTGACTCCAGCGGCTGCCGCCACACGGCTGAGCAAGCGGCCCAGCTGGGGCTCCTCGCGGCCCCCTCCTGCCGCGCGCCCTGCCTGTGGCCGACAGTGGCTGGGGGCTCAGCGCCCTGCACCCCTGTGGCCCTCCAGGTCCAGCCCTGGGCTGGCATCTGTGAGCGCTGGACGGGGCGGGCAGGGCGGCGACCCTGGGCCTCGAGGCTCCACTGCAGGCTCTGGGGCCGGGGCCGTGGGTCCCGGGGGCCAGGGAGGCAGCTGCCAAGACATGGTATCGACCTGGTGGTTGCTTGGCCGCCAGCTGGGACGGCCCCAGCGTCGTCTGGGGCTGTCAGCGAGAACCGAGAACGGGCGCGGCTCCGCCGGTCCTGGGTGCGCAGGGCCAGGCCCCAGGCCGGCGCCGGCTCCTGCTGCTCTGCTGCCCGCCGCGGGCCCTGGACTCCGGGACCAGAGCCGGGCCCCTGGGTCCGCCCCGGCTTCCCTGGGCTGGGTGTGGTCCTTGCCTCAGCCACAGGGACGGGGTAGAGGTGGGTGCGGGCAGGCGCCAGCCTGCGCGGGGGTGGGCCCAGAGGCCGGGAAGGGGCCGGGCAGGCCTGGGAGGGCCGGTGAGGCCATGGGGGGACAGCCCTGCCTCAGAGGGCTGCCAGGCTCTGGGGCCTCAGGGCCTGTCCCCAGCCGGCCGCTGCCAGGATGGAAGGGTGTGGGGCGTGGGGCACCTCTGGGCCCTGCAGACCGGCGGGCAGCACCTGCCCTCGGGGCGACCGCGCTGGCTCCAGGCCGACTGGGCCGGGCGCCGGAGGCAGAGGCGGGGATGCCCCTCCCCCACCCACTCCCGCCCGGCTCTAGCGTGTGGGGAGGGAAGTGCCTGCAGGACATGGCGGTGGGAGGGGACCCCTGGCCACCAGGCCACAGCCTGCGGGGTCGGCGACCCCTGCCCAGTGCCCTCCCTGCGGCGAGGACGCGCCCCGCCCAGGGCCGCGCGCGGGGCAGGCGGGCCGGGAGGGCGCAGGGAGAAGAGGCTGCAGTGCAGCCTCTTTCCGGGGCCGCTGGGGCAGAGGGCGCCCGAGTGGCCGAGTGTCGGGGCAGCCGAGGGCTGCCCGTGCCGGGGCCCCGGCTTCTCGCCCCCTCACCTGCCTCCTCTGCCTTCTTGCAGTGAGCTTTGACCACTTCCAGATCCTGCGGGCCATCGGGAAGGGCAGCTTTGGCAAGGTAGGAGCCAGCAGCCACGGCTCCGGGAGGCTGGCCTGGCCCGGCAGCGGGAGGGTGGCCCAAGGGGCAGTGTCGTCCGGCCCGGGCCCGGGTCCAGCAGCGCGGTGGGCACGGAGCGGGGAGGCACAGCTCCTGGCCGAGCCCGGGCCCGAGGCTGCATGGGTAGCTGCCCCGTGGAGCGCAGCTGGGACTGGGGCCGAGCCCTGGACGCTGCTCAGTGTGGCCAACGTGCCGGGGCTGTGCTGACCGGAGGCTGCGGCCCCTGCAGCGGGACCCCAGGATACAGCGGCAGCACTGGCCGCAGCCGCTCAGGGCCATGTCCCACTCGTGTGCTCTCGTTGCCCCTGCTGGACTGGCTTGCAGCTGGGGACATCAGGGACGGGGTGACCGTAACCAGTGGCCCAGAGATGGGGTGACCAGAGGCCATGCCTCTGAAGGTCAGATTAGCACAGGGGCCTCACTTGGGGAGTAACTTCGACTGGACAGTCTCCTTTCAGCTCCGCCCGGCGAGGAGACCGTCCGCCCATGTGTCCAGTGTCCGGTGACCTGACCTGTCCGGGTCAGCCCAGGAGCGCTGGGCCAGGGTCTCCTGGGGGTGGGCACTCACTGCAGATGCGCTGGGAGGTGGCTGACGGCTCCTGGGATTTCTGCGCTCGGGCCAGGCTCTGGCATGTGTAGATGGCCGGTGCCGAGGGGAGGACGCTCTGGGGCAGGCTGCTGCTGGTGCTGCCGGTGGCCGGGTGCCCAGGCCCACGTAATGTCCGTCTCCCGCTGGAGGCGTGCTCCCTTCCCTGGCAGTGGGCTCGGCGCAGTGGGGACCGAGGCGGCGCGAGGGCCTCAGGCTCTGGACAGCAGGTTGCCCTGCGGGTGCAGGCACCAGGTGGACACGAGGCCCCGCCCCGAGGGCCCCGCCCCGCCCCCGAGGGCCCTGCCCCTGAGCCCCTGGCCCATGCTGCTGCAACCGCCCTGTGCAGCCCAAAGCTGCCGCAGGCCTCGGGCCGGGTGTGGGGCCGCCAGGTTTCCCCTTCCAGGGGCTCTGGGCCCTTCCTGGTGGAGGGAGGTGCCTCTACCCAGGAGCTGGACTGGAACCGCCAGGTGGGGCGTCTTGCGACGTCCCCCCACCCGGCAGAGGCGGGCTCTGAACCTCGGGTCCTCCTGTGGGCCCTGCCATCCCTTGCACCCCAGTGCAGGCGGGAAGGGACCCCAGGTGCCCGTGTCGCGTGGACACCGGCCGAGGCGCAGGCAGGCCGCGAGGTGCGTCAGGGGCCAGGCGGCTCTCCACGCGGGGGCAGCACCGGTCCAGGCGCGCCTGGCTGTGTCCAGCCCCTCGCGGCCTCCTCACAGCCCCAGCCAGGGCCCCGCTTGCTGGCCCCGAGGCTCCTTAGGTCTGGGTCTCTCCGCGCTCCTGCTGAGTAGTGGGGTTCGGCAGTCGCCAGGTGCCTTTATACTCTCCCACTGGCCCCGCTCCCGGAGCCGCCGGCGCTTCCGCGGCGGCAGGTGAAAGGCTGAGGGTTCTGCTGGATGAGCATTTCGGGCGCTCCGGGGTGGGCGTGGCTTCGCCAGGGCCAGCCCAGGCCGAGGTGCGCCAGGGCCGGCAGCCCCTCTGGGTGAGGCCCCTGGGGCCTGCCACCCTCCCGCGTTCAGACCTTCCCTCCAGACGCCGCTCCTGCTCCTGGAGACAGGAGGCTTGGGCCCCAGGGCGCGGCGGGGTCCGGGTCTGAAGCCCAGGGAAGCCCTGGTCACCAGCCTGGCCGCTCGGGCCCTGGTGCGGGTGTCCTGGTCTCGGCTCTCCCGCCTCCTGCCCGCGGGGCGCGGGAGTCAGCAGAGCCAGGGAGCGCCCACAGGGGCCCCAGGGCGCGGCCACCTGCCGGGCGGAGGCCTGGCGTGGAGTAGCAGCTCTCGGTGGGCTCCGCGGGGCCAACCCGCGCTTCCCTCCCCCAGCGGCCGCTCCCCTCAGCGGCTCTGGGGTGGGCCCTGCGCCTCCGAGCCTGAGCGCCGCCCAGCCCGCGCCGCCCGCAGGTGTGCATCGTGCAGAAGCGGGACACAGAGAAGATGTTCGCCATGAAGTACATGAGCAAGCAGCAGTGCATCGAGCGCGACGAGGTGCGCAACGTGTTCCGGGAGCTGGAGATCCTGCAGGAGATTGAGCACGTCTTCCTGGTGAATCTCTGGTGAGCGCTGGCCAGCCCCGCCCCCGGCCTGGCCCCGCCCCGCCCCGCCCTCGCCCCGCCCCCTCCCGCCCAGCGCTGGGTCCAGGTGGGTCTCCCTGCAGGGCGCCTGCTTCTCCCTGCTTCTCCCTGAGCGTAAACCCAGGGGGCTCCCCAAAACGGGGCACTTCTCAGTACTGGGCCCTGCGGAACGGTCCTGACACAGGGCAGGCCGCATCCTCCCTACACAGGTCCCCCACATTCTCCCTCGCAGCTCGGAGTCCGCCTGAGTCCGAGCGAGCCTGGGCAGCACGGGGCGCTGGGGGACGGCTCCTGGGCGGGCGTCCAGGAGTCCCAGCGCGCACGCGGCCCCGTGCCCACAGGTACTCCTTCCAGGACGAGGAGGACATGTTCATGGTGGTCGACCTGCTGCTGGGCGGCGACCTGCGCTACCACCTGCAGCAGAACGTGCAGTTCTCCGAGGACACGGTGCGGCTGTACATCTGCGAGCTGGCGCTGGCCCTGGACTACCTGCGCGGCCAGCGCATCATCCACAGGTGCGGCCCGGCAGCCAGGGCTGGCGCAGGCGGACAGGGGCTGCGGCCCCGACCCGTCTGGCTTGGGCCGCCGGCGCGGAGTCGAGGCCAGGCCCCCCACACCAGCGCAGCCCCACACAGTGCGTGCCAGCGCCGGCCTCGCCTCGTCCCTGTGGGAGCCCCCGAGTCAGGCTGGGGCTGGGTGGGCAGCAGCCGGACCGGCTGACTGTTGCGCCAGCTCTGCCAGGAAACCAGCCCGGGACGGCGGCGGCCGGCCTCGGGCCTCGGGGCCTCCGCGCTGGCTCCAGGGGCAGCCGGGTGGGAACCCCTCCCCCAGACTTGGGGACCTGACCCATTTCCGGACCCCCTCTGCTCGCCTTCAGGGACGTGAAGCCTGACAACATCCTCCTGGATGAGCAAGGTGAGCGGGCGCCGGCTGGGGGCACGGGGGGCAGCCCTGCCCAGGAGGGCCTGTCCCAGGGACCTCTCGCTGCCCCTCCCCGAAGGACACGCACACCTGACCGACTTCAACATTGCCACCATCGTCAAGGACGGGGAGAGGGCGACTGCGCTGGCGGGGACCAAGCCCTACATGGGTGAGTGTCCACCACCGGCCAGGCTGGGCCACTGCCCTCCGGCACCTGTGGCCGGGTGGGGCTGTGGGGACTGGCATGTGGGGGCCGAGGGGGATACCACCCCCCTCCCGCATCCAGCATGGGCCTGGGCCTGGTCGGGTGGCAGGGAAGGACGGACGGCCCAGCGGTCGGGCGCTCACTGGTCCCTCCTCTTCCGGAAAGCTCCAGAGATCTTCCAGTCTTTCGTCAACGGGGGGACTGGCTACTCCTTCGAGGTGGACTGGTGGTCGGTGGGGGTGATGGCCTACGAGCTGCTGCGTGGATGGGTATGACCCCCGCCCGCGCCCGGAGTGGGCAGCCTTGGCCTGGGGCGTCCACAGGGCCTGCGTGCTGGCTTCTGGGCATGGTCAGGATGGACCGCCGTCCCACTAGCTCCCCACGAGGTTCTCGCGTGGGTCCCTGAGGCTGCAAGCGGCGGCGGGGCGGCTGAGGCACTGTCAGCTTGAACAGCCCTCCCCACCCCCGGGGGCCTCGTGGGGGGCCGACCCCGAGGCAGGTGCCCCCCCACCCCAGAGCACCCCTCAGCCTGGGCAGCCGGGTGATGCACGCCTCCCGCCCCAGAGACCCTACGACATCCACTCCAGCAACGCTGTGGAGACCCTGGTGCAGCTGTTCAGCACGGCCAGTGTCCAGTACGTCCCCACCTGGTCCAAGGACATGGTGGCCCTGCTGCGGAAGGTGAGCCGCGCGGGCCAGCGTCAGGGCAAGCCGTGGTCTGGCCGGGGAGGGCACCTGGTTCAGGTGCTGGGCCCCCAGGCAGCTCACCCAGCTGTGCCCCACAGGTCTGCTCCCCGCCAGGGGCCCCAGGTGTGCGGGCCAGGGTCACCCAGGTACACAGCCCACACCTGGGGAAGCCCTGGAGCAGGTGTGGCAGCCCC
Organism: Galemys pyrenaicus; assembly: GCA_019455555.1. Taxonomy (NCBI): domain Eukaryota; kingdom Metazoa; phylum Chordata; class Mammalia; order Eulipotyphla; family Talpidae; genus Galemys; species Galemys pyrenaicus. The sequence continues at coordinate 16,219,548 of JAGFMF010011658.1, read as the reverse complement.
TGGGTGCCACAGGGTGTGGGAGGCGCCCTGCCTGCCGGGGCTGCCCTGCCCAAGCCTGCCTGCTGGCCCTCCTGGGGGCCCCGTGGCCTTTCACAGGAAGCGAGCGGTCAGCCCGCCACAGCTGTCCGCCGCTGCGAGCCCCGGCACGGCACTCCTGTGGCCCGGGTGCCCACCCCTCCTCAACTCTGGGCTTGGGCAGACAGACCAGCCGTTCCAGCGCTGACCAGCTGGCCACGGCAGCCTTGGGGGAGAGTCTGGTGAGCTGCCCCTCGGCTGCCCGGTGCCGGGCGGGGCTCCGCGCCCCGCCTGACGTGGGCCTTGTTCCAGCTCCTCTCCGTGAACCCCGAGCATCGTTGCTCCAGCCTCCAGGACATGCAGGCTGTGCCCTCGCTGTCCAACGTGCTGTGGGACCAGCTGAGCGAGAAGAAGGTGGAGCCCGGCTTCGTGCCCAACGTAGGTCGGGGGCGGGGCTCCGCAGGGCGGGGCCGGCGGGACCCGCGTGGGCGGGGCCAGTGGGCGGGGCCCTGCGCCGGGGGCGGGGTCCTGCGGGGGTGTGGGCAGAGAGGCCCGAGCTTGCACCGCCCGCAGAAAGGCCGCCTGCACTGCGACCCCACCTTCGAGCTGGAGGAGATGATCCTGGAGTCCAAGCCCCTGCACAAGAAGAAGAAGCGGCTGGCCAAGAACCGGTCGCGGGACAGCAGCAGGGACAGCTCCCAGTCGGTGAGTGGCCGCAGTCCTGAAGGCCTGGTGGGGCCCCCCTGGCCCCGCCCCCCACGGCGGCATCAGGAGGCGTCACCAGCCTGGATGTCGGGGTCACCGTGGGGACTCTGTGTGTGGCTCATAGCCCCTGTCCCTGCACCCATCTGAGCCTCGGAGAGCACCTTGGGGTGCCACAGCCCTGGTCTGCGCGCGGCCTCCCTCTGCAGGGGAGGCGGCCCGTGGGGGGCACGCAGGTGCTGGGAGGAGCCGCGGCTCCGGTGCTGGGGGAGGGACGCCCCAGGGAGGGTCCCGCCGCGGGGCGGGCAGTGCGGCGCACTCACGCGTGTCCCTGCCCAGGAGAACGACTACCTCCAGGACTGCCTGGACGCCATCCAGCAGGACTTCGTGATTTTCAACAGAGAAAAGTGAGCGGGGCAGCGGGGGCGGTGCGGCAGGGCGGGGTGCGGCCCGCCCGGCCTGAGGAGAGGGATCCCGGGGCTTCTGCCTGAGAAGGGGCCTCCCTGGGCGGGTGGCCCCAGGGCAGCGGCGCCTTGGTGGGGCTCGGCAGGTGCCCGGGCCTCTGCGCGGTGCTCACCTCGCGGTCCTTTCGCGGCGCAGAGCTGCCCGGGCACAGGGAGCTCAGACACTGCCCCGTGGGGGCGGCCGCCAGGGCCAGGAGGCTGCACGCCCCCGAGCGCTTAGAGGTGGGCAGCAGCGGCCACCGCGAGCCGGCGGGCTCCTCCAGCTCCGCGCAGTGGGGTCACCCCCGCCCACTTCCAGGACCCACGGAGGCCGCGGTGGGCGGGGCTGACTCGGGCCCCGCGAGTGCGGGCACTGGGGTGGCTTGAGGGGCACGGCCGGGCCTGGACCCGCGGGAGTGTGGCGCGGCTCTGCTTCCCGCAGGCTGAGGAGGAGTCAGGACCCCACGAGTGAGCCCCCCCCTGCACCGGGCAAGACTCCCGCGGAAGCCGAGAGGCCGCGCCCGGGCCGCCCCACCTGCAGCGCCTCCGGCCAGTCCAGCGGAAGCAGCTAGGCCGGCCTCGGGACTGCACTCAGGTTGCCCTGGAGACCAGGCTGCCGGCTGCCCTGGCCACCTCACAGCCGCCCCGCCCCGACAGACTTGCCCACAGGCGTGGGTGTGGCAGGACTGGGGGCCGCGCCCCGCCCCACGCGCACGCCCTCTGCGTCTCCTCCATCCCAGGGGCTCAGCGGGAGAATGTTTTATAGAGACGCAAACCAAGTTCCTGCAGCTCCGGCTCCGAGTCTTCACTGCGGTCCGTGCCAGGGCGGCCAGCTCCTGTGGGCAGCGCGAGCGTGACGCCGCCCTGGGCAAGGCCCGAGCCCCGCGCCGTAGCCCGGGCCCTCTCTGGCCAGGAGCCTGGCTGGGCCCAGAAGGGGCTGCGGTCTGGAGCTGCCTGGCCGGACTCCGGGAAGGGCCTGCAGCCACCCTTGGATCAGGAGGGCCACGGGGCTGGCTGGCCGCGTGATGGTGTGCACCCAGCTGCCCAGGCGGCCCTGGGCGATGTGCGCCAGCTGCCGCTCTGCTGGCAGGGGCCTGGCCCTCAGCCTGTGAGTGGGCAGCCTCAGGCCCCTCCCCGCCAGGTCCTCCGGCCCTGGGCTGTCCCTGGGGCAGGCGTGGGCTGGGCCTCACCCTGAAGGGCAGCACCCCCCCCACCCCTCAGGCCCTGCACGGGCAGGAGATCGCCTTGGGTCTGGGCGCAGCCAGCGTGGGGTGTCAGCGCACTGGGGCGGCCGGCCAGGGTGGGCAGAGAGGTTGGACACCATACACAGCCGCTGCCAAGCCTTTAATTTACAGCAGACGGCGCCGGGGACGCTGCTTCGCCGGGAGAGTCCTCTGCGGACACTGGCCCACGCCACGGGAGAGGGACGCTCCTTGGCTGTGCCCGGAACGCTGCGGGCCAGCCCTCGGGCTGGGGGGCCGGGTCGCGGCTGGGCAGGGCCTCGCTACCTGCTGCCTGCCCTGGCGGGGGCCTCCCATGCCAGCCCCCTTCCTGGGGCTCTCGTGATGGACCCGGGGGCCTGAGAGGAGAGCTTCTGGGGGGAGGCCAGGCCAGAAGGCAGTGGCTAGGACAGAGAGGTGATGTTGGAGCGCCCACCGGGGGGGGCCATGATCTTCTGGGCTGTGCGCCGCGCCACGTGGTCGTCCGCCTGCGAGCCTGTGGGGGCGCGAGGCCGCTGGTGTCAGGACCTGCTGGCCAGGACTGGCCTTCCAGCAGGGCGGCCTGGGGCCGCGTCGAAGCCAGAGCCCGGGCTGGTCCCAGGGGAGCCCTGCCCCTGCATCCCAGACCATCCCATCTCTGGAGGGGCAGGGCAGGGTGAGCCGGCTGCCCTTGGGCTGGGAGGACTGCGGACTTGGCCGTCTGCAAGAACCTGCCCCCGTCCGCTGGACGCACAGCCCGGCCCTGAGCAGGGCCCGGCAGGAGGCCACAAGCGTGCCCCGAGTCCCTGCAGACCCCCCGGGCTCCCTGTGGGTTGGGGCTGCTGGGCTGCAAAGGCCGGTGGGGCACGCTCAGAGAGCGGGGTGTCCCATGGGCCCTGCGCCCACAAACAGCCCCAAGGTGGCTGACCTTGGTGGGGCGGACACGGCAGGGATGCCAGCTGGCCTCACTCCCTCGTGGCCTGGCCCTCCCAGGGCGGTGGGGGTGTCGCCCTCCCCTCGCCCGAATGCCCCGTCCGCAGAGCCTGGGGCCGGCCACTCACCTGACAGGCTGAACCCCGACTGGTGCAGGTTGCGCACTGGGGGCACTGAGATCTTGCTGGAGCAGGAGGCTCGGGCCTGGGCGCTGCCTCCTGGCTTGGCGGGCACCATCACCTCGTGGACCAGCCCGTCAAAGAGGCCACGGGGCACTCCGTGGATCTCCGCCAGCTGAGGGGGGCTGGTGTGAGGGCCCCGCCAGGGAGCAGGGCCTGCCAGACGGCACCTGGTGCCCACCTGTGCACACGCCTCCCCTCCCCACACCTGTGCACATGCCTCCCCACCCCACACCTGTGCACACGCCTCCCCATAAACAACAGTGCACATGCCTCCCCTCCCCCACACCTGTGCACACGCCTCCCCTCCCCACACCTGTGCACACGCCTTCCCATAAACAACAGTGCACACGCCTCCCCTCCCCGACACCTGTGCACA
>JAGFMF010011658.1:16154133-16210476 GCA_019455555.1 Galemys pyrenaicus | reverse complement strand
AGGGGCTGAGGGTTGAGGGGAGAGGGGGGAGGGGCCAAGGGGCTGAGGGGCTGAGGGGGGAGGGGCTGAGGGGCTGATGGCTGAGGGGGGAGGGGCTGAGGGCCGAGGTGGGAGGGGCCGAGGGGCAGAGGGTGTAGGGGGGAGGGGCTGAGGGGCTGAGGGGAGAGGGGTGAGGGGCCGGGGGCCGAGGGCTGAGGGGCTGAGGGGCTGAGAGCTGCGGGCTGAGAGGAGTTGCCCTAGGGGCAGGGGCGCGGAGGCTGGGCAAGCGGTCTGCTAGTGCCATGCGGCCTGCTGGGCACACGGGCTCCAGCCCTGTTCTGGGGCGATGCCCGCTCCGCAGTGGTGGTCACACCGCAGGAGCCAAGTCCAGGAGTGTGTCGAGCGGCCCCAGCAGAATCGCGTGAGGCCCGGCTGGGCACCCCGGCTCGGCAGAGCCGCCCTGGAGCTGGCCGCGGGGCGCCCACCAAGTGCTCTTGGGACCCGACCGGCCTGAGGCGGGGGCCGGCGCTGCCCCTCGCTCTCCTGGGGCCAGACTCACAGATCATGGTGGTGCCCCCCGCCAGGGCCGCCCTGGTGCCCTGGCAGAAGTCGTCGGCAGGGGTCATGCCCAGGATGGGCATCTGCAGCCTCGTGTGGACGTCCACCCCGCCGGGCAGCACCAGCAGGCCGTGCGCGTCCACCGTCCTGATGCCCCCGGGCACGATGAGGTTCTCTCCGATCTGCCTGAAAACAGCAACGGCCCGGCGGCTCGGCCGAGCACAGCCACTGCCCCCGGCTGCAGGCCCGACGGACACGCCAGGGGGCCCTCCCGGACACGCTGGCCGTGGCGTCGTTCCACCTACCCCCACCCCCGGCGCCGCGGCCGCGCTGCACTCACCGGATCAGGCCATCTTCCACGTACACGTCGGCGTAGAAGGACTGGTCGTCGTTGACCACCTTGCCCCCCTTGATCAGCAGGCGGTCACTCTGTGGACGGGACACAAATAGGCGGCTGACTGCACACGGAGGCGCCGGCTGCCCGCCCCGCAGGCCAGCCCCCGCCGGGAGAGGACCGGATCGCTGGTCCTGCTGCTAGACCCTCCACGGGGCTGCTGGCCCGGCCGGGAGTGGGCAGTGCTGGGCACAGTGCAGGAGGGGCCTGGCCCCGCCGCCCCCGCGGCCCTGCCCCCGCTGGGCAGTGGTCTGCCAGAGGCCCAGGCTCTGCGGCCTCCTCACCGCCCTGGCGTGCTCTCCCGTGCCCCCGGCCCCCGACGCGCTTGGCTCGGGCACAGCAGCCACGCAGCCAGCGCCCCTGCTTCAACGCTGCACCCCGGCGTCCTCGTGCCGGGGCCAAGGAATGCCCAAGTGGACAGAGGCGCCGGGTTCCCTGCTCTGCGCCACCATGAAGACCCAACACTGGGGTTGGATCCTCTACCTACACCCCAGTTAGAGAGCAATGGTGCTCTGCGCCCTCCCCTCCCCAGCTGGGAGGCCATGGGGTCGGGTCCCCTAGTCACTCCCCCTTTCTGGACCCCAGGACTCAGCTGACTCAGACCGAGAAGGAAACGCCTCAGAGGGCCCTGCCACCCCACGCCACCCGCCAGGTGCCCTCTGGGGGCTTCCCACATCAGGCTGCCCTCTGACTCGTTTTGAGGTGACTCCCTCTGTACTGGGGTGTCAGGGCGCCTACCCCTTCAGTGTCCAGGAAGTGCAGCACCCTAAGGGGCGCCCCGCCCAAGTGGTCTGAGAGCCAGTCATGGCCAAGGCTGGACTCCAGAGGGCTGGGGCGCTTTGTTGGGGGCGGGGTGGGGGTCGCTTTGATGGCCCCGGTGCCTGGGGGTGCTGGGGGCTGCGGGGCGCGGGTGCCGCTTGGCAGCTTGGGGCGCTCGCTCCGCGGCTCCTGACCCCGGGCCAGGGCTCAGGCCAGGGCTCCCAGCGGCCGCTGAGTTGCTTTGTCTGCGCGGGACAAAGAGCGCGTGAAGCGCGCGCGCGGCCTCTGGGCCTGGGGCGGCCCAGGCGCGGGCGCACTCGCAGGGTCGGCGGGCACAAAGGGCCAGCGCGGCGCGGGGCGCAGGGCTCACCGTGATCCGGGGCGCGCTCTTCTTGCCCTGGAAAGACATCTTGCTCCTCCAGCGCGGCCCCCTCCTCGGTGGGCTGGCGCTGCGGTCCCGGCGGGTGCAGCTGGGGGGTCGCGGAGGGGGCGGCGCGAGGCGCTCCTGGCCGGGTGAACGCGCAGAGCTGGGGAGCGTGTGTGGGGGCGCCTGGCGTCTGGGTGCGGGCGCTGGGGTCCCGCCCGGGCCCCGCCCCCGGCCCGCCCCCCAGCTGTTCCTCCGCCGAGCCGAGCCCCGCCCCTACCCGGTGTCACCGGCGCTGTGCAGCAAAGACAGGGCCAGCCGCGAGTCCGCGGGAAGCGCTGAGCTCCTGGGCAGGAGGGTGCCAGAGGCTCCACAGCGTCTGCTCGGGGCCGTCGCCGCGGAGACTCAGGCCCCAAGGTGGCAGGGGTCGCACCCAGCCTCGGCTTCAGGCCCAGCCGCACTGGGAGAGGCTCTGGGGGGCTTGGGCAAGCCCAGCTTCCTCACAGACGGCGGGGCGGGTGGGGCCTGGCGGAGGAGACGCCTCCTGGCGAGGCTGCCCAGGGCCACACCAACACAGTTTGGGGGCAGGAGGGAGGGAACGAGTCAGAGAGACACAGGTGCGGTGACAGCAGACGGAGAGACACAAAGCGCCAGAGGCCCGGGTGGGGGCAGACCACGCTCACTGAGCCCTGGGCTGCCTGAGTGGGGCCCAGCATGGCGGGTCCCAGACCAGACCTGCCGCGGGGGAGGAGGCCCGCAGAGCCTCCTTCTGCAAAGGGCCGTGGCGGGGCGAGAACAAGCCGGGCCCAGCCCGCCCTCTGGTGTGCGGCCCGCTGGCCTGGGCGGCCCTGGGCACTCCCTCATGTGAGTGGGGCCTGGGCGGGCAGGCTGCTCCGCCACAGGCTGTGGCAGGCTTCTCCAGCGGCCTCCAGGCCGGCCCTCCTGGTCAGGCTGCCCTCCTGGTCGCGTGGTGGGGCTCTCCAGCCCGTGGACCTGGCTGGCGGGGCTGCCACATGCCGCCTCTCCCGGTAGGAAAGCAGAGGCTGTGGGCTCGGCCTGGGACAGAGGGCAGCCTGCAGACTACAGGGCAGCCCTGGGGCAGCGATGGCGCAAGCCCTCTCCCCAGGCTGTCCAGGAGGGAGCTGGCGCTGTCCACGCTCAAGTGCTGAAGCGCCTGGCCTGACCCCAAAGCACTGCTGCAGCCCTGGGTGTGGGTGGGGAGGGGGGTGGGGAGCAGGCTCCCAGGGTGAGAAACCGATGTCTACAGGAAGTCGCTTGTCCAGCCTGGGGACTTCCCCGCCAGGCAAGGCGCCCCAGCTCGCACGTCCTGGGCCCGTCGGAGGCTGGTGTGTGTGCCCACCTGGCCTCTCTGGGCGGCCCTGAACACGAGCTGGGTGTGGGGCAAGACACAGCAGCAGGCCTGCAGGTCGGCAAAGTGCGAGGGGCACCACCCAGCCTCTCCCCAGCCCCAGCTACCATGCCCTCAGTGGTCGGTCGGCAAGACCCTCGCCCGCCTGGGGTAGCTGGATGGAAACCTGCCCAGCTGCCCACGGAAGGGCCGCTCCCTTCCCAGGAGGGCCTGGATGTGCCCGCCGGGAGCAGCCCCAGGCCCCGTCTGACCAGCCAGGTGCTGTGGGTGCCTCTGGCTTCAGCGAGGCCACAGGTGCCGCCCCCTGGGCTGCCAGGGGGCAGGAAAGCGCCCGGCACCCGGCCCCGCAGGCAGAGGCCGGGTCCTTCCCGGGTGGGAGGAGGTTCTTCCGTTCGGAGAATGGACGCAGAACACGGAGCTGGCAGCACAGCCAGGCGTCCAAACTTTAATACCGTGGAGGTGGGGCGTGGCGATGCTAAGATTAAAACAATGTGCTATTAAAACTGTACAGTCATTTACAAACGAGTAGAAATTCTCTGGTCTGTATCATAGGAATCACAATACAAAAATAGGTAAACTTCCGAGGCAAAAGCCGGGTGCCGCTACCCGCACTAAGGGCAGCCACGGAGCAGATGCCCGCGCACCCCGCGGGCACCGGCGCACACGCTTTTTTGCATAAATTTACAATAAAGCTTTTAAAAAATAAACAGTAAACAAATAGCAGTCTGGTACATATATTTACACTTGTCTCCCTGAGCCTAGTGCGGCGCTGTGCCAAAGCACACGCGCACAGGCCCAGGGCGGGGTGCCGGGCGGCCCCCTAAGGCACGCCGGTGTCCTGTGGCTGGCGCCCCAGCAGGGGCAGGGCTCGCGGGGCGGGGGCGCACGCCGCGGGGCGGGGGCGCACGCCGCGGGGCGGGGGCGCACGCCGCGGGGCGGGCCCAGGCCTGCGGCTCTGGAGTGTGCAGCGGGCCTGCGGCAGCGCGTGTCTTCGACCGACCGTGCCGGCAGCGCAGGCCCTCGGCCCCGCGGGGCGCCACCAGTGCCCCGACTCCACGGGCCCGCAGCGAGCCAGGCGGGCCCTGGCTTGGAGCAATGCCGCACGCCGGTCTCCAGCGCAGCAGAGGGGCTCGCCCACGCGCCTTTCCTCTTTTCAGCGAGAGCCCCATCCGGACACGGTGGGTTTCGTGGTCAGGTGAAAAGGAGGCGCCGCGGACACAGCAGTGGGACACTGAGCAACCACCGGCCACAGACGCTGCCACGTGCTCCCAGGGCCCACGGAGACCGGCGCTGCTGCTGGCGCAGTCTCCTTCCGGCCCTCCGAGGCCGGCGGCGGGACACCGCCGATCCAGCGGAGCGCAGCAGCCAGGTCTGCCAGCCCGGGCCCAGTTGCAATTTGGGGCTACACGGCTCGCAGCATGGGCTGCAGCTGCGGCGTGGACCCCGCGGCCTGGACTCCACCCTCCCTCGGCACAGCGCAGAGTGCCACGCAGACAGCGAGAGGCGCGGCCACGCCGCCGAGGCAGCCGTTGCCCAGCGACCCACGTCCAGCGGCTGCTCAGCGTCTGGCGTCAGTGGGAAGGCGGCCCCTGCCAGCTGTGCCCGGTGTGGCCCAGCAGAGCCGACGCCCAGGATGCCCGTCCATGCGGTGCCCGGTCTCAGGCCGAGCAGCGTCTGCGCCAGGTGGACACGTCCCCCGGCGCGCCCGTGGCCTGAGCGTCTGGACCGGCCGCACACCGTGCCCCGTGCCGGCCTGGGCTCCGTCTGCCTCCGGCTGCTGCCGCCGCGGCGAACAAGGCCCCGAGCCCGCAGCCGAGGGCGTCCCGGAGGGGCGTGGCCCCACACCCGCACACAGGCCCGCATGTGGGCCCGCACCGCCCGCACGGCCACACGCCCCGCACACGGCCACGCACCCACACGTGCGGCCCACACACCAGCCCGGGGCCCCGCGGCCCCGGTCAGCCAGGTCGGCTGCGGCTTTCCTGGCCCCGCCAGCGGCTCCGCGGAGTGTCCCTGGAAGAGAGGAGACAGGCTGTGTAGCGCGCCTCCGAGGGGCCTGGGAACGCCCGTGGGCACAGTCTGTCCCTGCGCCGTGCTGCGCTGGGCCCAGCCCCACACCGCGAGTGGGCAGCCCTCGCCTCCTCTGGGTGGACACCTGCCACCCCAGGGGCCCTGCCCTGCCCTGCCCCGGTGCCAGGCACAGGGGCACTAAGGAGGGCCCCGCACAAGCCCTGACCCCTGGGTCTCAAACAGCCTTGCTGGACCGCCGGGTACCAGCTCGCACCCCTGGGGGTCGCGCGGGGACCCCCACGCTGGTGCTGCCTGCAGTGCCACCCGCTCCCGCCCACGGCTGCCCCCGCGTCCAGCTGTGCCGCCCCCACTGCCCGCCTGGGCCGGCCTGGGGGATGGTGGCCCGGGATGGGGAGTGTCCTGAGGAGGCCCCAGCCCCCTGGATGGACTCTGAGGCGCCCCCCAGGGCAGACGAGGCAGCCCTGCGATGTGGAGGGGCGCCCTTACCAGCCGGCGTCCCGCGCGGGACCCTCGCTGAGCTGCTGCGGCGGCCGGTCCCTGCTAGGCACAGACACTGGGCGCCGGCCCGAACTCTGGACAGGGCGGCCGGGGGCTCGGGCAGGGCCTCTGGCCCGGGCTCCGCTGGGGGAGCTCAGGGCCTTCTCATGCCCCCTGGCGGTCATGCCCCCCAAATCCTCCTGCCAGGCAGTCCCCGTCTCCTCGGGGGCTCAGGGGGGGACGAGGCCACGTGGTGGTGTCTGGGCAAGGAGGGAGGACGATGGCCCAGCAGCCCCCGTGGGACTCTGGCCAGAGGTGTGGGGCATGGACGGGGCAGTAGCACGTCCCTCAGCAGGTGCTGGGCCGCCGACCTGCGGCCACCACCAGGCCGCACAGGTCCTGGTGGCCAGGGCCCCGGCAGTGGAGGCCCCGCGCAGCCCGGTGGGACTGCTGGTCCATCCTCCCAGAGCCGCCACAGGTGGGCCCGGAGCCTCGGCGCCGCTCTGGGGAGCCTCGCGTGTCCCTGGGCAGGGCCGGGCCCGGCCGCCTGCGCCCGGTCAGCAAAGCCAGCTCCGCTCTGGCTCCTTGCGGGCCCGCGCCCTGCGCCCTGCCTCCTCTCAGCCGGAGGGGTCCGTGGACACCGGGCGTCTCGGGGCTGAGGGGACAAGACGGGGCGTCTCCGTCTGCCGCCCAGGCACCCACTGCTCTCTGGCCCCGAGGGAGGGGAAGGGCCCGACCCCTCTGGTCACGGGAGGAGAGACAAGCAGTCAGGGCTGCGGGCAGGCTGGGCAGGACGGCCGCACTGGGGCCGCAGGGCGCCCCAAGGCAGGGCCCAGGGTGGAGCGGGGCCCTCGGGCTCTGGGGGAGCAGTCTGGGCTTTCCGGGCGAGGTCGCGGTGCCCTGCGTCAGGGCACAGCTCCCGGGCGCCCCAGCCTAGTGCGTTCCCCGCCACCAGAAGGGACAGAGGAGGGCAGGAAGCCCGCGCCGAGGCCGTCGGAGGCGGCTGGCCACACCGAGTACTCACCAGGCCGGGGCACCCGGGCAAGCTAGGACCAGAGAATGAAGGCTAAGGAGAAAAACAAGAACAAAAATAGAAACTGAAAAGGAAGGGAGGACGGACACGGGAGGGGAGAGAGAGAGAAGAGTGTTTGTGGCGCTTCTGGCGAGAGCCGCCCAAGACAGATCAGTCGGCGCCGCCGGGCCGGCTCGGCGCGGAGCTCCGGGCGCCGGCCGCGTGCCCACAGCAAGGCCAGCGTCCTCCGCGGGCCCCGGCCTGACCAAGCGCCGCCGTGCGGGTGTCACCTGCAGCTCCAGCCGCCGGGCCGCCCTCAGGGCTCTGCAGTGGCCCAGTCGCCGGGGCTGGACCCGCCGCCCCCTCCAGGGAGGCCAGCGCCCGCCTGTGGCGCAGGCACTGGTGTCCTGGGCTGGGCCTCTCAGGGCAGCTCCCTGGGGCTGCGCCCTCTGCCTGCCTGCCTGCCGGGGCCTGTCCCAGGGCCTGATGGCTGCAGCTGACAGCGGCGCCTGGGAGGGCCGGCTGCGCAGCGAAGGGCGAACTGGGTGGGCTTGGGGCCCAGCCCTGCGGCTCTCCCCTAAGGGCCCCACGCCCCGTCCCTTGGCAGGGGCTCTGGCCGCGCTGTGCGCTGCACGCTCACGAGCAGTCACGTGGGCGCTGTGCGCTGCACGCTCACGAGCAGTCACGTGGGCCCGAGGCCAAGGCGGCCGTCTGACCGTCAAGCCGAGACCCACAGGCAAAGCTTCAAAACCCAGCGAACGGCGGGGGGAGCGGCTGCTCGGAGCCCCGCCCCACGAGCCCGGCCAGAAGGAGCGGAGGCCCCGGCTGCTGCGGGGGCTCTGGGCTCTGCTCCCGAGCCCTGGCAGCGCCGGATGAGGCCTGGGACTGCGCCCGGCCTGGACACGCGCGTCCTCCCTTCCCTGTGCTGGGGGTCTCAGGATCCCCGTGCTTGGTGCCTGGGCGGGGTGAGCGCTGACCATGCGACAGCTGGGGAAACTGAGGCTGAGGGCGTGCGGCCCCCACAGCCGAGCCCCAGCGGCATTCCCCACCTGGGCTCCGGGCCGGGGCCTCAGGGCCAGGTGACCCCAGACCCGCCTGTGCGACCCTGCGGAACTGCCGAGCTGTCGGTTTACCTTTTCCTCCAGCTCCTTTATTTGTCTCTTCTGGGCTTCTATTGTTTCTTCCAGCTCTTTGATTCTCTGCAACATCAAAGCAGCAGCGTCTTCAGACCAGGGTTAGGGACCGCAGGCCAAGAAGCCTCCGGGGGCTCCTGGGCGCAGACGCTGTGCCGCGTGCCCCACCCGCCCCGCACCTGCTGGGCAGCCTGCAGCAGCTCCATGCGCTCCCGCAGGATCTGCGCGTCGCGCTCCCGCAGCTCGCTCAGGGCCTGGCGCCTCCACTGCTCCACGGCCAGCTCCAGCCGCCCGCGCTCCTCCTCGGGCAGCGGCTGCGCGCCCTTGGCCCCCGCCTCCCGCTGCAGCGCGCCGCACAGCGCGGCCTCCAGCTCCAGGATGCGCTGCGGACGCCAGGCCCGCTCTGCACGGCTGCCCTCGCGGGGCCGCGGCAGCTCCTGCCCCGGCCCCGCAGGCCCCAGGGCGAGCGGCCAGGCCAGCCGCAGGCACGCCCGCTCCCGGCGCCGGGCAGCCAGGCAGGGGCCCGCCCGCGCCCAGGGGTCCCGTCCGAGCTCTGGCCCCGGGCACTCAGGCCCGGCCTGCTGCCTCCAGGGCCTGAGGCCACGTGGCCCCGGCACTTCCTGGCCAGCAGGAGCCCAGGCCTCCCGGCCGGCCCAGTGCCCACGTGCCCTCACCTTGTGAGCTTGGTCCAGGGAGTGTTTCCTGAAGTCCAGCTCCTCGTCCAGGTAGCCCTTCTGCTGGCTGAACAGCTCCTGAGACACGGGACGCAGGGTCCAGCCTCTGACAGCCACCCCCGCAGCCCGGCATGGCCAGCCCAGCCTGCCACCCTGTGGCCAGCCCCACCTTCTCGCTCTCCAGGTCCGCCGTCTTCCGCTGCAGCGCCGCCTCTGTCTCCTCGATCCGCTGGAGCCACTGGACACAAACAGAGCAGGTGGCCCTCCTCGGCCGCCACACGGACCGTGCCTCGCCGCGGAAGGGCAGCCCTGGAGGCCAGGGGAAGCCTCCGCCCCAGGGCCAGAGCTGGGCGGTGTCCTAGCCCGTGCCCAGCCTGTGGGCCAGTCCAGCCCATCTCTCCGAGGGCCGGAGGCACACTGGCCGGGGTGCACCTGACGGGCAGGAGGTTGTGGGCGCTCTCCAAGCCTCACCTGAAGACCCTGCCCGGCCTGGGCGGTGGCCGATGACTGGCAGGGCCTGCCGGGCACTGGGCTAAAGGTGGGAGTGGGTGTGGGCCCGGTGGGCGTGGTGGACGCCACGGGGTCCGGCAGGTGGACAGAGCGCCGCACCTCCTGGCTGAGAGTGCTGAGGCCATCAGTGGGAGCTGCTCGCAAACACGCACAGCGGTGGCTTGAACCCTGCTTGCCCCAGGCCCCGAGATGGGATGTACGGACTGCCCGGGGCCCCTGTCCCCGCTGATCTGGGCCCAGCCCGGGGAACCGAGAGCACTAGGTGTGCCTGTTACCTTCTCAGCCAAAGTCAGGACCGTCCGGGCTTGTATGATGACCACCTGCTCCTCGTTGGTCAGATTCTGCAACCAGAGCAGGCCTGGCGTCTGGCAGGGGAGGGGCAGGGCAGGGCCCCGGGCCGCAGGGTGGGGGGAAACAGAGTGGGGGCGGGGCGGGCGCGGGGCATGCAAGGCAGGAGAGCCACCTACACTTACGGCGTTATCCCCCAGGATGTCCAGTTTCTTCATCAGCTCGGAGACCAGGATGTCCTAGAGGCAAAGAGAGGGGGGCAGGCGGGTGAGCGGCAGCCGGGTCGGGGGCGCAGGCCAAGGGGTGCTCACCGTGGCGCCTTCCGCCTCGCAGTAGGCCTGGAGGGGGCTCTTGCCGTCCGCGAAGGGCGTGTGGTGCAGGCTGATGGCCGGCGACTTCCTCTCCCGCTCCTGGGACAGAGAGTGGGCTGTCGCACCGAGCTGCGCCCTTGGGACACGGCGGGGGGGTGGGGGCCACGGGCCGCCAAGCGGCAGCCGGACTTGCCGCCCCACGACCTCAGCACCCACCGAGCCCCGCTGCGCCCCACGCCGCCACCCCCCACACTGCCACCCCCGCGCCGCACCTCAAGCTCCAGGATCCGGAATTCCAGCAGCTCGTTCTGGTCCCGCGCGTCTTGGACCTCGTGTTTCAGCCGAGCCTCTTCCGTCTCCATTTGTTTGATCTGCAAGTGGGTCAGTGGGTCGCCTGTGTGCTTCCCCACTGCCCGCAGCCCCTGGGAATGGCCAACTTGCAGGGATGCCAGAGGCCTCTCCGGCTGAGTCTGCATGGGGCGTCCCTGTCCTCTGGCTGTGCTTGGGCGGGACGGCCAGGCCTGGGCGACAGGGTGGCAGGAGCTCCGGAGGGAGGCACCCTGAGCCCTGCAGGGTGTCCGGGCAGAGGTGGCCAGCAGAAAGGCCCACGGGACAAGGCCGGGCAGTGGCCTGTGTAGCCGCCTCCCCGTGACCAGAGGCGGTCAGTGCCGAGGGGCACTGTGGTGCGGTGGCCGGCGTGTCCATGCTGTAGACACGGAACAGCCTTTCTCTCCAGGGAGCCAGGCAGACGCAGGCTCGCCTGTCTGCGTCTGGGCGAGGCAGCCCCTGCAGCCATGGCCCACACTCTGCAGCCCAGGAGGCCAGGGTCAGCCAGGAGGCGGCACCAGGGTTCAGATCCCTCGGCTGGGCTGGGGCTGGGGCCTACTCGGATGCTTGGGACGCAGGGGCGGCCCGTCCTCCCAAGGGGCGCGGCTGGGGCTGGGGCTCCACAGGGCCAAGTCCCAGAGCTAAGCCAGGCGGCGGGGGGCATCTGTGACAAGGGGCCCACGCACCTCGTAACCAGAGAGTGGGGCCTGAGTGGGTGCGGGCGTGTGTAGTGAGCACAGGGTACAGCTGCCCATGTGTGCGGGCAGGCATGTGCATGGGTGGGTGTGCGGGCGGGTGTGTGCACAGGTGGGTGTACGCGGGTGTGCGCGGGTGTATGTGTGGGTGGGTTTGAGCATGGGCAGGCGGGTGTGTGCAGGCAGGTGTGCATGGGCGGGTGTGTAGGTGGGCGGGTGTGTGCAGGTAGGTGTGCATGGGCGTGTGTGTGGGGGGTGTGTGCACGTGGGCGGGCAGGTGTGTGCAAGCAGGTTGCATGGGTATGGATGTGTGTAGGTGGGTGGGTGTGCGTGTGGGCGGGTGTATGCGTGGGCAAGCGGGTGTGTGCAGGCAGGTGTGCAAGGGCGTGTGTGTGGTGTGTGTGTATGTGGGCGGGTGTGCGCATGGGTGGGTGTGAGTGGGTGGGTGTGTGTGTGGGCAGGCGGGTGTGTGCAGACAGGTTGCATGGGCGTGTGTGTGTGCAGGTGGGTGTGCGCATGGGCGGGTGTGCATGGGCAGGTGTGTGCGTGGGCAGGTGGGTGTGTGCAGGCAGGTGTGTGCGGGTGTGCACGTGGAGGGGTGTGCACGGGGGGTGTGCCCGTGGGTGCTGGTGTGTGCGTGAGTGTGCACAGGAGTGCCGCGTGACCGCTGCCAAGTCTGATCTGGGTGTGGGGGCCACCTCCAGCGCGCGCTGGAGGCCCCTCCCCCCAGCAGGCTCTGCGGCCGGGATCCCGCACACCTTCGCCACGAGCTCCTGGTTCCTCCGGTACAGCGCCTGCTTCTCCTCGATCCACTTCATGTCCTGCAGGGGTGAGGAGGGACTGCGGGTGGGACCCGGCACGCAGACCCAGCACCAGGCCTCGGCCCCCGCCCCACCATCCTCCTGGACCTGGCAGACACCGTGGGCTGCTGATTCAGGGGCACGTGCCCACACGGACAGCAGCCCTGGGTTCAGGGGCCTGACAGCGCCCGGAGAGCAGGTGCACCTGCTGGAGGCCAGCCCGGCCGGAGGCTCACCTGCCCCTGCTCGGCCAGCGTCTTCTCCAGGTCTTCGATCCGTGTCTGTGCCCGCTGCACCTCTGCTTCCAGCTGCTCGCGGGTCTGCGGGGTGGGGGCACGGACGCGTCAGATTTTCTCTATGAGCCGAGACACACCCATGGACTCAGTGGCCAGGGCTGCCCGCTGGTCGCCCGGCTGCTTGGGCAGGGCCGGCGCCTCGGAAGTGCTCGAAGGACAGACAGCCGCGGGATGCATGTCCGCCCGCAGGGCCAGGCCCAGCCCTCCCCCTGCACTGCCTTGCTGGCTCTGCAGGAGCAAGGCCCGCACACCCCTAGCTTAGCCTGCCCCCGCAGCCCCGAGCCCTTCACCCCACAGGCGCCCTGCCGGGAGCGGCTCCCGGGGCTGGACGCTCTCGTGCCGTGTCCGTGCTCCCCAGAAGCCGGCGGGATGCCAGGTAGCGGTCTCGCCCTGGGGGTGGCCGGGCCCCGGGGTGCGGTGGTGCCTCTGCTGGGAGGGGCATGGGAGGGCAGCAGGACTGGGGTAGAAGGCACGTGGACCTTCACTTCTCGCTCTGCGTCCAGCGTCCCTCCGACCTGCTCCTGCAGCAAGGCATAGGCGCGCTGCAGGGCCTGGTACTCCATGGTCAGCTGCCGGAACCTCAGCTCCGTCTCCTCCTTGACCATGCCCTGCAGACACGCGGCGTCAGCACCGCAGCCAGGGGCGCCCAGGCCCACTGCCCACACTCGCCGGGGAGGGAAGCGGGCTGTGGAGGCCCCCTTGCCCGCCCAGCCGGGGCCGGGCAGACCACCCCGACCGGGCCATCCTCGGCTGGGCTGCTGTGCGGGCGCTGCTGGCCGGCGGTACCTCCTCCAGGTCGTCCTCCGGGGTGCACGGGGTGTGGTCCGTCCTGTCCGTCTGGTAGGAGATGGACGAGCCATCGGACTCCAGGGAGGCCTCATCGTCATAGCCAAAGAAGGTCTCCACCACCACCGGCTTCTGCCAGAGGACCGGGTCAGCCCAGCCCTCCCGGCCTTGCGCCCGCCTGCCCTGCCTGCGTCCCATTGCCCAGGGAACCCGGCTGGGGCCTCCTCCCTGCCAGACCGGCGGGGCTGGCCCCTCTGCCGCACCACCCGGGATGGGGCTCCCAGGCCGCAGAGTGGGCGGCCAGGCTCCCTCCCCTTCAGTGCACATCACAGACGCATCTGAGACTTGCTGCAGACAGCAGAGGCCTCGAGCCCAGACCCCATCCCCGCTGCGGCGAGGCGCCTTCTCTCCCGAGTGCAGAGATCAGCTTGGCTTTCCCCGTGCGCTTCTAAAAGGAAGGTTTGCTTCGGGCCCTGCTTTGACTGCCCCACGGCCGTCGGCTCCTCTGGTCCGCCCAGCACCCGCCGACCCGGGCACCTTGGGGAGCTTCGCCATCTTCTTTCTCTGTTTCCGGAACCTCAGAAGCTTATCTCGCTCCTGCAAAAGCCAATTGAGGGGCTTTTGTGCAGCTGCCGGTGCCACCAGCCCACTGGGTGGGTCGGGGGCACTGGCGCGGACAAACAGGTGGATGCCCGGCCACGCGTCCTCTGAGCGAGGGCCCCACCCATGGTGGACGCCCACCAGCATGCAGGGGGCTATGCTGCCTCTTCCAGACCCGCCCAGACACCACCCTGGGGGACGCCCGTGGCTGAGCGCCACGTGAGGGAGCGCCCCCCTTAGCAGGCAAAGGGGCTCGTGACTGCGGGCGCTGGTGCCGCAGGCCCCGAGGCCAGGGGCAGCTGGGACCCTAGTGGACGGCGTGAGGCCGCCACACAGAGCCTTTGTCGGTCCCTGCGATGCAGAGGCCCAGCTGCCGGCCAGCGCGGGGCCCGGCTGCCGGCCAGTGAGCGGGGGACGTGGTCAGCATGCCAGGGACAGTGCGGGGCCTGGGCACTCACTAGCACGCTCCTGACGTAGCCGGCGGTTTCCAGGGTCTGCAAAGAAAGGGCAGGTCGGGGGCTGAGGGCTGGGCTGGCTCCCGGGAGCCCCGGGCCCGCTGCCCCCACCTGCTGCCCACCGGCACCAGAGGGGCTCCCTCCCGGAGGGCTCCCGAGGCCCCCAGAACCCGCGAAGCGCACGGCCCGGGTTTGGCGCCCAAGATCCTGTGCTCGGGAGGAGGACACTGCCTTCGCGCGACCCCATGAGCCCGCGGGCAGGGGCAGCTTGCTCTGTACACGGAGCTGGTCAGGGCCCAGCCAGCCGCAGAAGCCCCACGCAGGACTCGGGTGGGGTGTCTGTGCTGGCCCCAGGGTCACTGAGCGGAGGCCTTGTGCACAGGGGACTGGGCCCCAAGGCCTGAGACAGCGACCGCCCCAGGCCTTGGAGCGGCGACCTTCTCTGGGAAGGGGCTCTGCAGATGCCAGCCACCGCCACGGCCGGGGGCAGTGTGGTCTGGGAGGCAGGCGAAGGCCGGGAAGCAGCAGCCCCGTCAGCACCCAGCTTTGGGGTCGGGCTGCAGAGCTGTGAACTCGGGTCCTGAGCCTGGCGGCTGGGGCCCACGGGCAGGTCCCGCGGCCCTGTCCAGGCGGCAAGAGGCCTGGAGAGTGTCCGCGCAGGGACCGCCGGACAGGCGCAGGAAGGGCCGGGGCAGATGCCAGCCCGCGGCCCAGGGCGAGGCCGTCAGGGGCGAGGGCCGGCGCCCCACCTTGGACAGCTCCTCGATGAGCGTCTGCTGCTCCAGGATCTGCAGCCTCAGGAAGCCCAGCTCGTGCTCCTCCGGGCCCTGGTCCAGGTCGTTCAGAGAGCTGGGCCGGCGCATGGTGCCTGCACGCTGTCTCTGGAACCCGCCGGGCGGGGTCAGGGCCGCCGGCCAGCTCGGCGCCCTGCCCGCACCTGCCCGGTCCTCTGCGCCGTCGGGCAGAGGCACCCTGGGGAGCCCAGGAACACTGGCTGTGCAGGCAAGTCCCCCGTGGGGCTCTGCACCCCAAGGAACGCCAGCTGCTGCTCCAGGCAGAGCATGAGAAAAAGCTCTGAGGGCCTGTGGGGGGGACACCGCACCTCTGCGGGCCTGTGGGGGAGGACACCGCACCTCTGTGGGCCTGGCGGGGATACCACACCTCTGTGGGCCTGCGGGGGGACACCGCACCTCTGTGGGCCTGGCGGGGATACCACACCTCTGTGGGCCTGCGGGGGGACACCACACCTCTGTGGGCCTGCGGGGGGACACCNGCGGGCCTGCGGGGGGACACCACACCTCTGTGGGCCTGCGGGGGGGACACCACACCTCTGCGGGCCTGTGGGGGGACACCGCACCTCTGCGGGCCTGCGGGGGGACACCACACCTCTGTGGGCCTGCGGGGGGACACCACACCTCTGCGGGCCTGTGGGGGGACACCACACCTCTGCGGGCCTGTGGGGGGGCACACCGCACCTCTGCGGGCCTGTGGGGGGACACCACACCTCTGCGGGCCTGTGGGGGGACACCGCACCTCTGCGGGCCTGGGGGGGGACACCGCACTTCCACTAACGCCCCTTCCTTCCTGGCCCTGCCGGGGCTCGCGGGTGCTGGTCCGCGGAGCAGGCGCTGCGGCCACTCGGCCTTTGTATGTCCCCGCCGGCCTCGCTGGCTGCCTGCACGTCCCACGGCCCCCTCCCATTCCGGGGCCCGACCCCAGCCCCTGCCGCGCCCACCATCTCCACGTTCTCCTGGGCGACGAGCTTCAGCTTGCTCTCCA
Source organism: Galemys pyrenaicus (assembly GCA_019455555.1). Taxonomy (NCBI): domain Eukaryota; kingdom Metazoa; phylum Chordata; class Mammalia; order Eulipotyphla; family Talpidae; genus Galemys; species Galemys pyrenaicus. The sequence goes on along the minus strand of JAGFMF010011658.1, from coordinate 16,194,879 downwards.
GCCGCCGCAGCGAGTGGGACAGCGCCTCGTTCTTGCGCGCCAGGCGCTTGTTCCTGTCCAGCAGCGGCCTGCACTGGCTCTCGGCTTCCCGCACGCGTTTTAGCTGCGCCATGGATGGACCCGCCAGTGACAGGGGTGCAGAGCCCCACGCCCCAGCCCACCTGGTCCCTCCCCGGCCCCCTGGACGGCCCTGCCCCCCACACCTCCCTCCCCCAGAAAACCCCGCCCACGAGGCCCCGCCCACGAGGCCCCGCGCCCACCCACAGCGCGCACTGACGCTGCAGCCCGAGGGGACGTGGACGCTCCAGCCAGGCCAGGGCCGAGACCCCGGGGTGCTGCGGGGCACACGTCAGCTGGCACAGCCGCAGCCCGGGCGCCTCACCAGCTCGTTTCTCTCTTCCGACAGCAGGGCGTTCCGGTCCTCGAGCTTCCGGATGATCGCGCTCAGCTCCGCGATTTTCAGCTGGAAGCGCCGAGCGTCCTTCTCGTCCAGCTGCTGCTCCTTAAGCGAAGGCCAACTGCAGCAACCGCGGGCGCCCAGCCGGCCGGCCTGCCCCGTCAGCCCGACTCCCAGGCCGCAGGACCCTCCCCGGGGCGGCAGCGGGCCGGAAGTGGGGGCGAGGGCGCTCGCGGGGCGGGGCGGGGCGGGGCGGGCAGCCCCTCGCGCCTGGAGGCCCAGAGGCCGGGCAGCCAAGCGCAGCCCCTCGGTCCTCGGCGCCCGGCGGAGCGCGCGGGCGGGAACGACGCGGACTGAGACGCCCAGGCCGGTCCGCGGAGCAGCGCGCCTCGCCCTGGGCCCGAGGCCACTGAAGCCCCGGCTCGGCCAGAGCGCCCGAGTCCTGCCGGGGCCGCCCTGCCAAGGCCGCTCGGGGCGCCCCCCTCGGGCGTCCCCACGGCTCCTGCATGTCCCTCTCTGCGGACGCCGCTGTCCCAGGCCTGCTGGCTCACACGCGGCTCTGCCCTCAGCAAACCGGTGCGCGTCCACGAGGACGGCGGGGTTCCTCGCTCAGCAGGTGCAGGAGAGGCTGCGGCTGACCGGGGCGCGCAAGGGCCCCTCCGTGCCCAGAGCCGCCGGCCCGAGGAGGAGGCGGCGGTGGCACAGCCCCGCGGCTGCTCCTGCCATCCAGGGCCCCTGGAGGGTCCGAGCAGTGGGCCGGACACAGGGGGTGAAGGCGCAGGAGAGGCCGAAAGGGCTGCGCAGACCCAAGTGGGCGAAGTGGGCAGGTGAGGTTAGGCACCGCCCGGCGGAGGGCAAAGCTGTGCCCGTGAGGCCGGGCGCCCCACCCAGGCAGAAGCAAGGGCAGTGCCTCCCGTCCGGCGGGGCCGTCAAGGCCGGGCCCTGCTGCGGCACCCCACGGGAGCGGCCGCCCTCTGGCGGGTGGCGCGGCCCAGGACGGAGGGCTCCGAACCGGGTGCTGGGCCCAGCTACCTTGTGTGGCGCCGTCTGTCTGTGGCCCTGGTGGCCGGCGAGGCGCGGGGAGGTGCTTACGGGGCTTCCTGGGCGGTCTGAGGCGTCTCCTGCACCGCTCACATAAGGAAGTTCCCGTCTGGGGCTGCCCAGGTGCCGGTCAGCCTCTCTGACCTGGGACAGCTGCTCATCTAAAGCCTCTTTCTGGAGCTGCAGTCTCTGAGCATGCCCGGCTTGCACCCCTAACTCTCTCTCCAGCACGAAGACTGCTCTGTCCTTAAACTTTATCTCCTCCATCTACAAGGAGAACAGAACACAGTCACACAGCGGGCAGGGCACGCTGCGGCCACCACAGCAACGGCCCGGCCTGCGCCGGCGCCAGACTCCGCGGCCAGAAACAGCCGGCGCCCGCTCGCCTGGCCCACCCTGTGACGCACAGGCCGTGGGCTCCTCCCGGGCGCCCCTGCATGCTGGGCAGAGCAGGGGCCCCAACGCCCTGCACCCCTAGGGGAGGGCAAGGGGCCCGGCTGGGCTGGGCGGCCGTGTGGCCAGCTCCTATCCTGTGCCCGCCCCTCCAGTCTTGGTGTGGGTGGACAGGGGAGCTGCCCACCCTCCCCGGGAGCTGTGCTTAGTGGGTCTTGCATCCAGCGGAGGTCTGCGCACTGGGCCCAGGCCAGAGGACAGGCCTCCTGCACGTCTGAACCTCCTGGAGCCGCAGGAGAGCCTGGGGGGCTGCGGCCTGGGCGCCCAGGGCTGTCCCGCCCCACGGGGCTCCGGAGGCTGTGCTGGAAGGGGCAGAGCGCCCGCCCGCCCATTTGCAGACGGTTGGCTGGTGGCGCAGTCCCCGCGCGGGCCCTGAGAAGACCAGCCGGAGCCTCTCCAAGCCAGAGTGGGAGGAGGCCGCCCTTTGCTGGCTGCTCAGGACCAGAGAGCCGGTGCCGGCCACTGCGGGGAACTCGGGGCAGAGCGGTGCCGGGCTTGTAGCTGGGCCCAGGGCGTGGCCCACGGGGGCCGGGCCGTGAGGGCTGTGCAGCTGCCCGCACGGGGACGCGGGGCTGGGCCTCACTGTGCGCAAGCCGAAGGGGACAGCTTGTCTGGGGCTGGCCTTGTCCGGGCTTCCCTGGCTGGTTTTGAAACTGGAGGGCGTTGAGACCTGGTGGTGCCAGGCGTGGGCCCGAGTCCCCCTGCACAGAGGGCCGTGGGGTCGGAGACGCACCCCCAGGGGAGGGGAGCGGGGGGCCGGTCCACGGCCAACCCCTGCACCTGCGGGCACAGCCACCCACAAGACCCCACGGCGCAGCAAACAGGCCGAACAGGCGGCCACCAGGCTCGGTGGGCACCCCAGAACTGCAGGAGCCCCGAGGGGCGTCGACGGAGCCACTGCCTGCACAGGAGGCCGCCAGCTGCGGGGTCCTCTCTCCTGTGAGACCAAAATACCTTCAGAGCCACCGGCCTGGGCCGCGCCAGGGTCCTGAGAAGCCCCGGCCGGGGGCGCTAAAGCTGGCCGTTCTGTCCTCTCCAGCCCCGGGGCTGCCTTGAGACCTGCAGGGGCTACACCCACAGTAAACTCAGGGTTTGGGCGCTCAGCTGTCCAGTTCTTTCAGGCTCTGGGCACCCCAAGGCCTCCCACCCTAGGGCCTGCCCTCATGCCTGCCGGGCCCCTCAGCACCTTGAGCTCCCCCAGCCCCCCCTCGTCAGGGCTTCCTGTTCTTCTGCAAAGGCACCGCTTGTGGGGTCCACTCGCGAGCACCCCGTGCACCCGCAGTGGGGCTGGGCGCTCATGGATGAGGCCCCCGCTGGAGAGTGCCGAGGCCAGTGCCGCCGTGGCGCCTGGAACACGGCTCAGGCCCGGCCCCGGCGACGCCCCGGCACAGGTGGCCAGCTGGGCGGGCGGTGCACCAGGCGCCCGTCAGCTCTGAGCCTGCACAGGCTGGGGCAGTTTGCGGCGGCTCCCCCCACTGCTGTGCGCTGCTCCAAGCGGCAGGCCCAGGCCCAGGGCGGGGCCAGGCCAGGCCCCAGGTCCAGCCAGGCGGCTCGCAGCGACACCTGGTGGCCAGGGCGGGCAGACACGGCGGGGCAGGGGCAGAGACCCCAGGACTGAGGCAGGTGGGAGCAGGAGCCTTTGACGATAAGGGGAGCCCCCAGCGGCCTCGAGTCGGCTGAGAGTGCAGGACACAGCCGCGGGGGGCCCTCGGGCGGGCCGGGGGCGGCCGCCAGCTCGGGGGCCACCGGGACAGCCCCTGTCCGGGAGGGCCTCATCGGCCGGCTGCCCCGCCTGTGGGGACGTGCCCCGCTCACGCCTGGTGCCCGCGGGGCTGTGGACGCTGCCCGGCTGCTGCCGCCTTGCAGGGCGGGCGGCGCGGGGCTCCCCCAGGCCGGTCTGGTTCCTGGTGCTGGGCGCCTCACTCTGAGCCACGCCGGGGCCCCACTGCGCCCACCCAGGGCACTCAGGCTCCACCCCTCCCGGGGCCCCAGATGCTGACCCCTGAGCCGCCGGGGCCTGCTGCTGCTGGGGGGCTGAGGGGCCGTAGCGGGAGTGGGGCAGCAGGAGGCAGGAGCCCAGCACTTGGGGGGACCCGGGAGCTCGGCAGGTCGACAGGTAGTTTCCTCTGGGCAGCCCTGGCGGCCGCGGCCTCAGGGGCTTGGGGCCTGGGGCAAGGACCAGGAGGGCCGCCCCAGCCAGGTCAGCCCTCGCCTGGGGACCTGCTCTTGGGGGCAGGGCAACCCCGGGCCCAGGCGGTGGGTGGGTTGGGTGCCCCTGGGGCAGGGAGCTGCCAGGTGCTGTGCCCCCGGGGACACCCCGGCCACAGTGCTCGGCTGATGCCCCCCGCAGACGTGCGGGCACACCCCTCTAATGGGGTGCTCCCTCGCCCAGACCCCCGAGGGGCCCAGTGCCCTGCGAGTAGCTCAGAGCTGCCCCCGCTGGGGCATCACCCACAGGAGCCTCCCGCAGCCCTGCCCGCATGAGCGGCAGCCACGCGTCCCCCAACCCGCCTGCGCCACCGGGCGGGGCCTCGAGCGAGCTGCCCTCCCCCCGCCGGCGACTCACCCTGCCCCGCCCACCTGGGTCGCGAGGAGGGGAGCCCCTCCGAAGCCCTTTTGGAGGACATGGGGGGCTAACTTGCGGGCGCTTGTCCTGGACCGCACTACAAGTGGGGAGTCAGGCTGGCGGGGCTGCGGGGCTGAGTCGAGCTGGTGACCCCGTCCCGCGCCCCATCCCTCCCGCTGCACGCCCGCCCGGCGGCCGCCCGCACCGCTGCGCCCGTACCAGCCTGCGGATCTCGCGCTCGCACTCCTTCTTGATGCGGGAGATCTCCTCCTGGTGCAGGTGGTGCACGCTCCGGATCTCCGCGGCCTTGACCTTGTCGGCCTGGATGACCATGGTCAGCGCCTCCTCCACCTGCTTCTTGGCCCCCTTGAGCTCTGAGATCTGCTGCTGCATCTTGACCCTCTCCACCTCGAAGCCCTTCTTGGCCCCCTCCTGGGCCTCGCTCAGCAGCGCGGCCTTGACCTTGTCGGGCGCGCCCTCGCGCACCGCGTGCAGCAGCGCCTGCAGCCGCTGGTTCTCGCTGTCCTTGACCTTGGTGACGCGCAGCAGCTCCGCCTCGTGCTGCCGCAGCAGCGCCTCGCGCACGGCCTGCAGCTCCTTCAGCTTCTCCTCGTGCAGCTTGCTCTTGAGCTCCGTGAGCAGCACGGCGCTCCTGTGCTGCTCGCGCTCGCGGGCCTGCCGCAGCTCCTGCGTCTTCTCGCGCTCCACCCGGCTCACCTGCGGGAGGCCTGAGCTGCCGGGGCGAAAGCACGCGGGGGCCGCGGCCTGCAGGCGGGGCTCCCCGTGCTCTGCCCCCGCTCCCACCGGGCCGGACCGTTTCCCTGGCCCATGCAGGAGCCCCGGAATCGGCCCTCGCAGGACAGGAGGGGGTGAGGGGCTTCCTGCCAGCAGCCGCAGTCCTGGCTGAGTCACAGGGCCCCTGGGCTCGGCAGTGGGGGAGGCCGCAGCCTTCCTGGCCTCAGGGCATGGGGAGTGGAGTTCAAACTGGCCGAGGACTGGGTTCTCCTCCTTGACCAGACCTTGGGAGCCCCTGCCGGGGGCTTGTCGTCAGCGCCCCAATCCTGCCTTCCTCAGGTTCCAGGGGCTCCAGCGGCTCGGGGGTGGGGTCCAGGGGAGCACTCTGAGCTGGCGATGGGCGTCCCACCCCTCCCCCATGGCTCCCGGGCTGCTGGTGTGAGCTCTGCGGCGCCCAGGGAAGGACCCCAGAGTGCTGGCTGTGGGGACTGGGCCTCCTGCCCCAGCTGCCTCGACAGGCCCCCAGGCCCTGGGCCGGGTGGGTGGGCACTGGGCAGGACGGGGCTGCTTGGCTGTGCTGGCCCAGGCCCAGGAGGGGGACGTGGGGCGGGGGGCCGGGCCCACCTTGCTCTTCTCCTGCTGCAGCTCGATCTGGATGTCCGTGAGCTTGGCCCGCAGCTCCTCGTTGGCGGACTGCAGTGCGGCCAGGGCCTCCGCCCTGTCCCCCTTCCCTCGGCTGCCTGCGCCCCTCTTGGACATGGTGGGGGTGGCCAGGGGCGCTGCGGCTGGTGGTCCAGATCGTCCGTGCCAAGCTCCGGCTGGCGATGCCTTGCTGTGGGGCCGCTACATCTTCCCGCTCACCTGTGGGAGCACAGCGAGAGCGCGCTGAAGGGAAGGCGGTGCAGGGAAGATGAGACCACAGAAGAATGAAAGGGAAGAGGAAGAGGAGCAGGAAGAGACACAAAACGGAGGGAAGGGCGGCGGCCGGGCTCAAGTCCAGCCGTGTCACCAACCAGTAAGTGTAAGCGCGACAAGCACGCAATAGGAGGCGTTTCGGACCAGTCCCAGCCCTCGAGACGGGCGGCCCGCAGGGCGCTGCTGTGGCAGAGGAGCCGTGGAAGGACGGGCAGCCGCATGGCGCGCAATCCGAGCGGCTGGGCCACGTGCGGGTGCCAGCTTTCCGGGCGAGGTCGGCCTCGGGGGTGAGAGGGTCGCGTGTGAGGGAGCCGCCACCACCTGGACGCAGCAGATGGCAGTGGGGGCCACACCGCAGAGCCCCGAACACATCAAAAAAAACCCCACAGGGACGGGGAGAAACGGCGCTCAGACCACAGCTGGAGGCCGCAGCGCTTGCTTCTCAGGCATAAAATTCACACGGAGGAAGCGACCTCAGCGCTGCCCGGGGGCGCCGCCGGCCAGAGCACCCAGGCCGGCCGCAGCGCACATCAGAGACGGCCAGCTCCCGGCCCGCCCGCCCACGCGGGGCCACAGGCAGCGCGTCCTGCCCGCACGGACGAGCCGAGTGGCGTAAAGAAGGGACGGCCTGCATTTCCAGGAAGTGTGTGGGAAACGGCGACTCGGGGCCGAGTCACCGCCTGCCTCTGAGCTCGCACAGGCCACAACAAGGAGCCAGCGGGCACGGCAGCCCCTGTGCGCTGGGCACGGGCCCGCGGGCGTCTGCCCGCTGGGCGAGGCCAATTCGACGGAGGGACGGCAGAGGGCAAGGGTGCGGACGAGGACCGCTGAGGCCAGCCGGAGTCCACGGCCAGCCCTGACCCACGAGGGTGCGCTGAGACCAGCCAGTGAGAGCGGCCACCAGCATGTTGTCGCTGAGCTCCGGCCACGTGCTGCCCAGTCCCGGGGCCAGGCAAGTTGTGGACCCTCCCGGCCGACCCCAGCCAGCGGCAGGCGCCCCTCTGCGCAGGTGGGGCCTGTGTGGGCCTCCCCCGCCACAGCATCACCAAGCCTCGCTGCCGTTTCAGCTGCCGCTGGCCCTAAGACTTGTGGGTCCTCCCCCGTACCTGCCAGTCGCCGCTCGCACTGACAGCTGGAGAAACTGAGGTCCGGGGTGAAATGACAGAGCAGGGCAGTGGGCGCAGGCGTCCTGCCCACAATGGTGTGGTGGCTGCTGGGTGTCCGAGGGGCCGCACCCGGCCATCTGCCAGCCAGGCGCTGCTGGGGCTCGCGAGGAGGCGGGGTCCCGGGCGTGCCCCTTGGGCGGTGCGGACAGCCGCGCAGCCCCAGCCCACCCAGGGGGCGGCCGCTGCACAGGCCCCGCCCTCCCGCAGAGCACCTGCCCCAGGGCTGGCCCCGGCTGCATCCGCGCTGCGCTGCACCGCCCGCCCTCCGAGCCCCGCGCAGAGAGCGCCCCGCACAGGGCGCCCCGCGGCGTCCCTGCTGCCCGCGCCGCGCCACGCGCGCCCGCCGTGACTCAGCACGCGCCGGAGCCCGCGGCGGCAGGAAGGACCTCCGCGCCTCGCAGCTGCCTCCCGCGACCTGCCGCCTCTGCTCGCCCCTGCCGCTGGACCGAGGAGCTGCTGCGCCCGCGCGGCTGCCCCGCCCCCGCCGCCAGCGGGAGGAGGGCCGGGTCTGATGACCAGACCCTGCTGCCCGCGGCCCGTGGCAGGCGGAGGGTGGGCGCTCGCGGAGCCCTGAGGAAGATGACCAGTGACGACCTGACCTGGGCGCCCGGCTCATGGAGCTCAGGACGGCTGCGGCGCCGGCAGCCTCCGAGGCGTGTGGGGCTGCAGACCACGCAGCCGCCCGCTCCCTGTTGGCCCCGTGCCCGTCAGCTCTGCCTGCACCCCGCCCTGTCACCCACGCTTGAAATGGAACCCCAATGTCCAAAGTGTACCCCGACGCCAGACCCAGCTGGCCCCATCTGCCCCGAGCAGCCGAGAGTGCTGACGGGGACTCGGGGGCTCAGACCGGCCTCCTGCTCTGGCTGGGGCACAGCTCCCCGGCTTCTCCCCGCGGAAAAGCGGGGTGCACACCCCTGAGAGGCCCAACCCGCCACTGACCTGACGGTGCTGCGTGGAAGAGGGGTGCCTCCGCTGCGGCCACCCCGGCCGCAGACACGCCCCAGCCCTCGTGGTCAGCCACGTGGATAGTGGACAGGTCACTGACCGGGGGGCCCTGGGGCCCAGGCTGGGCCTCCCGCGTGGCGTGCCACCCTCCCTGAAGGTCCCCTAGGCTGGGAGGCGGCAGGGCTTGGTGGAAGGGGGTCAGGAAGCCTCAGCTGCGGCCCGGGGGTTCCGCATCTGGCCTCTGCGCACCCCCAGTGCCGCCTGCTCTGCCCCTCCTCCACGCGCCCCCAGACCAGGGGACCTGGCCCCCAAGCCACCCCAGCCGAGCCCCAGGCCTGCCCCACAGCCACCTCTGTGCCTGCAGGGGTGAGCACTCCCTGGCCAGTGGCAAGGCCGGGGTGTGGGTGGGAGGGGCCCGCGGGCGAGGCCTCCGCGGCCCCAGTGGGGACGTCCCCACCCCAGGCCCAGCTTGGGAACACAGCCCCATTATGCTGGGCCTGGCGAGGCTGCGGCAGGAAGGGGCCGCATGCGCTGGGGCCGGCCCAGAGCCGGAGACGTCTGTCTGCTGGAGGCCCAGGACACAGCCGCGCTGGGGCCTGCCCGAGGCCAGCCCAGGAGGGTGGTGCCTGGCGGCCGCAGGGCCAAACACACCTGCCGCCGCCTGTCCAGAGCTGCGTGCTCTCGGTGCGTCCTGTGCCCGAGCCCGTCCCAGCAGCTCCGCAGGAGGCCCCGGGCCTCGCCTGCCCCCTGCTTCCCGGTGGGCTCTTCCCTGGCCCCTCAGGGAACACTCCTGTAGGCCCTGTCTCAGGTCAGTCTGGGGCCGGCCCTGATGGAAGCAGCCTGCACCGGCGCTGCCCACGGCCGCACAGCCCCTCGGCTCCTGGCTGGGGAGGACAGAGAGAACGCGGCTTGGGGGACACCGAGTTGCTGCAGAAGGAGCTGAGCCTGGGGGCGACAGCCATGGGCCAAGGCCCTGCCCGCCGCCCCCCCCGCCGCCCGCCGCTGCCGTCCGGGCACTGCGTACCGTGGCCGGGGCCACACTGAACCCACTGGGGTGGGTGACACGGGCGAGAGGCAAGGTCGCAACCGTCGTCTCTCGGAAGAAACAAGGGTCGACGTGACTTTGCTCTCACCGGAACCTCCTCTCCGCTCTGGGCCTCGCTGCAGACATGGGAGACAGGACGGGCCGACCCCTGCCCGGGGCAGGGCGCAGAGGCCCCAGGCCCCTCCCCAGAGTCCGGGGTGGCGGGCGAGGCCCCTTGGTGCTCTGGGCCCCTCGGCAGCCGCTCGGGGCGTCTGAGGCCACGTCCTGTGAGGAGGGCAGAGCCAGCCTGCTGCGCCCCGGTGCCTGCGCCCCCAGCCCGTGCCTGCACCCCCAGAGTGCCTCTGCACAGGCGCCCCCATCCAGGAAGCTTCGAAGCCGCCCGCTGGAAAGATGCTGTGGGCAGCGCAAGCCGAAGGCTGTGTGACACGAGACGGCAGGAGAGACCACAAGAAGCTCGTGGCTTCCAACAGTGGCCGGACCCCGCGGCACGAGGGTCAGCGATGGAGGGCAGTGACTGGCAGGGCAGCGGACGGCCCAGCTGCCCTCGCCGCGGCGGCTCCTGGTGGTCGGCCGGGGAGAGCCGCCCCCGTGAGAGCTGGGCCCTGCTGGGCGCCCTTCCCCACGCCCGCGGGCGTCCCCTGTAGGCCCGGAGCACGTGTGTGTGTGTGTGGGGGGGGTGGGGGGGGGCTCAGCGGGATGGGCCCCAGGGAGGAGGGCCTTGGGCAGATGGCAGCTGCTCTCCCCCTGGTCGCCCGGCCCCCACACTGAACCTCGCGAGGGCACGGGGTGGGCGTTGCCCAGGGCACCCCCAGCCGCTGCGCCCCGGGGTGTCGGCACACCACTGAGCTGTGGGCGCAGCCCCGGCCGCTGGCAATGGCGCGGGCACATGGCCCCACCGCGAAGCCATGGGGCAGGCGTCCGGGTCTGGCGGCTCATGAGGGTCTGGCCTGAGGGACCGGCCAAGGGACCCCTGGCGCCGTCATCCCCCCAGCCGCGACAAGGTTGGCGGCTGTGCCACTTGGGCGGGTCCTCCGTCCCAGCACGACGCTCGTGCCTTCTGCAGCTGCGGGATTTCCTGTGAAGAGGGGACGGTGGCCCAGAGGTGCCTGGGTAACACGAGGTGTGGGGAGCAGTGAGACCGGCACGTGGGCCCCGAGTGCAGGGAGGGCCGAGGCTGCGGGAGGCCAGCAAGGACGACGGCCAGTGCCCGCGCAGGGCCTGGGTCTCTTGGCCGCCTCCGGGCAGGCTGCCGCTGGCCGACCACCCAGAGTGACCTCGGGAGGGCCGCTGGCTGGGGGCCAGGCCTCACGCCGCTCTGGACCACCCCCCGTGGGGCTGGGAGGCTGCGTCCAGCTGCTCCACCAAGCACTGGCGGGCAGGGCTGGGGTCGGCCGCTGTGCTGGGGCACACGCACCCCAGGTGGGCCAAGGGGCCGCAGGCCGCCGCCGCCCTCCTCCCTCCAGCCCCGGCACCGTGGCCGCTGGGCCCTCTCCCCACAGCCCTGGAGCCCCTGGGCCCCGGGCGTGGACGCGGCGCTCCTCCCTGTCCACGCCCGTCTCGCAGACAACACAAGCGAGAGTTACGGCACCAAAACCCAAGTCCGCCTGGACGCCCGCAGTGCCCCCAGCTGCTGGCGGAGAAGTGGCCGCCCGACACGAGGAGCCCGGGCCTCGGGGCTGCGCGCCCTCGGGTGGACACAGGCAGCGCGGGGGACGGGTGTTGTGGCGCAAGTCGGCTCCCCCTACTCCCCCACGAGGCCGCACGGCTTTCCCAGCTCCCCCAGACCAAGGGCCCTCCCCATCTGCCGCTGCTCGCGTGAGTCCAGATGTGCCCGCACGGCCGGGGCCTGCGCCTGGGAGCCAGCCGGCTGCACACGCAGCGGAGCCAGGCAGCAGCAGAGCGGAGGAGGGAGCTGCTCTCAGCGCCAAGGTCAAAGCCAGCAGGGGAGGGTTTAGGAAGTGCCAGGGGCCCCCCCTCTGACTTCTGACCCCAGCCCATCAGCACCTGAAGGCATGGCTGGTGCCCCAAACACCAACACCTGCTGCTTCAAAACTAGACCCCCCAGCAATGAATGAATAAACCCGCAGGGCTGCACCCTCCTGACAGCGCTCAGGAGATGCGGCTCCAAGCCCACCTGGCACCCCAACCTGCGCAGCCGGCGTCTGGAGAGCACGGAGGCCTGTGAGCCGCGCTCCCCTCCCCGGAGCCGCAGGGAAATGAGCGCCATTGCAACAGTGAGCGGGTGGCCCGTGGGGGGCGGCCTGGAGAGGAGGGGACCCGGGCCTGCAGTGTCACCCCATTCCCCGGGCCACCCCGCCGCCCGCCTCCCGGTCACCACGCAGGGCAGGGCGCCCCAGGCCTGGACGCACCATGCCAGGCGCGGGCGCAGCGCAGGGTCCGGCGGCGGCGGCGGCGGCGGCGGCGGCGGCGGCGGCGGCGCGCGCGGACCCGGGCGCAGGAGGCGGCTCACCGAGGCTCTCCCAGCGGCTCGGGGCGGCGCGGGCGCGGGCGCCGGCTCGGGCCCGGGTGGCGTCCGGCGGCCCGTTCGGCCATCGCGCGGCGCTGCGCGGGCGGGTGGCGCGCGTCACCGCGGGCGGGCGCCCCAAACCGGGGCCCTCCCCAGCCACACCCCGCTCCCAGGCCGCGCCCGGCCCTGCCGGCGCGCGACGCCCCCGCCCCACCTCCTCTCCGCCTTTTCCGCACATCTTTTTCTCCTCAAGAGCAGGTTTGCCGGCTGTTAAATCGGAGCGATGACGGTGCCGAAATCACCAGCCTGCTGGGGGAGGGGCGCGGCGCGGGGGCAGGGGCCCCTCGGGCAGTCGCTCACCGGATCCGCAGGACAGCGGCCCCCGAGCCGCGCAGCGAGCTGTGAGCGGGTCACCCGGCGCCTCTCCTCCTCATCCCCGCGCTGCCGGCTGCTGCCAGCGAGCGCGAGGCGCGTCTGGAGCCTGCTGGAGCAGACGCGCCTCCCGGACTCCCAGCCAGGCTCCAGAACGCCGCCGGCCGCCTTCCCGCGCCCCTCTGCAGTCCTGGCGGGGCGGGCACCCACACCCGCCTCTGGCGCGGGACAGCTGGCCGGGGTCTGGCTGGGATGTAGGCGGGGGCAGGCGCGGGCGGGCGCTCTGAGCACGGGGCCAGGAGGGCACGCACCCTCCAGCTGCGCAAACCGCAGGTCCAGAGCTCTGGTGGGAAAGCCCACAGGGCGCGAGCAGGTCCCCTGGCGGCCCCCACCCCGCTGGACCCCGGCATCCCAGCCTGGAGCTAGAGCCGCGGCCGCTGCCCACCAGGCTGGCGGCGCCTGTGAGTGGCCTTTCTGTCCTACGGCTGCTGAGCTCCGACGCAGAGCCTGGGCTGGCAGTGCTGGCTGGGGTGGGCGGGGGGTCCCGTCTGCAGCCGGTAGCGGGCAGCTCTGGGGGCAGGAGAGGACACCTGCCTGCAGCAGCTCCCTCTGTCCGGACGGGGCGGCAGCTGCTACCAGAGGCGCCTGCCCGGCCCTGGGGGCAGAGGGCAATGCTGGAGGCCCATGCGGAACCCCGATGCCTGCCTGGGTCCCTCTCCTGCGATGGCCAGGCCTCTGTCCCCGGGGAGCGCCCCACAGGGCAAGCCCGCCCCGCCTCGCCCGCTCCTTCTGGGCCGGGTTGCCAGCGCTGGTGGGCACCAGCCCCCCAAGGAGAGGGTACTAGGCCCCCACCATGCTGCCCGGCGCGTGCCTGCTGCTGCCCAGCCAGAGCACACCCACGTGCCCCACTTTTGTTCACCAGTCACTTTAGGGGACTCCCCATAAAGCCAAGGCAGAGTTGGGGCAGCGTGAGACTGGGAGGGGTGCAGCCTGCAGCCTGCGGGGTCAGGCTGCCGGAGGGCACAGCCAGCACTGGTAGGGTTTGGGACGCGGCCGCAGGCCTGACGGCGGGGGGCCGGCACCGAGCGGGCGGGCTGGGCACCCCAAAAGGCCTGGTTGGTTTCACCCGAGTTCGGGAGTGAGCGGCTGGGGAGAGAGCCAAGAACGAGGGGCACCGGAGGAAGTGGGGTCTGGGAAACACTACGGCCACGCGCCAGGGTGGCCCGACCCGGGACGGTGCCTGGAGGTGGGGCCTTGGGAGGACACAGGTCACGGTGGGATTGGTGATTCTGTAAAGGGGACCCCAGGTGTCCCGCACCCTCCCCCCACGCGAGGTTGCAGGGAAGACAGGCACGGACGGGCCAGAGGGGCCTCGCAGGACACCGCGGTGGGGCCTCTGCTTGGAGCCATGGGGGACGGTGCCCCCTCCACAGGCCAGGCAGGCTGAGCCCGGCCCCTCATGCCGGCGTGTGCTAGCCAAGGCCAGAGTGGGGACAGAGGCATGTCGCCAATGCACGGAGAGCACAGGAGAAAGGGCCGGAAACCCACCGCCACAGCCGGGGCAGCCATAGGACACCCGCCCCAGCCAGGCGCCCATCCCGCTCTCCCAGCAACTCGGCACCGACATAAAAGCCGGCTCGGTCTCTGTGTTATCAGGGCTCAATTCATCAGGACGATGCGGCCGCCCACTGCTCCCTGCTCCCCTCAGCAGTGGGTTTCAGTAGACCTGTTCTGCTCCCCACTCTGTCTCTGGGGAATCCCTTCACCCCACACCTCTGGCCTACACCCCCGTTCTTGTGTGCATAAATAAATAAAATAAATCTCTAAAAACCTAGAAAGTGCATCGTGTAGTCACATAACCTAAGGCTGAGCCATCAGCTGATGCCCCGGCCGCTGAGACGGTCAGGACAGACAGGACAGGCCTGTGAGCCGGAGGCCGGGGGCCCGCCCCGCTGGACCCGCAAGCCCAGTGGGGCTCGATGAACGTGGAGCGTGTTCTGGGCAAGTCCGAAGAGCCCAGAGCGGCCCACACAGAGCGCGGCCCCGGCCTCGGCCCGGCGAGGCCAGAAGCCACCACGGCAGGCCCAGGCCAGGGTGGATTGCCGCGGATGGGCGCCCCAGCAGCTCGCCAGGCAGTGGACAGGTCGGGACGGACGCTGGAAAACGCTTTGAAATCAGCAGCAGTTTCATGGAAGCGGGGCCGGACGGGCGCAGTGGGCTCTCCGGACCTGCGCCGGTAGTGGGCACGCGGCAGGAGAGTGGGGCGCGGTGCAGCCACCCCGGGGCTCAGAGCAGACCAGGCGGAACCAGGGGGCGGGGGCACGGGGACCGACGGGCGGGCAGCGCGCGGCAGTCGCCCCCCGAGCGGTTCTGCGACACCCCGCGAAGCTCACACTCGCTCCAAGGAGGGGCGGCCTGTGGGACTCTCGATGAGTCAGATGAATGGGTGAGCTCCTGAAAGGAGACACTCCCCCTCGCTGAAGGAAGAGCTTCAGACACCGGCTCGGCTGCAGCCACCCCCAAATGGAGCCGCAGGCACAGATGGCTCCTCGGCGGAGTCCGCCAAGTACGGGGCGGAGCGGCAGCGCGGAAGCCTCCAGCCCGGCTGCTGTGGGAGGGAGCGCGGCCCCCTGGGGAGCAGGCTGCCCCCCAAGGGCCCTGGGAGCAGGAAGGCGCCTGTGCCGCCAAGGACGGTGTGAGCAGCAGCGGGGCTCAGGCCTGCGGTCACACGAGCCTGCCCCACCGGCCCGTCCACTGGGCTTTACAGGGCCGGACAGCAGCCCCGCGAGGATGGGCCGCTCCACGCGTCCTGAGGCGCTGGGGGGTGAGCCTCAGTGGGCAGTGGGCCCGGCTGACCCACCGGTGCTCACTGCTGCCCACCCACCCTGAACTGACAGCACCCAGGGGTGCCCCACCCAGTGCTGGTCAGGCCCCTGTCCTCTGCCCAAGCCCACCCGGGGCGTCCCGGCCGCTGCGCAGACCCAGACTTCCCACCGCCCCTCCTGTCCCGCACCCGAGGGTGCATCGCCCCTTTCCGGGCCTTCCCCCCTTCATTTCTCCACTGGGATGAAGCCCTTAGTCTCTGTGGCCACTTCCCACCCTCCGGGCATGCGCCCACCTGGAGCAAGAGGATTCAGAAGATCGGCGTTCTGGGCCCTGCTGCTGGGGTGGCCCAGCTGGGGCTCCACCCAGCTGCGCCCGACCGCCCACCTTTGGCACCCCCAGCTGTGCGCCCAGACGAAGGGCCAGCTCTGCCTTGCGGGCCCCGGGACCTGTGCTTGGGAGCTGAGACCCCTCCAGCCGCTGTGGGGCACCGCAGGTCCAGTGCGCACGGCCGCCCTCGCGCCCAGGCCGCCAGGCCAGCCGAGGGCAGAGTGGGTGGCTGGGCCCAGCTGCCCTGCTTGCCAGGCGGGGCGGTCACGTCGACTCCTGAGGCTGCTCCTTCCGCCGAAGCGGGACTCAAACACCTGCCCCCGCGCTGCTACCTGTCCAGGGACGGCCTGGCCAGCCCAGGCCCGCTCTCCACGCTGCGGTCACAGGGTGCCCTGCAAGCCCCAGCTGGCACTGAGCGGCCGCGCGAGGGTCCAGGGAGGGCAGCTGGGGCAGGCCTGGTGGAGGCTTCAGCTAGGCCTAGCGGCCGGAGGAGCTGCGGGGAGCCAGACAGGCTGGAGTCATCGGGCGTCCGGGGCAGGGGCAGGGGCCGGCCCCCAGTCCTCGCGGCCCTTCCCACCGGCCCCGCTCCAGTGCGGGCTCCCCGCGGTGGGTCTCAGGCCTCCTGGGGCTCAGGCAGCCGAAGGGCGGTGAGCGGGGCCCTCCCTCCTGCCGGGGCCCCTGGGAGGAGGTCTGAGAGAAACGTCTGCACCGGCTGCCTGGTCGCCCCCCGGAGCCGGCAGCTTCGGAGTGGAGGGCGCGGGCCAGGTGACCGGTGACCGGGACCCCGCAGTGCCGGCGGCGCCACGCGGGCGACGTCTGGGACGCCTGTGCCACAACGCCCAGCGCAAAGGTCCGCGCCGCACACCGCGCGCGCCGGAGCCCGCCGGCCGCCGCGCCTGGGGCGGACCCCGCCGGGATGGGGTCGCACCCCCAAGCCCGGCGCCCTGTCCCGCGCACCGCGCACGCGCGCCCCGCGACCAGCCCCACGCCCGGGGTCGGCCCCGCGCACGCGCGCTCCGCCCCCGGCCCCGCCCCGCCCCGCGCACGCTCCGCACGCGCCGCACGCGCCGCCGCCCCCGCGCAGGCGCAGGCGCAGGCGCAGGCCCCGCCCCGGCCTCGGGACGCCGCGGCTGTCCGCGAGCGTCGTGCGAGTCGCGCAGCGGGGCTCGGGGTGACGCCGTCTCTGCCCGGCCCGCCCGGCCCGCCCGGCCCGGCCCGACCCGCTCGGCCCGCCCCGACCCGCCCGGCCCGACCCGCCCGGCCCGACCCGCGGCCCCGGCCCCGGCCCCGGCGCCATGTCGCAGAGCGGGACCCCCGCGCTGCAGGAGGAGGCCCTGCAGGGTGAGGCGGCGGCGCGTCCCGAGCCTCGGAGGCCGCGGGCCCTGCGCTGGCTCGCGGCGTCTCCGCTCGCGCCCGCCGCGGCCGACACCGCGAGGCGCGCTCGGCCGCGCGCTATAAGAAGCCGGCGGGCGCCTACGCGCGGCGGGCGCGCCAGCGGGCGCGGGCCGGCGCCCGGCTCGTCCTCCGCGTGGGCCTGATCTCGCGGCCGCGCCGCCCGGCGGCCAGGCCCGTGCGTGCCTGCGCTGCCTGTGCGGGCCGGCGGTGGCGGCGTGGGCGGCGGGATGGGCCTGCGCCCCGGGGCTGCTGCCCGCGGGCTCGGGCAGCCGTGAGCCTAGGCCGGTGCCGGGGGGGGCGCCCGGCCCACCCCTGTGCACCTGCCACGGCGCCCCCTGCCCGGCGCTGCACGCGCTTTCCCCAGATGTGCTTGTGGACTCCTCCCCGCCTGCTCCGGCCGGGGACCCTGCCTGGGGGTCCCGGAGCAGCTGGTGGGTGGGTGGGGTGTTTGAAACCAAGGGGCGGAGGG
Source organism: Galemys pyrenaicus (assembly GCA_019455555.1). Classification (NCBI taxonomy): domain Eukaryota; kingdom Metazoa; phylum Chordata; class Mammalia; order Eulipotyphla; family Talpidae; genus Galemys; species Galemys pyrenaicus. Next base: position 16,177,760 of record JAGFMF010011658.1, on the reverse strand, counting down.
GAACTCCCGGAGTGCGGTGGTGCGTGGGGACTGTGGGGTCGGCCTTCTGCCTGTCTGTCTTTGGGGTCTGTGGCGGGGACGCCCACCCCCCACAGGCAGGAGGAACTGAAGGGGCAGGAGAGGTGCCCCGCCGGCCTGCCTGGAAGACCCGTGGCCTGCCACGCTGGGCAGGCGTCCCTGCACTCAGCGTCAGCGCAGGTTAATGATAAGCTGCCCGGAGCAGTCCTGGCTGCCGGCCTCTCAGAAGCGCAGGCCCTGGCTACAGCAGAGAGGGGGCAGTGTGTGCCCAGCCACGTGATCGCGAGCCCTCCCCCCCCACCGGTGGTGCCCTGGCTCAGGGGTCCCCTCGGGCCTGTGACGAGACGTGGGGACCTAGCACCCCAGACCTGCTGCAGCAAGGCCACGCCTGGGCTGGCCAGCACGCCAGGGATGGGAGGGCGGCCATGGGGTGCTGTCGCCCAGACTGGACCCTGCACCGCCTCAGGGCCCTGGCTGGGCTGTCCTGTCCTCTCGGGGCCCCACAAGCCCAGCCTGGCTCGGACAGTCTCGGGGGCTGAGCCAGGTGTGGGGCGGTGTTGAGGTGGTCACGGTGTGTCCCTCCCCAGGTCACAGTCCGCCTCGTCAGGTGCCGTGTGGTTGGCGGCCCTCGGCATCCTGGGTCAAGCTGAGGCACAGGGACTGGGCCTAGGAAGCGAGCAGGGCCTGGTGGGCCTTCTGGGGGCAGCTGTGGGGTGGCCGTGGGCAGCGGAAGCTTGGGAATCTGAGTCCTGCCGCTCCGCAGCAGAGGCCGCGTGGCCTGGGCGTCTGTCCAGGTGCCCTGGTGCCTCATGTGCTGAGTGACGCGGGGGACCTGGCAGGCAGGGAGGGGCGGGGCTCCCAGCAGCCCTGATGGACCGCGGGGCTGTCCCTCCGCGGGACCCGCCTGGCGGCCCTGGACCCGCCCAGAGAGCTGCTCCTGAGGATGCTGCCCGGCAGGCTCCCGCGGGCACCCCTGGCCTGGGCTCGGGCAGTAGCAGGGCCCACGCCGGCGCAGGGCGGCTCTGCCTGCGGGCTGTGGGGAGGGCCGGCGGCCTGGCCAGGGTCCGTCTGGACCCAGAGGGCTGTCTGAGAGGCCCGCGGCCTGCAGGGCGTGGACGGGGTGTGCGCCGGGGCGGTGCTTGCGCAGGGCCGCGGCCGAGGACTGCAGGCTCAGGCCCTGGCCGCCCCGCAGGCTCCTGGGTGGAGCTGCACTTCAGCAGCAGCGGAGGCGCCCCGGCCTCGGTGTCCGTCTACAGCGGCGACATGGAGAAGATCCTGCTGGATGCCCAGCACGAGTCGGGCAGGAGCAGCTCCAAGAGCTCGCACTGCGACAGGTGGGAGGCCCGCGGGCGGCCCGCGGGGCGTCCGGCTGGGCGGGTGCTCACGGCCGCGTTCCCCTCTCTCCCCTTTGCCACCAAGCCCGCCTCGGTCCCAGACCCCGCAGGACACGGCCAGAGCCTCTGAGGTGGACGCCCACAGCCTGGGGGAGAAGAACAGCTCTCAGGTGAGTGGCTGTGAGGGCCTGGGTGGCGGCGGCAGGCGGCCGGCGGCCGTGGTGGCCTCGCCCGTGTGGGACCCCTGGCGCAGGTCCCGGTGGGCCGCTGGTGGGGCCGCCCTGAGCCGGGGAGGACGCGGCCTAAGGTGGCAGTGCCCGTGCCCGGACAGCGCCTCGGGGACACAGGCAGCTGGCCTTGGTGGCCCCCCGCCGCCAGGCTCCGCCTTCCTCTGAACCCCTGCGGCCAGCGGAGGGGGTTTTCTCCCCGGTGTCTGTGCTCGGGCCGCTCACCGGGCCCCCGGCTGTCTCCTAGTCCGAGGAAGACTACCTGGAGAGGCGGAGGGAGGTCGAGAGCATCCTGAAGAAAAACTCGGACTGGATCTGGGACTGGTCGAGCCGGCCAGAGAACGTCCCGCCCAAGTAGGTGGCTGTCCGGGGGGGTGCGCTGCGGCTGGCCGGCCGGGGCTCACCGCCCCTCCCCGCAGGGAGCTCCTCCTCAGGCACCCGAAGCGCACGCCCACGCTCAGCATGCGGAACACCAGCGTGATGAAGAAGGGCGGTGTCTTCTCGGCCGAGTTCCTGAAGGTCTTCCTCCCGTCGCTGCTGCTCTCGCACCTGCTGGCCATCGGGCTGGGGTGAGTGGGCACTGCGGCCCAGCCTGGCAGGCAGCGGGCTCCCAGGCCCGCGGGGGTGTAGCTCTTGGGGCGGGCCGGGTCGCCAGGGCTTTCGGCTCTGCCGCTCTGTGCAGGGCCGAGGACACGCAGCGGGGGCCTCAGTGGCTGCGGCCAAGGGGCCTGGGAAGGCCCCCGGCCCGAGCCTCTGCCCCATCAGGTGGTGTCCCTGTCTTCCTCGGGGCCTCGGGCTGCCGGGCAGCAGCACCTTCCCCGGCAGGACGGGGCAGACGCCACGCGCGGGTGGATGCTGGGCCGGGGCCGGGCCAGCGCTCAGCCTGCCTCCCCGGCAGGATCTACATCGGGCGGCGCCTGACGACCTCCACCAGCACCTTCTGACCCAAGGCTCTCCCTGCGAGCGGGTGTGGCTCAGCCCGCCGCTGGAGCCCGCTGCACCCCCACCCCGCGCATGCTGTGCCGCGCCCCAGCCGGAGCCTGATGCTCGCTGCCGCGGCCGCTGCAGCGCCCTGCCGGGGCAGCGCCGACCTCTTTACGTGCGGAGGTGAAGCCGAGTGACCTTGATGTAGCATTTTAATGGGAACTACCAGTAACCTTGGTCCGGGCAAACACCGCTGGGGCGCGAGTGCGCCGGCGTGGGGGGCTTGGCCCGCCCCCTGGTGGGCAGTGCGCCGGACGTGGCAGGTCCAGTCCTGCCTGCCGGCAAACGCGCCCTGGCCACCCTCAGCCCCCAGGGCCGGGCCTGGCCTCCGCCTGTTTGGTTTTGTGTGCTCTCGCGGCCAGCTTCGTTCTAAGCAAATCTGTGTCTACTAAAAAAAAAAACTGGATAGAAACAAATAAACCTTTGCCAAACCCTTCCCAGGTGGCTGCGAGCACTTGGGGGCCCGGGCGCCCCCCTCCCACCCTCGCTGGTTCCCGAGGCTCCCACAGACCGTGCCAGCCCCGCCCCCTCTAACTTAGCTGTGGCGGAACAAACCTCCTCGGCTTGGGGGTCCGCGCCCTGGGGGTTGCCCTCCCATGGCCGGGGGCTCGCGTCTCCCGGGGCATGCGCAGGCACCCGGTCTGCCTAGGCTGAGGGGCGGGTGCAGGTGGGCCCAGTGCTCTGGCCCCAGGGCCGCACACCGGCGCGGCCAGTGGGCCACAACCTCGGGACTGCCGGCCCGCCCGGCCCCATGGTCCGCAGACCATCCAACGACGCAGGGCCGGCGTCGGGTCTGCACTGGCCTATTGGTGGACACGGCCCAACTCTGCTCACACCAGGCCTGGGCGCCCGGCACCGCCTGACCCTGGAGGCTGACCTGTGACCCAGAGCGGCTGCCAGGACGGGGTCAGGGTTGCTCCCGCAGCCGGAGACGGAGGTGCTGACAGGCGAAGGCACAGCCTGAGGGCCCAGCGTGTGGCCAGGAGACCAGGGCCGACGGGGCCCAAGCCTGGGAAGCGGTCCATCGGCAGCGATGCTCTGAGGGGTAGAGCCGCGGCAGCAGCTGCTGACACGGGCGGCCGGCCTGCCTCCCGGAGAGCCGCCCCGACTCAGGCCGCCCTCTGCGTCCTCACTGGTGCTGGTCAGCCTAGGCGCACAGAAGGCAGCAGGGGCCACCCGAGCCGCCATGGGTGCCGGGCGCCAGGGGTGCAGCTGTGAAGGTGGAGCCTGGGCCCGGTGGCCAGCCCTGCGTGGACGGGCTCAGGTGGGGTCCCCTGAGGCTGACCTGTCCCAGGTGTGGCCTGACCCTGGGGAGCGAGCCGGAGGCATGGCCGTCACGGTTTTGTTTAAAGCGCCTGTGTCTATTCCAGGGACCAGGCCCGAGAGGGCAGATCCCAGCTCCCAGAGTGGCCACATTGGGCCAGTGGTTTCTGCCAACCGAGGCCGTGTGGCCAGGCAAGCTGCCGGGGCAGAGCGAGCAGTGGGCTGGCCAGTGCGGGGGGGGGGGGGGGGGGGGGGGTGTTTCAGTNGGCGGGTGTGATGCAGTAGCCCAGGATAAGTGCTGCGGAATCCCTGGTGTCCCCAGCCCGCGATAGGGAAGGCCCCAGGCCCGAGCAGCGGTCCGTCCCCTGCTGGGTGGACACGCTTCTGACTGCGTCCCAGCTAAGCTGGTGCTTGCTGCTCTGAGCAGCCGCCCCTCCCTGCGCAGCCCTCCCGGAGGTGGCTTTCTGGCCAGGTGAATGAGCCACTGGGGCAGGGCAGGCTGAGGGGGAGAGGCCGCAGAGTCCTGGGTGCCAAGCGGCCACAAGGCCCGACCGGGAACCAGTCTGTAGAGCGGCGCTGTCCGCAAGGACACGTCAAATTGCCTAACAGAAACCGGGCGGCAGCCCAGAGACCTGACCTGGCCCTGGGCGTGCTGAGGGCTTGGCGTGGCCTCCGAGGTGAGCCATCCAGGGCCGGGCCGAGTGCTGGGTCTCCTGCTGAAGCCGGGCTGTCCTCGCTATGTCCTGCGTGCGTGCCTGGCAGGGGGCTTCTGCGTGACCCTCCCTCGCCCCCGCGTGTCCGTCAGGTGCAGGGGAGCCGCTGTGCGCGGGTCACGGTGGCCCTGCGGCTGAGCGCACAACCCCGGCCCGGCCTTGTCACGGGCCCGGCCGTCTCCATGACAGGAGGGTGCACGGGGGCTCTTGCTGGGCCTCGCATGCAGTGAGGGCAGCGAACGCGTCACGGGCGGGGACAGAGGACGGTGGGCCTCCCGTGACCTCTGCGCACCTCTGGAAGCGGTGAAGCAGCAGCTCCGGGTGGGAGGTATCCCGAAGGCCCTGCTCGAGCCCAGCCAGGCAACCGGCGGCCCTGCTGCGGGGGAGGGTGCTTCAAGCTCAGCTGCATCTCAAGGAGCTTTATTTCACAGAACAGGTATACAAACAAATGGCCTGCATGCTGGGATGACGGGGGGCAGATCTAGAACCCCCTTTCACACCAGGTGTAGACGCTGCAGTCCTCTCCATGTCTTGACTCTCCGGCACGAGCGCCATGTTGCGGTGCTGCGCAGCTGGGCCGGTGCACACCCAAGCTGGCCGCAGACGGCGGGGAGCGCCGTGACAGAGAGCAGGTGCCCGCCTGCGCACCAGCCCCGCCTCACTGCCGTGGTGGTCACCCAGGTCCCAGGGAAGGCTGTGATCCCAGGCCTGCGCCGGAGGCCACGTGGCCCCATGTGGGTGGCTGGGTGAGCGGGACACGCGGGGGCCAGAGCCAGGCTCATCCTCCTGCGGAGATAATGAGAAAACCCCACTCAGTGCAACGTCCACCTGATCTCAGCTCCTCCGCACAGAACCGGGCTAGGGCAGCGGGTCCCTCGGCCCAGCAGGGCTGCAGGGGGCTCTGGACGACCAGGCCTGGTGAGACCCACAGGCGTCCAGACGGGGTCCCAGGCCCTGCTGTCAGGCGGGCATCGCTGCTGTGGTGTCTCCCCACAATGTGTTCAGGTCACCCCAAACAGCAGCCAGGACAGACTTTAAGTCGAAGGAGGTGGGCCACACACCTGCGTGCCCCCTGCCCTCCCACCCCACCCTCGGCCAGAGGGAAGCAAAGAGCTGGAGGGAGGGTGGACTGAGGTTGGGGCACACGGGTCTCAGGCGCGAGGGACTCGGCTGGGCTGGGCGCCGGGTGCAGAGCAGCTGGTGCAGCAGAGTTCCTGGGTGGGCCCAAGCCTGCCCCACCCTGCTGGGAGGAGCACACAGACACCCCAGAGTCCTCTCCACGAGTCTGTCCTGGGAGAGGGCCTCCAGAGCGTGCACCCGTCCACCAGCAGCTCTGGCGGCAGGTGGGGCCGCAGAGGGACAGCGGCGATGGGGTCGTGGCGAGCTCGTCCTGGGAGCTGCTCACTCACGCGTCACCTGGCTGGCCAGTGCCGCCCGCATGGCCCGCCCCGTCCAGGAGCCAGGGCAGCGCCCGGCCAGCAGGGCCCGGCTGAGCAGCATCCGGGAGAAGGCGCAGGAGCCCTATGCGCCCCCTGAATCCTGGCACCAGAAGGGCAGCCGGACACCGGGGCCCTGGTGAGGGGCAGCAGAGATGGAGACTGGGGCCGGGGAGCCGCTGCCAAGTCCCCCTGGGGGGCCGCTGGACGATGCGCCTGGCAGCCTGGACAAAGGCTGTTCAAAGTGGCATCAAGGAAACAAATTCCCTCCTAACTGTGTCAGAGTAAGCGAGGGACAAACCTAAATGAAGAATTGCAAGATTACAAGCTGAAAAGCTCACAAAGTCACAAGAAAACAAGGGAGAGCCCGGGCAGCAGGGCCCGGCCCTGTCTGCCCCGCCCCACCCCACAGCCTTCCCAGGAACCCACAGCCTGGCGTGTGCGGCGCTGCTGACTGCCAGACTTACTGCTGGCGTTTTTTAAAAGACGTGTGTGTGCGCGCGCAGAAGAGCTAGGTGCAGGCCAGACGCCACGGGGAGTGGAACGGGCAGTTCTGCTGAAGTCCACTGCTGAGGGAGCAGCGGGAGACAGGTCCAGCTGGGGATGGAGCTTAGCCTCTGTGGCAGGAGTTTGAGACGCCTGGGCCACTCAGCAGAGGGGGAGGCCCCGGCTCGGTCACCCCAGCCCACGCACAGCACTGAATGCCGAGGACCCTGGCCGGGGTTGGAGGGTGGGGGGGGTGTTACCAGGCCTCCTGAAAACAGTCCCGCAAATGGCCCCACAGCCACTGAGCACCTGCCAGCAAGCGGCCCTTGAGCCTGCCTGGAGCCGCGGGCAGAGACCACCTGAAAGGGGCCCGGCCGACCAAGCTGAGGTGAGCTCCTGAGAGCAGAGAGCAGACCCTCCAGACCTCCGCGGGGCAGTCTCAGGCCAAACACGTCGGCAGGGGGAGGCGGCCGCAGTGCCGCATCAGTGGTTCTTGGGGCCTCGGGTCTAGCTGAGGTCCCGCTGGGGCGGGAGCAATGCGAGTTCCTAGGCCCCAGGGGCGGGCCTGTGTCCGGGACGTGCAAGAACAAACGTTTTTAAAAACCGAGTGGGTCAAGAACTTGGAAGGGGCACAGGGCGACCCGGGACCCCCACCCGCGCCTCCAGCGCCCGCCCCACGCCCCGCAGGCTGGAGCCCCACGCTCACACGTGGGCAAGGGCGCCCGCGGCTGGCGGCCCGGGGCGCAGGCCCCTACAGCCGCCCCGGCCCGCTGTGCCCAGGCCCACGCGAGCGAGGGCTACGCTCCTTGCCGCTCGGGCAGCCGCCCCTCCCGGCCCAGCCCCCTGCGGGCCCGCCCTCCGGGGCACCCACCTCGCCCAGCACTACCTGGCCGTGTCCAGTGCGGGTGTGTCCCCTGCAGGTCAGGACAAAGAAGGCGGAAAGAGGCGCTGTCAGCGGGCCCGACGAGCCATCGCAGGATGCATCCTCCCCTCTCAACATGGCGGCCGCGGCCCCGCTCGATGACGTCACCGCCCGACGCGCCGGCACTCTCCGCGGACTGAGCGCTCCGGCGGGCGCGCGGGGCGGGGCTTAGGAGGCTCCGCCCCATCCAGACCATCGGCCAATGGGAGCGCGGTCCTCGCGGGCCAGCCAGTGGAGGGCGCGCTCTGCACCTGGGCGGGCCGCACCTGCTGCGGCCGACACCTAGGGGGCTGCACCTGCTGCGGCCGACACCTGGGCGGGCCGCACCTGCTGCGGCCGACACCTGGGGGGCCGCACCTGCTGCGGCCGACACCTGGGCGGGCCGCACCTGCTGCGGCCGACACCTGGGCGCGCTGCACCTGGCCGCCCACCACCGGGACGGATCGCCAGTCCCTTTCTCCGGACCTGGCGTGAGCACGGGAAGACGTGGCCTCGCTGGATGGCGGCCTTGCGGGAGCTCACGCTGGGGCCGGCGTGGGGTCTCGGGCCGGTGTCGCAGCGCAGCCGGGGTCGCTCCTCGCCTGGAGGGCGTGTTTCTCGCCACACGGAGGAGGGCCGCTCCACCCGCTGCACCTCCACGGCACACAGTACAGCGCCGCCGGCCGGGAGGGAGAAGGGAAAGCCCGGAGGAGGAGGGAGTTGACTGGTGGACAAATGGAGGAGGGCAGCGGACTCCGGTCGCGAGACCCTGTCCCGGGGCCGAGCGCAGGGGGCATTATCCAGTTTCGAGGGAGCAGAAGGGGAGTGGGCAGCGGTCAGCATGTCCCTTATCGTGATGCAGCACCAGAGGCCTGGGGGAGACCGGGGGAGTGCGGTCGCTTTCCCATCACCTCGTCACCCGCACTTTGGGTGCTGTCTTCCCAGGGGTGTTCTTTTTCCTTTGGGATGGGACAAAACAAGGCTGCCAGCTGTGGCGGGTCTGGTTGGACAGGGAGAGAGACGCGCCCCTTTGCCACTGTGTCGTTGCTGTTTCACACCTGCTGGTCAGCACTGCTGCCTACCACGTCCTGTGCAAGGCCCAGGGACACAGAGGTCAGCAGCGGGCCAGCACCCAGGAGCCTGCACTTACACGAGGCCACAGCGGGAGCAGGGCATGGAGGGGCCAGATGGAGCTGGACAGGACAGCGCACGGCAAGGGGGCCTAAGTCCGGGCACAACGCCAGCTCTGGCTGCCCACCGGTCCGGGACCTGCCGCGCTGCCATCCCTGTGGGGACAGTGCCTGTGCAGCCAGCGAGGGCAAAGCAGCTCTAGAAATCTCTGGTGCTAGGCCCGAAGATGATTTCTCTTTCCTTTGCAGTTCATTTTATGTTCACCGTTTAACATTTATCATTTTTGCCCAAAAAGTCAGAGTCAAGGGGAAAATTACGTGTAGAAACAAGATTCTGCAGGAGAAACAAGGGTAGGGCTGGGGTGGACTCTGTGCTGGCCTGCACTGGACCGCGCTGGACTGCACAGCCCTTCAGCTGCCCTCGCAACAGGCCGGACCTGGGAGTGGGCGGTGGGACACGCAGTTAGCCCCGGGCTGGGGACAGCAGCGCCACCTGAGGCCTGAGCGGGAGGCTCAGCCCCCGCCGTCCCCCTCGCCTGTGTCTGGACTGCTCTGGTGAAAACGGAGACCGCAGCAGGTGCCCTGCGTGCTCCCCAGAGAGCCCCTGGGGCGTGGGATGAGGGGGTGCGTCCTGGAGGGCGGGGGGTCGACGCAGGGGCCACCATGTGCGTGCGTCCCCTCAGCTCGAGTGCCTGTTGTGCGGGCTGCCCGAGCCCTGTCCAGGAGAGGTGGGGACCGCAGGCTGGTCCGGGGGCACCTCCCTGCAGGCGAATTAACCCCCACGTCTGTCCAGTTGCCGTGGGGAGCCCGGGGCTGGGCATTTCTACGCGATCCTCACATACTTTTGATCGAAGTGAGGACACAACTTGGGTTGCTCCCCATGTTTTGTAACAGTAGGGCTGTTCATCTTATTTATTTAAAGGTTTATTTATTTTTGCACACAAGAGCTCGGGTCCAGGCCAGAGGCACGGGGGTGAGCGGATTCACCAGAGACAGAGTGGGGAGCAGAACGGGCGGGTCGACTGGGGGGAGCAGCGGAGGCAGGAGAGTCTGCTGCGCCCTGTGGGTCCCTCCCCGGCTGGGGACTGAACTTGCGCTGCAGCGGCTGGGCAGCCCCACAGGGCGGCGCTCGGCCCCGCACCCCCAGGGAGCCCCCGCGGGCTGTTACTTTCAGCGCCAGCCGCCCCCACCCCCACCCCGGCACCAGCCGCCCGCAGGGTCCACTCTCAGAACGCGAGATGCGGGATCGGGCGTCGTTTTGCGGTCAGCTCCTTAGCCCCAGTGTGAAGTCAGAGCCCTTCTCAGTCTGGGTGCGGTGAGGCAGCTCCAGGGCCCGGCCGACCGCGGGGCTCAGGCTGCGGTTTCCGGCCGTGGCTGAGGCTGGGCAGGCCAGGGGAGTTTTCTTGGCTCTGCTCACCGCCGGCCCTCACGGCCACTGCCCAGGAGCCACCGCCGGGTTAGGGGAGGACCTGGGCGCCCACCTGAGATGCCCAACTGGGCTGCGGGCCGGCCGCGCTGTTCCCGGCGGGCAGCAGGGGGCAGTGTCCCGACGTGGATGCAGGGCCAGCACAGGCTGCCTCTGGGGATGGGAGGGGCGGCAGGAGGCAGCTCAGGAGCCGCCCAGACTGCTGCTCTGCCTGTGTTCCAGGTTTCCTCACCCCAGACCGCTGCCACCGACGCCCAGGCGACCACCAAGCTTCACCGTGAGCCTGGAGAAAGCACCTCATGCCCCGCCCCCGATACCTGCACCAGCCACTCTGGGGGGCCCCACGGGCCTTGGGCTTCGGCCTGCTTCAGCCGTGTCCGGTTCTGTGGCCCTCCACCCTCAGGCCGCCCGAGAGAGGTGCTGCCCCCCAGGTGCGGGACCCTCTTCTCGGTGTCTCCTCAGCCCCACGGCGGGTGCAGGCCCTGCTGCAGCACCTGGGTGCCGTGGGCAGGGTCCTGCAGGTGGGCTGCCCTCCAAGTCCTGCCCCATCGCCTGTGTGGCCAGCTGGCCCCATCCCCTTCTCTGGGGCTCTGCCTAGACCCCGGAGGCCAGGCGGTCTCTGGGTGCAGGGGACACGAAGAGGTGCAGGCTTTTGTATGCTGGCCACTGTGGACATCACCTGTGGCCTTGTGTGCAGGAGGCACTTGGGGCACCTGGAGCGGGGTAGGCCGCGTGGGCGGACGGGCGGGGGCGGCATCCAGCAGGAGGGGGAGCGGGCGGAGAGGGGCTGAGGGCAGAGCAGGGTTAAGGCCGGGCGGGTCTGGGCGCTGCTGGCGTCCTGTTGGGGCCGTGGGGGTGGAGTGGGCGCTGGCTGGGTGTGGCTCTCCCGCGGCCTCTCCCTCTGCCCGCGGCTGCCCACGGCTGCCCGCTGTGGCCCTGAGCCCCTGCGGTCAGGGTCTTGGCTCTGTGGGTGCAGGCGCGCGGGGGGTCCCGGGCCCGTGGGTGCGAGGTCAAGGTGCTGACGGCGCCTGCGTCCCCCGGGAGCCTGAGCTGCTGCCGAGCGCCGCGGAGGACCTGGAGCTGGGCGCGGCAGAAGCGATAATCAGCCACACTCCAGACGGAATCTCCCACTTGCAGTAATTAAATGCTTAAACACTCGGCTCTCCGCGTCTTCTGTCGCTCCAGCTGCCGGTCGCCTCGCGGCTATAGCCTGCTCGGAGCTCCCAGATGTGGCGGTTCCGCGCGGGCCCCGGTGTGGGAGCGGAGCTGCCGCCCAGGCCCCTCGTTAAGAGCCTAGATCTCCTTCTCTGCGACCAAGACGCGCAGCTCGTCTCGGCTGAGAGCTGGCGCGGAAGCCCCTGACGTGTCACCCCAAGAGGCCCCCCTGCCGTGGCAGCACGCGGGCTCCGGGGCCCTCCGGGCTGCCGTGCTGAGAGGTGCCCCGCCCCCGCACAGGTGGGGGTCCCGGGCTGCGCTGCGGCCCCTGCTGGGAGCGGGTGGGGGGACGCCAGGCATGCTGCTGTGGCCAGAGGGCCCACGGTGACCCTGGCTGCCACCCAAGGTGGGGGCTTGCCTGGCTGCTGGGGCGCATGCAGCACCAGCCTGGGCTCCCTGTTCCCCTCCTCCCTCAGTGCTGGACAGTGTCCTCGGGGCCACGGCAGGGTCCGGCCAGGGCCAGCACCCCTCCTTGCGGCCTTGACCCCGCTGCTGCCGAGGTCCTGGGCTGAAGACAGGCTCCTCCTGCCCCCACCCGACCCTGCACTTGGGCCCTGATGGGGGGCTGCAGAGCCGCTGCCCCGGGGAGCCCAGCCTGGAGGCCGGAGTGCTGGCTGCGGGGAGGAGCGGGCAGGGGGCTGGGGCTGCCATCCACAGCACTGGGGCGCACCCACCGTCCCTGGGGTGCAGGGGCAGAGTCCTCGGCCAGAGCAGGGGTGCCCCTCCCCGTGGGAGCCCCGGCTGTGTGGATTCAGCGCGGCCTGCGCGTCCCGGCCTCTGCTGGCCGCGAGGGCTGGGGTGAGGGTGCAGAAGGTAAATAAATGAATCATTAGAGATGAAAAAACAGACGTGAGGAGAGAAGAGAAGGGGCGTGGGAGGGAGGGAGGTGGGCAGGGGCTTGGGGGCTGCGGGGGCAGAGGGAAAGTGGACACATGAGCAGGGGCAGTGGCACCTCCTTGTGGGCGGCCGGAGTGGGGGGCTCTGCATGGCCCAGGAGGCAAGAGACCCCAACACTCTCTTCCTTGTGTGCGTTTCAGCATCCGCCGCTGTCCCTCCCACCTGCCTCCACCCCGCACCGTGAGCCCCAGAGAAGCTCCAGGGCCTCAGGAGGGGGCTCCCCGAACCCCGTGTGAGCTCCAGGGCCCCAGGAGGGGGTTCCCCGAACCCCGTGTGAGCTCCAGGGCCCCAGGAGGGGGCGCCCTCGGTGGAGCCCTGCTGCAGCGGCCCCAGATGAACATTCCTGCGGAGGCGGCTGGCTTGGGTCCCCGCCAGCGCCTGACACTTCTCGCTGCGGTTCGGCCTGCACGGTCTGGTTTCCCCACGCGTGTTACTCACACTTACGTCACGGGCCTGGGGCGGCCACTCGTGGGGCAGCGCCCAGAGCTGCCCTAGTGGGCTCTGCTCCAGCCCCCCGCCTCGCCCCTGCTGTTGTGGGCCATGGCCATCAAGGGGAGCCCCGGGGAGGGGCGAGGACTGTTCCCACCCAAGGGAGGGGGCTGAGCAGCAGGAGGGGCTGGAGCGGAGTGCGGGGAGGATGGGAGCAGGTGGGGCTGGAGATGTGGGGAGCCCTGCTGGGTTCTCGGGCCTGGGCTGCTGGGGACCTGCGCAGGGAGGGGGGAGCCCAGGGGAGAGGAGGGGGCCCCAGGGGAGGGGGCACCCCAGGGGAGGGAGTACCCCAGCAGAGGGGGGCCCCAGGAGAGGGGAGCTCCGGGGAGGGGGACCCCAGGGGAGGGAAGCGGAGGGTGACAGCGGTACCTCCATCCTGACTGGGCTCCCTGTCCAGACATGCTGGGCCCTTCAGCCCCGTCCTGCATCCCTCAGGGGCCCTGCCTTGGGCACCAAGGCAGCCTCGGCTTCCTGCAGCCAACAGGAGGAAACAGCTGGAGGAGTAAAGCAGTGATGGGTCATGGGCTGGCTAATCGTGGAAGGCAGCAGTGGCAGCAGGCTAAGTCTGGGTCCCTCCCTGCGCTTGGCCGGAGGCAGGGGCTGGAGGGCAGGGTGGAGGCAGGGTGGGGGCAGGGTGGAGGCAGGGGCTGGAGGGCAGGGTGGAGGCAGGGTGGGGGCAGGGAGGGGGCAGGGTGGAGGCAGGGTGGGGGCAGGGTGGGGGCAGGGTGGGGGCAGGGGCTGGGGGCAGGGTGGAGGACAGGCACAGCCTCAGGGGTGGCAGCTGCGTCCAAGAAGTGTCCCAGGACCTACTTGGTCACTTGGGGCTGGCTCTGCTGGCCCTCAGGGTGTGCTGAGGGGCTGGGCTCCACCGGCCAGGCCTCTATGTCCCTCGGGCAGGTGCGGGGAGGGCACTGGGCGGCCTGGAGCCCACAGTGGCCCGTCTCTGCCACAGAAAATCCCCTCCTGACACTGAAGACGGAAGCGGGGCCCCCAGCGGCGGGGTGCTGCTCTGCTTTCATCTCAAGGCTAACCGTTCCTGTGACGGGCGCCTCTGGGGCAGCGTTAGTGCGTGAGCTCCGCTGGCCGAGCCCTGGCAGTTTCCGAACGACGCAACAGCCGGAAAGGGGCAGCGGCTGCTGGGACCGGCTCTGTCTCAGCCGCCTGGGCGCAGTGGGGGAGGGGCCTCTTCCTGCAGAGTCCCTGGGCCTGGGCTGGCGCTGGGTGGGGCTAGACGCTGAATGGGCTGGGTGCTGGGGCTGGTGCTGGGCGGGGCTGGTGCTGGCCTGGCCAGGGCTGGTAGGGGCTGGGTATTGGCCAGAACTGGCACTGGCCTGGTTGGGGCTGGCTTGGCCAGGGCTGGCTGGGGCTGTTGCTGGCCAGGACTAGGTGCTGGGCGGCGCTAGGTACTGGCCAGGGCTGGCCGTGTGTTCCAGAGTGGCATGGGTCTGGGTGTCCAGTGCACCTTGACCTTGAGCCAGTGCAGGACCAAGGACCCAGCTGCTCCGGGGTGTGACCGGTGAGCGCAAGGCAGTGTGGCCCCAGCCCCCAGCCCTGACCTGAGGCTCGCTGCCCCCACCCCGCAGGTGCTCTGGGGTGCCCCGCCCCTTCCCTGCGGGTCAGCCCCGCCCCAAGAAGCACCTGTCGGTGGTCAAGGCGTGGGTGGGGATTGGGAGCAGCGGCAGTGAGGCCGCGGAGGAGCTGGGCTGGGCCTCCCGCTGCTCCTCGGATGCCCAGTCCAGACCCCGCGAGCCGCTGGCGCCCTTGGGTGCCCGTGGCCCATCTCCCAGAGGCCAGTGGGCGTGGCCTGCCAGCCTTGGGGGGTCTGAGACAGGCCTGGGTGTCCTGGGCGCAGCCCCGACCGCTTGTGGCAGGGGAGCTGAGGGGCCGCTCAGGCCGGGAGGGAAGGACTTGGCTGGTCCGTGCCCACCGCAGGCCGGGAGGGTCCCAGCTCCGGCGGGCCCCTCTGTGGGGTGGTCTCGCCTGCCCGGGCCCCAGCCAAGGGCCTCGCTTTGGTAGCGGAGAGGACTGGGCCCAGGCGGGCTGCACGTGTGGGGGGACACTGCGCTGTGTGTGGGGGCGCTGCGCTGTGGGGGCACCCCATGGGCCCCAGAGCGGGCTCTCGCGTCCGCCACCTCCATCCGTCCTTCGCAGGGGCTGCGAGCGGCTTTGGGTGAAGCTCCTCTCAAATGGAAAGACGGAATTAGAGTCTGAGCCTGAGCTGGCTCAGGGAGGCCCATTTTTTCTGTACCAGAAATTCAAACTCAGTCTCTCCCTTTGTTTTCTAATCAGTGCAGCTCCCTCCTGAGGAGGCAGCTTTGTTATTCAGGAAAGAATGGAATTAGCGGGGAGCCAGGTGACTCCATGAATATTCATGTGGACAATTTAATCAGGCTGCTCATTATCTGCGCTTCCACGGAAGCAGGTTCTGGAATATAAATCCGACCGCGCGGCACGTGGCCTCCCGCTCCCGGCCAGGCCAGGCCTCTCCCGAGAGGGACAGCTCAGCCGGCCTGGCCCCTGCCCTGCTCGGCCGGCACACTGCCCTCTCGCCTATTAACGGCCAAGTGGGCGAGGCAGCGAGTCTCCAGAAGTGCCCTTTATTCTCCACACCACGATGGTCCCAGGCGGTGGGTGGGTGCGGCCGGTGCTCCATGCTGACCTGGCCGGCCGGCCAGCCGAGGGTGGGGGCACAGCTGGCTGGGGGCCCTGCCCCGCACATGCAGCCCTGCCGCGGGGCGCCCTGCTGGGCGTTGGGGCGCAGGGGCTGAGAGCAGGGCTGGGCGGGCAGGGCCTCGCTGGGGCCCAGCCGGCGGCTGCTCCAGCGCCCCGACCGACCCCATGCCCCGCACAACCCCCCGCCCTCCCGCGGTGGGGCTCCCTAGCACCTAGGCCAGAGGCTGGACGGTGTGGCTGGACGCGCACGGTGCAGAGACCGCGCTCTGCGCGCAGGGATGGCAGACGAGGGGCCTGAGCGTGGGCCGCATGGGCGGGGCCCGGGACCCCGGAGCTGTGGGCTCAGCCGGGCCCTGCAGGGCAGCAGGGGCGGGGCCGGGGGCTCTCGGCTGTCCCTGGCGCCCGGGTGGTCCGTGGTCCGGGAGGCCTGAGTGCAGGCCTGCAGGTCCTGGGGCGGGACGTGGCCCCGGGGCAGGGCTTCTGGGGTGGCTGCCACCTGGCCAGCAGCTCACCCAGTGGAGGCCCCGCAGCAGCTCAGCCACCCCGAGGTGCTGGTGGACCCCGGAGATGAGCCCAACCACCCCGAGAGGGACCCTGGAGGCGGGAGGGAGGCCTGGGTCTCCGCGTTCTGAGTGTGGCGGAGCGGAGCTGACGCAGCAGCCCATGGTGGCCCTGGGACCCACCAGCCCCGCTCCCCCTGAAGCCCAGAGCCGCCCGGTTCACCTCGGTAACTGGTAACTCGCATTAACCTCCCGCTCCCAAACGCTCGGGCGGGAGGGGCCGGAGACCAGGAGGGCAAAGTGGGCGCTCCTGGCCGCGCCCCTGGGCCTGTGGGAGGTGGTATGGGTGAGGCTCGCGCCTCCCCACCACTGCCCCTCAGCACTGAAGCAAAACCAAGCCCGATGAGCTTAATTAAAGTCAAATTAAATTAATCTGTCCCTGATGAGAGCGCTGACACGGGTGGCGCTGGTGCCAGCCCCTCAGGCCTTCGGCCCGGTCTCCAGCCAACAGACCCCGGGCGCAGGGCAGCGCCGAGCCAGCTCTGCCCCACTCCGGCAGGAGCCCCGCGGAGGCTCGGACAAGCAGGCGAGAAGAGGCAGATCTGTTCAGAGAAGAGAAGTTTATCGAAGAGAAAAGGAACAGAAATAAAGTGGGACTCAGTTTTGTTTTTTTAACTTATGCACACAAGAGTCGGGGTACAGGCCAGCCGCGTTGGGGGAGGATCCCCAGAGACAGCGTGGGGAGCAGCACAGGCGGGTCCGCTGAGACACACTGCTGAGGGGCAGCGGGGCCAGCTCCCGCCGGGCCGAGCTCGGCTGCAGTGGCTGGACAGACCTTGTTCGTGCTGAGACTGACCCCCCGCCCCGGGAGGAGGAAACGCGGCGCTGGGAGGCCTGCCCCACGCAGGCTGCGGCCCGCGGTGCGAGGGAGGGGCAGACGGTCCTTGCGGAGACCCGGGAGCCACGGCCCAGGGCGCGGGTGTGGGCACTGGGCTGTGCCGGCGAGGACAGCTGCAGTCTGAGGCCGGAGACCCGCGGCCGCCTCCCACAAGGTGTCCAGGGGTGGCCTGACCGGACGGCGTGGGCTGCTCGAGGCAGGCACCGCGCTCCGGCAGACAGGGCCCAAGGTGGGTCCGAGGAGGCTCCGCTGCCAAGGCCTCCGGCCGCCTGCGACCGCGTGCCCTCCAGAGCCCAGCGGCCGGGCCGAGGTGTCGCCCGCACGGCCCAGCGGGGCTCGGGCGCCTGTGGGCACGTGTGTGTCCGCCCGGGGCCCAGCGCTGGGCGGTGGCCTGGTGCCTGCGTGGCCGCTGGCGGGGTGGAGGGGAGGCTCTTCGGGCCTCTGATTCTGCTCAGCTGCTCTCGAAAGCTGCTTGAAAAAGCCGGTTAGTAAAAGCTGCCGGAAGGCGAGGCCAGCCGAGCCCGGGGCCCACGAAGCTGCGCAGTCACTTTCAGAGCTGCCCGCTGAGTGACCGCTCTCAGGCGTTTTCCGGCCACCGCCCCGGGGCGGCCCCCGAGCCTGTTCTGCGGGCAGGGAGCTAATCCGCCGGGGCTTGTGCCCTGCTTTGGCTTGATGACGCCTGTTTTTTTTAGAACTCCTGAAATAACGCAGACAGATTAATTAAGATGACAAGTTGGGCATGAATATTGCATTTCCCCTTGGGGACATGACTTGGATGGGCTGTGATTGGAGTTTGCTGCATTTTAGTCCCTGACGCTGGCTCTGGTCCGGGGAGGGGCACCTTCGCAGGGACACGGCCCTGTCCGGGACTTCCTGCTGGACGCGCTGCCCGGCTCGGCCTGCCCCCGCTGCTAGGGCCGCAGGCTCCCCGGGTCCGGGCCGGCTGCCCCCAAGCTTCCAGCGGTCACGGGGAGGTTGTGGCTGCGGTCAGCATGGTCAGCCTGCAGGGCGGGGCGGGGGTTGCGGCCCGACACGCCGGCGCCCGGATCCCGTCCTGCTCTTGCTGACCCGCTGCCGTGGCCCCAGCTGGTCAGGAAGGGCACGCGCTGGCCGAGCTGGGTCCGGGCCCTGTCTGGGCCGGGGCCCCGAGTCGCCTCTGCAGCTGTGTCCCTGCGCCGACTCTGCCGCTGGCCCCTGGACTCGGGGGACGTCTCTGCTGTCTGGCCGGGGCCCAGGCGGGCGGCTGCGGGAGAGGCCCCCGGGCCGGCCTCCCTGCAGCTGTCCCAGCCCCCTCGCCCTTCCGCCTTAGCGCAGCCTGGTCAGCACCCTGGGCTGGTCGTCCCCGGGACAGGACAGCCTCGCTCTGCCGGGGCCGCGCCGGCCTCTGGGGGCCTGTGGCCGCCCACGGCAGCTCGCGGGCGCGTGCTGGAGCCCACCTGCCCGCAGCGAGGGGCAGGCGCTGCGCTCTGGGGGCCTCAGACAGATGCGGCCGCTGTGCCGCGGCTCGTGACAGCAACGGGAGCGATGGCCACAGACCTGAGACGCGGCTCTGGTGGGGCAGACCCGGGGGCCGCTCCTGCTGCCCGCTGCCCGCTGCCCGCTGCCCCTTGCGGGCGCAGCGCCCTCCCTGAGGCCTCGGTCCCAGGACAGCCCTGCTGCTGGTGAGCAGCGGAGAATCTCATCCCGGAAAATGAGCATTTTCAGTTTCCAAATTAGAGAGTTGATGTAGTAAATCAAGAGCATCTAGCCTAATAATCACAGAAAAACTCTTAAGCGCATTTCTAATAAAACATGAGAGAAACGGCACCGGGCGGCCCTGGGGCAGGACTGGCCTGGCCTGGCGCGGCTCCCGGGACCCGGCCTGGACGCGTCTGGGCAGAGGCTGCCGGGTCTTCTGCCGCAGGAGCCGGCTAGGTCCTCTGACCGAGGGCAGCTGCCGGCCCACGCGCTGAGCGCCCGCTGCCCTGGGGCTTGGCCGCCGGCCGCAGTGCCCACGGGCACGGGGGCCAGACTCGGGCGAGCCGCGGCCCGGCTCGGGGCGTCCTCCCGGGAGCAGGGGAGACCCGCTCTGCATACGGCCGGGCCCGCTCGCCGCTGCTCAGCGCACGGCCGGGCGTCTCGGGCGGGACAGGGCTGGTGGCTGCTGCTGGGCCCTGCCCCGCCTCGGCCTCGGGGACACTGAGGGTGGAGAGGTGGCCCTGACCCTCGGGTCCGCCTTGGCCCCGCCCCCTGCCCAGAACCCCAGTCCTGCCCCAGGTCCAGGGTCGGGGTGCTCCCTGCATCGGCACTGCGGGCCCTCAGTCCCCCGCTGTGCCTGGAGACACCTCTGGGCTGGGCAGGCCTGAGGGACGCAGCCCCGGGCCAGCGGACAACGTGCCCCTCGTGCCTCTGGACAGTGCTCCGCGATCCCGGCCCCGGGGCCTCCTCCCGCTGGAGGCCCCCCCGCTGCGCCCGCCCAGCCTCCGCTCGCCACACCCCCACGTCCACGGAGGAGTTTGCTGCTGGACCCACAGGGCGGGGGCTGCCCCTGCAGAGGAGAGGACCCCCCAGGGCAAGGGCCGGTGGCCGGGACACCGCTGTGTCCATGCTCGCGTGCGGCAGACCATAAGTGAGCTGCGGGTGCGTCGGAGGACGCGGTGGTGTCCGGGCATCTGGACCGGCACGGCCTCCGGACGCCCCTGCCGGCCGCGGGCGAGCGTCAGAGGCCGCAGTGCGGGCCTGGCCCCGGCAGCCCCGCGCTGTCTTCTGGGAGGTGGCCTGGCCAGCTCACTCTGGGCGGCCCAGAGAACCTCGTGGCCCACGCGGCCCCCCGCTGCCCCCGCCGCAGGCCAGGGTCCGGCCCAGGCTCAGCCCCTCGGTGCTGCCCGTGTCCACCTGCTGTCTCCAGAGCCGCTCTGGGTTGGGCGGGAGCTGGCTCTGCCGCCAGTGCTGGCGTGGACAGGGTCGAGCGGAGAGCCCTGAGTCACCATCATCTGCTGGACATCGGCATGTGGCCCCGGTGGGGGCACTCTGTCTCCCCACGTCTCTCACTGGACCAGGGGTCAGTGTTTGTGGGGGTCCCTGGGACATCTGAGGGATGGGGAAGGGAAGGCGGGAGCGGGAAGGAGGCCAGCTTGCCCCGCAGACAGGGAAGTGGGTGTCGGCCGGGGCTGGTGGGTGACAGGTGTGCGGTGCTGGGGTGCGGTGATGGGGGTGCAGTGACGGTGGTGCAGTGATGGGGTGCGGTGATGGGGGTGTGGTGACGGGAGTGCGGTGGTGGGGTGCAGGGATGGTGGTGTGGTGATGGGGTGCAGAGTGTGTGGGGCGGTGATGGGGGGCAATGATGGGGGTGCGGTGATGGGGGTGCAGTGATGGGGTGCGGTGTGTGTGGGGCGGTGATGGGGGTGCAGTAATGGGGCTGTGGTGACGGGGGTGCAGTGATGGGGTGCGGTGTGTGTGTGGGGCGGTGATGGGGGTGCAGTAATGGGGCTGTGGTGACGGGGGTGCAGTGATGGGGTGCATGGTGGGTGAGCGGCTGCTGGGCGTGCAGAAGGCGCCTCTGCAGCTGCCGGATCCTCAGCGGCTGAGCCGGGGGGCGCTCCTGAGCCCCCATGGTGCGGCGCGGGTGTGGGGCACCCGGGCGGGGGCGGGGCCGCAGGGAGGGGCCCCCAACCGCCCCTCCAGGCCCACCTCCCCAGCGCCAGAACCAGCTGCTGAAGGGAGCCCAGAGAGACTGTCGCGCAGTGTTTTTCCAAGGAGCGTTTCTAAAATACTGACATTCCTCTGCCCGGCGCGCCCGCAGACCCGGCTGATTTGACCGCGCCCGTCAGAAAGCCAGTGCCGCGGCCTCAGCGCCCCGAGCTCACCCACCTCCCGCGCTCTTCCTGCTCAGTCGGAGCAAACGGTGGGCCAGCGCAGGGCCAGGGCCTGGCCCCAGGCCCAGAGCGGGACGCGGGGTCAGGGGCAGCCCCACGACGGGCAGTGGGGGCGAGAGGCGCCCACGAGGGGGGCGGGTCTCACCAGCGTGGGCTGAGGCTGGGGCGTCCTCTGCCCGTCCGGGGTCAGACCTTGCCCTGCGGCCCCTGGAGCCGCAGCGGGTCGGCGGGCAGGAGTCCAGCCTGGCCGCTGCCGTCGCCTCTGCCCACCCACCCCCTTCCCCACCCGGCTCCTGCGCCCCCTCCCTCCCTGCCTGGTGCACCCCGCATCCCAGTGCCTGCAGGCTGGTGCCGGCGCGCACCCACGGGTGAGGGCAGCACAGCCGGGGCAGCCTGAGGCTGGGGGCAGATGCCAGCCGGGGGCTGCCTAACCGCGGGCATCACCGGGTGGGTCCACAGCTCTGGCCAGCCCGTCCTCAGCCCGCATGGCCGGCTGCCTGGGTGTGCCCCCCAGGGGCTGCCGAGGATGAGGTCGGCCAGCGAGGCTCGAGTTTTAACCAGGAGCCTCGTGCGCTGCAGATTTTAGGGTGCGTTTCTTTAATATCGAAACCCCTACTTCAGCTTTGAGTGTGGACGACCTGTGTGCTGGTCAGGAAGGTGGCCGCCGGCCACCCAGGGGCTGCTGGGCAGAGGGCCCAGGAAGGCGAAGACCCCGTGAACTCCAGAGCCAGCAGGCTCAGTGCCGCTGAGTGTGGGATGCGAGTCCAGCTCTTCCCAGAGCGGAACATGGTCCCTCCTGCCGTCCAGGACGTCCTAGGGTTGGACGGAGCTGCAGGGGAGGCCACTCATGTCCAGCACGTGGAGCGCGGCTGCCATGGCCTCCGGGCTGGGGTCTCCTCTGCTCTCAGGCCCTGCCATCGGCCCGACCGGCGCTCTGGCCGTGCGCACCGGCTCTGCTCGGTCCCCACCACGACGCTGTCAGTGGCTGTCACGTTGTCTGTCCTGATCGGGGCTTGGTGGGCTTTAGGGCCCGGGGCTAGTCTTCCCAGTGGCCCGCTGCCCTCTGGCCAAGGACGGCCCCTTCTCGCGCCCGCTCTGCCTCCAGGTCAGTGGCGCAGGCCCCTCGCCCCTGGCCGTCAGCCCCTGGGGGTCGTCACAGCGCCGCCGCCGGGGTTACCGGCCGTGCCCAGCCCCGCCCTGCGAGCCGCTCTCTGCTCGCCCCTGCGCGTGGCTGAGGGGTCACCTCCCCGCCCAGCGACACCTCCCTGGCCCGCCAGGGTGGGGCAGCCTCAGCCAGGCCGCTGGCCAGGCCCCAGCTGAGCTTGGTGAGGGTGGCAGAGGCGCTGGGTCTCGGCGGCGCGGGAGCGTCCGGGCATCCCTGGGCGGTGGCCCCGGGGTGCTCCGGTGCGGCTGCTGCGGCTCTGCTGGCTGTGTGGGCCTGCAGGCTGACCCAGGCCGCAGCGGGGGGAGGAGGGGTGAGCCGGCTGGGGGTGCCCCAGCTGCCCCGGGAAGAGAGGGGCTGTGTAGTCCTGGGGACCTGGGCTGCAGGCAGGGAGCTCGGCTTTGCCGGCTGGAAGCAGGTCGGGGCAGGACTCGGGGTCCTGGGGGCCCCAGGGAGCAGTAGGCGCGGCCACCGAGGAGCGCGAGGGCTTGGCCTGAGGCTGGGTGTTGGCCCTGAGGCCCCGGGTGTCCCCTCCCTGTGCCTGCATCTCAGCTCCGTGTCCCGGCGCAGCCGCGGGTAGAGGGCGGCCCCAGTCTGCGTGTGCGCGTGCGCTGGCATGTGCAGGCCGGGGGGGCACGTGCACGTGATGTGTGCACGGGCGTGGGCGCATGGTCAGCGTGCCCGCGCCTTGGGGAGAGTGGCACAGGCCAGGTGCGGGCGCCCTCACGGGTGCAGCCACAGAGCTGGGCCCTGCCCACCACCAGCGTGGGGACGGCCGGGCTGACCCAGGAGGTGCTCCTGAGCCTCGGGCCAGGGGAGGCGCCGCACCGGGGTCCCCACAGCCACCGTGGGCACCCCATCAGCTCCGTCTGTGGCTCGAGTTTCCATGGAAACCCCTGCAGGCGAACCCAGGCCCAGAAAGTTTTCAACTATCATTATTTTAAAGACTCTTACTCCCGCCTCGCTGCCCATCCAAAGAGCAGTTTCCATGGAAACTGGAACAGAAGTGCCGGCTGTCGAGGAGGCCGAGCTGGCCACTTGCCGTGCTGTCTGGGGATGGGGCGCGGGGCCGCTCGGGCATGAGGGCAGGCCCGGCCGAGTCCCGCCGGGTTGGCAGGGGCGCGGGGACGCCCCGCTCTGGTGACGCATCTGGCTGGAGCTGGCCTCTGCCTCAGTGGGCTGTGAGACTGGGCCGCGGGCAAAGTCCGGAGGAGCTTTGGTCCACGGCCCCTGACGCTGGTGTCCAGACATGTGCTGGCCACAGGGACGTGGCCCGGAGCTGTCACCCCTGGGGCAGGTGCTGGGGCTCAGCTGGGGGCACCGCCCCCGGATCCGGCTGCGGGGGAGGACGGGCGTGGGAGGACGGGACAGGTGACTCCGGAGGGCCCGGAGGACGGCGGTGCCCACCCCAGAGGAGCCCCGCACCCGAGCGTGGCCACACGGGCGCGTCCGTGTGGCTGTGCCTGACCCGGGTCGGCCTGGGCTGGGAGCGGGGGGAAGCGGGCAGGTCAGCAGGACAGCCGGGGACTCCAGCGCCTGCGAGGCGCAGGGCCCAGGCAGCGGCGGGCGGGCAGGGCAGGGCCAGCGCCGGCACCGCAGACCCGTGCCCGCCGGCGGGTTTGGCCCAGCGCGGTCCTGTGGGCGGCGTCCCTGTGGCGTGGAGCGGCTGGAGCCAGGAGACGCCCCAAGTCCGCAGTAGGAGAAGTCGCAAAGCTCGCCCCTCGGCCGGCCGGGGTGACCTTCTGGGGTCCATGCGTTTCACTGACGTCCCCCAGCAGTTCCCGACTCTGTTTTCTTGCAGCGCCAACTTACGGCACGTGCGGCACCCACAACGCCATTTCCTTAATGGTTGGAAATGCTCTAGCTGCTTCCCGGAGCGTGACAATTCGCGAAGGCGCGTTGGCTCCAGGAGTGAGCTGCGCTGGCAGAGCGCCGGCCTGGGCCGCCGGGACAGTTAGACCCGGGCGAGCACTGGAGCGGCCGGGTCCCCACGCGGGGCGGGGCCTGGTTGGGGAGGGGGC
>JAGFMF010011658.1:16116153-16153763 GCA_019455555.1 Galemys pyrenaicus | reverse complement strand
GGCGGGGCCTGGTTGGGGAGGGGGCGGGGCTGGGGCCCCACGCGGGGCGGGGCCTGGTTGGGGAGGGGCGGGGCTGGGGCCCCTGGGCTGGGACTCGGCTCTCGGGTTTGGTCTTCACATGAACATGAAGTTCAGTGGCGTTTGCCTGAGGGGTGACGAGGGGCGCGGTCAGCGGCTGGAGACGCTGAGGTTGGCGGTTGGCCCTGTTGCCCCGCCCCACGCTGGCCGTGAGGACCCGGGCCTGAGACGGCCGCCCCTGCTGGAGCACCCGCTCCCGGCCGACGCCGCCTCCAGTCCGCACCCACCAGGCCTTCTGGCTGACCCGCCGGCCGGCCGCAGCCCTGCTGGAGCGGGAGCGCAGGCCCCAGAGGGCCCGGGCGGCCTCCGGACCTCGGCCGCGGGCTGGGCGGGGCCTGGTCCTGGGCAGCCGGGCCAGCCCGCCCGGACCATGGAGCATCCGGGCTTTAAATCGGATTCCAGACAGTGCCAGCGCTGCAACCCCGCGGCTTCACCGCAGCGCGGCTCCTCTGGTGCACCTGCGGGCGTCCCGGTCCCGTGGGGTGGGGTCGCTGTGCCCGCACAGTGCAGTTGGAGCAGCTGACCGCACCGCGCTCGGCTCCCGCGGTTCTTCAGCCTCGGTCCGCTCCTTGGCGCGCTCCTCACCTGCCTGTGCGGTCGGCCTGAGGGTGCTGGTGGCCCCCTCGAGCAGCCCGCGCGGCCTCCCCACCCCCCGGCGGGAGCAGAGGGCAGTGGGGACGGTCGCCCGCTCAGCCACTGCTCCGCCTGCGGCTGGGCCTGGAGCAGGGCGGCCTGGGCGTGTGGGTGCAGGCGGCTTCCCAGCCCCGGGCTGGGACGTGTGCAGGAGCTGCAGCTGCTGGCCGAGCCGCAGGGCAGGGAGGGGCAGGCCTAGTGCGGAGCTGGCCACAGGCGGAGCCGGCGCAGGGCTGAGGGCCCACAGGGGCTGTTCCAGGCCAGTGACAGGCAGCAAATCTTAAAAAGCAGCCAGAGGAGAAAAATAACAGCAAATCTCACATCAAAAACTGCAGTGGGGCAAAAACGTTAAAGTGTTTAGAAAGGAAAACCTCTGAGCTGAGAATTCTTCCCCAGTGAGACTGCCCTGCAGAGACACCGTGCGAGAACGGAACCAGGACGCGGCCGGCGGGCGGACGAGCGCTGGGCCCCGCGGCAGCCCATGCCAGGGACCCGCAGAGACCTCGGGCTGCACCCGGCTGTGGCCCCCAGGGGCCGGGACGAGCCCAAGCCCCGGACACCGCCGCTCGGCTCCTCCCGGCTCGGGCGCAGAGCCAGCCCAGCGCCCGCGGGGCCCAGCGGTGGTGCAGCGAGAGCCCATGCCGCAGCCCGCACTGGCTGCTGCGCAGGGGCGGGTGGCCGCGGGGCGGCCCTCGCAGGACGGTCCGCGGCTTCTGGAGACTGCAGGGTGGGCGCCGGCCCAAGGGCCCAGGAACACCCACCCCGCGCCCAGACCCGAATCCCCCGCGGTGGAAACAGCAGCGTCCCTCTCTTCGGCGGGTCTTCGCAGAGGGAGCTGGACGGGGAAGCGCCACCGGGGCAGGTGACAGCTCTGGCACCCGCACTCAGCCGGACAGCCCCGCCCTGCCTGCGTGGTCCTCAAGGTCAGGGCTGCGCCAGGACCAGGAGGGGCCGGGAGTGCGGGTGCTCGGGCTCGGGGCCGTCCTCTCGTCTGGGGGCCCCGCCACGACTGCATGTCCCGTGAGGACGAGCCTGTGCAGCTGGGGCCGGCGGCGTGAGCTGCGGGAGAGGTGGCCCTCTGGCTGCCGGGCCGCACCCGGCGCTGTCCTCCCACGCGCCCGGCGGGCAGGCCATCCGGTTGCCCGCGGTGTGGGCGTGGGTCGCCTGGGCAGACCCGTGCTCTTCGTCAGCCGCTGACCGGCTCAGCCCTGGCCTGGAGGTGGCCGCAGGGCAGAGGGGACACCAGGCCCGCGAGGCAGCTCAGGTAGGAAGGGTGGCGGTGATTTATGGTTTTAATTAGGGGCTTTTTAAGCTTTAATTAAAAAGGTACAAGAGCACTTGCATTTAAGAAAGATGCCTTTGTGTTTGGGCCAACCGAATAGCATAAAACAAAATGAGACGCATATTTCTAGGAAGCGGCATGCAGGAAAGCTGCGGACATGACTGAAAAGCAGACCCAGGCAATCCCGGCACAGAGGGCCCAGCGGGCCAGGCCCAGGCAGCCAAAGAGCAGCCCGGAGGGCTCCCCTGCTCTGGGTGCTGCGCTGGGGCGTGGCTGTGAGGGGCCGGGGCACTGGCCACATGGACGAGCTCGGGGCGCGGCTCTGGAGGGACGGCCTGAGCGGCCTGGCCAAGCCCGGGACGCTTGGGGGGTCAAGCCGGCGGCAGGTTTGGGCTCTGACCCAGGAGTGTGGGCAGCCCCGCGGGACCCCGATATCCAGGCTTGCTCTGCTCTCTGGACCCCCTGGCTGGAGGAGCGGGTCGCCGTCCACACGGCAGGGGCAGGACGCGGCCAGAGCGGGCCCAGGCCCGGGTGCCGTCCGGGCAGCTCCCTGCCCGCCCCAGCTGGACCCCTGCTCTCCCAGTGCTCTGGCGGCCCTGGCCCCCCTGGGCACTGGGTGGGTGGACCAGGGGCTTGGGAGCAGCGTTGGTGGTGGCCGGGGCAGCCCCCGTGGCCGGGGCAGCGCAGACAGCTGACTCCCCCGTTCCTGCCTCGGCCTCGGGCCTAGGGTGGAGCCTGCTCCTGGGGTGGCCACATCCTCCCTTCGGGGTTTCATGCTCCCCGCACGCCCCTGCACCCCTCCGCAGGCCGACCTGCGCTCCGCCAGCCCCGGCCCCGCTGACCACACCGAGGACGAGGGCCCCACCAGGTGGGGTGCGGGCTCTTTCAACAGCGAGCGCGCAGGACGGCCCCGGGGTGCTCGCCCGACTGGCTGGACTGCCGGCTGCGCCAGGTGTGGCCGCTGCGGGCCCGGCCCCCGCTCGCCGTCCACCTCCTTGTCCTGGTGACACCTGGCCGCTGAGGACCTCCAAACATGGGTGGGGGCGCCGCCTGGGGCGTCTCTCCTGCTGGGCTCTGGGCGGGCGCCTCGGGCTTTGCACGGAATCCCCTGGCCCGGCCGGCGCGAGGCCAGTGGTGGCTGCCTCGGCCAAGGGCCGCCCACTGCCGGGCAGCGAGCACGCCGTGCCCTGACCACAGACCGGGTGCCAAGACGCCGTCGGGGGAGCTGGCCACGGAGTAGCTGGGAGCCCCGTTTGTTCCAAATCACACTTGCGATCAGCAGTAGCAGACAAACACCAACTGTTGGCTTCCCGAAGAGGAACGCAGTGTTTCATAACACGAAGCATGTTTTCATACGTGCCGCAGAAACTGCGAAGATCAGGCCGCCCCGGTGGCGCAGCGGGCTGAGCACCGCACTGTGACGCAGACCGCAGCCAGTGCAGTGCGCGTTCGATCCCCGCCGCCGGCCGGGGAGGGGACCCGCACCTGCAGCTGACCGCTCCTGCCTCCCGCCGCCCCGCAGCAGTGCGTTTCAGATCTGCCTGCTGTGCCCCCCGCTCTGTCTCTGGTGGGTCCTCTCACCCCGCACCTCTGGCCTGCACCCCAGTGCTTACATGCATAAATAAATAAATCTAAAACAAAAAAGCCCTGCAAAGCAAAGCTCTGGCAGCTCAGCCTCCAGGCATCTGTGCTTCCCAGTGACCGGCTGAGCCTGGGGCTCCCGCAGCCCCTCCGGGCTCTGAGTCGGCGAGCGGCTGGAGGCAAAGGGGGAGCACACAGCCCCGCTGGCGGGAGACGCCGAGTGGGCCGGGGTGCCACCCCCCGTCAAGAGCCGTGAGGGGGTGTCCCCTCCAGGCCTGTGCAGAGCTGGGAGTGTGGGTGCAGCCAGCTCACGGCCCGCGGGCCCGGGGCAGCTGTGCGCCAGTGTGCGGCGTGCGATGAGTGTGGCTGGGAGGCGGCGTTGTGCAGTGGGTGTGAGCGCGAGAGGGGCAGAGGCCTGTGCTCCGGCCACGGCCTTGGGGCCCGGCTCACGGCTGCGCGGTGGGCGTGTGACTGCCTGGGCAGCCGCTTCTCTGAGAGGCTCGAGGGAGGGTTTATGTCTTGCGGCGGCGGTGGCTGGCGGGAGGGAGCCCATGGCCTGGGGAGGGCTGGGCCCGGGACGGGTCCCCCTGCAGGACTGTGGGGTCCGCCAGGAAACCGCTCCCGGGGGACTGGACGCCCCTGCTGATGACAGGGCTGACCTTTACTGCTCGCTGGCAACAGAGACGGGTCAGCTGTGCTGGGCTCTCTCATCGGGCTGCGCCGCGACGGTGGCCTTGGCAGGACAGCCAGTGCAGACGTGGGAGGCTCCCCTGGGAGCAGGCACCCCGCTCCCCACCCCTCCCAAAGGCCCCTCGGCCTGGAGCCTCCTGTACCCTGCGCAGCCCCCCGGAGAACCGAGGCGGCCATGGAGGAGCGCCGGCTGGCACCCAGAGGAGGCGTCCCGGTGTCGTGCGCACCGCGGCAGGGGCGTGGCGAGTCGCACTTGGGCCGAGCGTCTCCCGCGCCTTCCGGCCCCGGGCTGGGCGGCAGGAGGCCGAGGACCCGGCGCCTGCAGGAGGCAGCTGCGGCCAGGACAGGTGTGGGGCTCCCTGCGGGCGCCCAGGGACACGTCGGGGGGCCTGTGCAAACGCCGCCCTGGCCCTGGCCCTGGCCCTGGGCTGGCTGCTCGGGCTCTGCACGCGAGGGGGCGTGTGACCCAGCCCGGAGGCGCCGCCATCTGTAGGGCTGCGGGGAGGTCACGGCGGCGTCACCGGCGTCATGGATCACCCAATAATGCCGGCCAGCTGGCAGGACACGTTGTGGGGACTCGGGCCGTGTAAGTGAAACCAAAACTCTTCAAGATGGGTGGCGCGGCGGGAGGACGGTCTGACGGGAGGCTGGGGCTGGCCTCTGTGGCTCCTTCTTCCCAGTGGCTGGAAAACACGCGCGGCACAGCCCGGCGGCCTTGGTGGTGGCGCAGAGACCAAGGCCCAGCGCCTCTGTGGGTGCCCGCGAGCCTGGTCTCCACGGGGGAGGGGCAGCTGCCCCGCCGGCGGGCGTGGAGGCTGTGCCCGGTGTTCCCAGAGCGGCCGCCCAGGCTGCTCGGTGCGCTCCGTCCCGCTAAGGTCAGCGCTAGGGAGGCGCACAGACTCGAAACAGCCGGGGGGTGCGACGGCGCCGCGCAGGGCGGGTGGAAGGGGCACCCGCAGGACCCGGAGGGCCACAGGGAGCTGAGCTCAGCCACAGGCACAGCCCAGACCCCGTGCAGGGTGGTGCTCGGCGGCCTCGCCGCCCCCAGCCCCGGGAGTGCGGTAGGGTCCGGCGCGCAGACCCCTCGGCCCAGAGGCGTGCGTCTCGTTGCAGGAGAGCCAGCTGCACGAGCACGGTGACCGTGGACTTGCACGACTGCAGCTGCCCGGACAGGTGCGCTGCCGTCCACCCAGCTTCTAAATGCGAGTGAGTTCTGTGTGCGAGCGGAGGAGCAAGCCCGACCCGAGCCCGAGCTCGAGCCCGGCTGCCCCGTCGGGCCCGCTCACCGCCTGCCCCTCGGCTCCTCCGCGGAGAGCAGCGGGGTCCTCGGCTCGCCCGACCGCGAAGCCCAGCAGCCCCGGGGGGCCAGGCCCACCTGGCTTCTGCCGCCCGGAGCCCGAGGCCCAGAAACCGATGGCTAAACGGGCGCCACCGAGTGGCCGCGGGTCGGAAGGAGACCTAGGCACCCCGCGAGAGGTGCGGGTGGGCTGCAGGGGCCGCTGTGGCCGCCGGAGGTGGTCCCGTCCGGGAGTGGGCCTGCCCGGCTCACGGGCCACGTCCGTGGGGAATGGATCTCCCGATCCGGCTCGAGCCTCACCCTGAATCGTCAAGGATCTGCCGCCCGGACTGGCCACTCTGAGCGGCCCAGGGCGCGGTCAGGGGCCCCGGACGGGCCAGCCTCAGAGCCCCGTCTCCGGACCCCCGGCCAGAGCGGAGCCGCCCTGGAGCGCTGACCACGTGGCCCTGGGCCTCCGCGCCCGTGGGCTGAAGTGCTCGGGCCGGAAACCTGCGTCGGCTGCCCCTCTGAGGCCCGCGTGAAACGTGCCCTGGGGCGCCCACCCGGCGTCCTCGCGTGCGCGCGCCCGCGGCGTGGCCATGCGCTGGGGGGCGCCGTGCGCGTGCATGCAAGGCCGCGGGGCCAGTGAGCCGGGCTTCCCTCCACACAGAGGCACAGGCGCGGCGGCAGCGCCGGTCGCTGCCCCACCCCTGAGGGCGGCCGCCCCCACCCTGCGCCCCGCGTGACGCCCACCGGGCACCCGCAGTGGGCAGCGCCGGGGCAGCCCCACCCCTCCTCTGGCTCCGGGGCTGCAGGCCGGGCCAGCGCTGGGTGATGGGAACCAGCCCAGAGCGGCCTCCTGGCGGCCCTCCCTGCCCCGCCGGCTCCTGACAGCGGCTGAGCCCCGCCTGTCATCCCAAACATTTCGGCCAAGCATGAGAAATCCCCAGGTGGGAGCGGCCTCCCCTCAGAAGCAGCGCCGGCACGGTGCGCGCTTCACAGCGCTTTCTGTCCCTGCAGGCCACACGCCGGTGGTTTCAATCGACAGTTCGCAGCGCGGGGGGACGTGGGGGACGGCGTGTCCACCCAGCTCGGCCTCATCGCCCATCCGACGCCATTGTCTGTAAAACATGTCTCAGTTCCCTGCAAACCCCAAGTCACTGTCAGTAAGTCCGGGTGACGGGACACGGGGGACTGGGCGACCGGCCAAATCCACAGTTGCTGAGAAGAGTGAACGCCCCCGGCCGACCCTCAGAGGCACGAGGACGGAGGCCACTGTTCAGCTCCACGGCCGACCCTGGCCTGCACCTGCCCCCCACTCGCTGGTCACGGAGTGCGGGCCGCACCTCTCCCAGCTGGGATCCGCCTGGCACGACGCTAAACCGCCCTTTCCAGCCCCGGTTCAAGGGAGGACCCAAAGGCCACCAGCACCTGTGAGGAGGGAGAGGAAAGTGGATGGAGAGAAGCAGAACGACAAAAGCAATCAACAAAACGTTCTTTCACAAACTGAAATTCAAAACATGCACAGAAGAATACGGCTGAGACGGAGCCCAAAACATCAATAACGTAACAATGATTTACTCCAGGTAAAAGCTCCCTCTGTGAAAGAGATTTAAAGCACTTCAAAATGGTCCTACTTAGGCACTCAAAAAGAAAATGAAGACATACAATGTCATTAAAAATTAAACAAGAAAGAAATGAGACAGTATCACCTGGGCATAGACACGAGCCAAAGATAAGCCTTGGAAATAAGCACTAGATTCTGCAGTGCGTTAAGCTGGCGTTTGGGCAGATGTGCCGAGTCTGCACTGCACGGACTCAGAGGACTCCACGGCAGCCCCCCGGAATTCAAACAAAGCGCAGTGCAGCAGCAGACAACTCAGATGCGAGTCTTAAAGGGTTGCAGGAGAACGGAGGGACGACGTAGCAGCGAGCCATGCAGCGCCCAGAGCGGAGAAGCCCCGGAGTTTACGGAAATCAGCGCTGAGCATGGAAAAGTGAACCCAGAGGTAGAGTAAGCACAGCCAAAATGTAAGTCAGGAAGATAGAAGGAAAAATCTTTAAATCACAGGAAAGAAAAATCACTTTCAGGATCATTAGAATAAGGATAATTTTTCATCAACAGTAGATGTCAGCAGATTATGCAGTGACCCTTTCGAATTGTGAGATGAAATTAAAGTCACCCAAGAATTCTATATCCAGACGAATGACCCTTTAAAACTTAGCACGTGCCGCCCGAAACTCCCTCCTCGGAGCTTAGCGCCTCTCCGCTCTGCCGAACCACACAGAGCGGTCCAAGAACCGCAGGCCTGGCGGGTTCTGGGAAAAGGCCTCGCTCAGGAACTCCGTCTTGACCTTCTGACCTCTGACCTCTGACCCCCGCCACGAGGGGCACACCCCAAGGGACACGGGCCCCTTCAGCCGGATGCCCGCGAAGATGCGGCGGCCTGGTGCCTGGGACCGGCCGGGGAGCGCCGCCTTCTCGGGACTCTCAAAACCCACTTGCCGAACATAACCGCGAATTAGTAAAACCTACCCCTTGCGACTTCCGGCTAAGAAACCATTTTGAAGCAAAGTGACAGGTGTTCCACACCTGTTTGTTTCTGCCGCTGCGGCCTGTGCTCCGGAGGCCGTCCAGACCCGGTCATCGCTGTGGCGGGAGCGCGAGCGACCGCTGCTGAGCCCTCTCCCGCTGTCCGGCGCGGTGCGCTTCCCCCCGTGGAGGGAGACTGGACACCAGAAGCAGGAGCGGCACCGGTCAGCTCTGACTGACCTGCTGATGGCCTGAAGGGTGCGACGGCGCCGCGATGGGATGAGCCTGGAGGTCCGTCCGCAGGTGTCACGCTGAGTAGCCAGATGCCCGACCGTCTCCGGTCCCCAGCCTGTCGCCTCGTTCGGCAAAGTCATCTCTCCTGTTACAGTTTTAAATCAGGACAAATAATGCAGCTTCTGTTGCTAACATTTTTACGGAAACCAGCGTAATATAGAGCGTGCGGCAGATGTTTCTGAACGCCCAGGGCACCTGGCGCCTCCGTTCTCAAGGCTCGGGCCACACTGAGTGACCGGTCTGCTGCTTGGGCCCCTGCCTGCTTGACTCCGTCTCTGCCATTTGCAAACTACGCATCAAGAGAGCTTGCTGCGGGCCACCCACGGCTTTGCTGCCACTGCCCCTCCCTGGCGGCCCGGCCTCCAGACCCTCCCGAGGGCCACCGCCCTGGCTCCTTCCTCAGATGGCGACGGTCAGCGTGGAGGCCGAGGGTGCGAGGCGGCGCCCTGGGGAGACTTCGGTGATACTGAACAAGCCTCCGCCTGGGCACGGCCCCCGTGGGTGTCCCAGCAGGTGGACGGTGTGGTGGAGAGCGGGGCACTGGCCAGCCCAGGGGTCGGGGTCTGGCTCTGTCTCCTCACACAGAAGACAGTCCATGCTGGCTCATGCAGGGGCCCTGTCAGGACCGAGGAGGGAAACGGGGACCTGGCAGTGCACGTGTGTGTGTGTGCGTGCATGTGTGCGTGTGCATGTGTGTGCGTGTGTGCACGTGTGCAAGTGTGCATTGTGTGGTGTGTGCTCACGTGTGTGGCTGTGCACGTGTATTTGAGTGTGCCACCCGGAGGAGCACCATTCTGGGGGACCCTGCGGTACACCCCAGAGCGTCCTTTCCACACACCCCGATTTCTCACGTTCCGCTGGTGAAACCAGAGCGGGCAGGACCCGCTGCCTGGCCCCGCGCCGGCCTCTGTTCTGGCTGAGCCGTGTGTGTGTCTGAGACGGGGCGTCCGCTGCAGAAGACAGTCCGCGGCGAGCTGGGAGGGTGGGGGCCGGGCGCCTGGGGCCAGAGGCTCGCGGTGGGCGGGGCAGGCACCACCCGGCGTCTGCGCTGAAGAGACCCGGCACGCCAGAAGAAAGCTAACTCGCCGGGCGAAGCACCCAGAGCCGGCTCGCCCCAGCAGGGCTTACAGAGCCGCCTCCGTCCGTAGCCCCGCCTGCTGGGATGGCGCGGAGCTGGGCTCGGGCAGGCCGGGGCTCCAGACCCGACTCCCGCTCCGCGGCTGCCTCCGCCCTGGTCAGGCTGGCCCGGGCACAGGCGGGGTGCGGACTGCTCTCTGGACAGCGGGTGGACAGCAGCACAGGGCCAGCGCCGCAGGGGCCGGACTCTGAAGGAGAGCCCGACGCAGCTCGACGGGCGCGGAGCTCCAGGCCCGACGCCTGAGCCCCCTCACGCACCACTGGACACCCCAAGCCCTGCTGGGGTGAGGCCAGGACCCCGACACGCACAGAGTAGAGGCGGGCGGCAGGCGCTGGGCGGGAGAGAAGCTGCCCACGACGCCAGAAGGCCAGAGACACCAGATGTGACTGGCTCAAGGAAAACCTCACACCGGGGCTGCCTGTGCCGCCTCTGACACGGTTCATCAGTGAGCTGGGTCCGTCGAGGCGGGGAGCGCGGGGCTGGCCACGGGGTCAGCGTGATGCCCGTCTCCTGCCTTGCGTGGAGTTTACTGGAACAATGGGGCATCGATCGCCTTTTCATAATCTGATCAATGAAACCCAGTGGGAGAAGACAGTGTTTTAAAAAGTAATTGTATAAATGAACTTGATATGTTTATTGCAAAAATACATCACAACAGGCTTTAAGGTTGAATCTTCGCTCAGTAACCACGAGCGTCATTCTAATGATTCGCGGAGAAGCTAATGACAAACACTGTTGCCTTCTAAGTAATCTAATAAAGCGCTCGTTGGCGCCGCTGGGCTCCGCAGCCTCGGGCGTCTGCTGTAAGGAAAGCCTGGCCCTGCCAAGCTGGCTTTGCGTCCTGGATGTGGGGCCTCTCCCGCAGCCCCGCTGCCCGGCCCGCTGCCTCTCCGCCTCCTGTCGCACCTGCCCTGCCGGTGAGTTCCCATCACGGCACCACCTGCAGGGGGCAGCCCTGTCCTCCCCCCAGCAGCGCGCTCGGCTCTTGTCCAGGGCCTTGGCCTGGGTCACTCCACAGGCAGAACACGGGGCCAGGGGACGGGAGCGGGACCCGGCAGCCCCACTCCTCCCCGAGCCCCCAGAGGTAGGACAGCGGGAGGGGCTGGACTCAGAGATCAGCTGGGCCCCGCTCACTTGCCTGTCGGAACACAGCCTCCAGGAAGGAGGGCCCACTCCCACCTGTGCCCCATACCTGGGTGTGCACCTGGAGCGCACCTGGGGCACATCTGGAGTGCACCTGGGGCACACCTGGAGCATACTTGGGGCATACCTGGAGCATACCTGGGGCATACCTGGAGTATACCTGGGGCGCACCTGGAGCACACCTGGGGCACACTTGGAGTGCACCTGGGGCACACCTGGAGCATACCTGGCACACACCTGGAGTATACCTGGGGCGCACCTGGGGCATACTGGGGTGCACCTGGAGTATACCTGGAAGCAGAGCCAGGCCAGGAGCACTTGGAGACGTGGGGGTAGCGCCCCCTCATCGAGCTTGCTGCAGGCCCCGGGCGCCGGCTCCAGCACAGCCCACACCTGGCTCAGCTGCACCTGGCCAGTGTGAGGGAGGGCCGGGAGCGGGGCCGGTGGGGATTCCTGGAAGGCGGCGCGGGAGGGAGGGGAGGTCGCCGGACAGAGGCGCGAGAGGCCGGTGGGTGACGGCGGGAAGGAGGTCCGCGGCGCCGCACCAAGATAGGCATGACCAGCGCGCCCACCGAGCCCTGCCGGCGCCGTCCCAGGGGGCGGAGCGACGGTCACAAAACCACGCGGCGCCGCCGGGGCCGGACAGCGGGACACCAGACCAGAGGGACGGACAGTGCGCTCCCGCCCCCGGCAGCACGGACGAGGACCCGGCAGGCCTAGTGGGGACATCGGGCTGGGGGCGTCCTTGGCTGGGGTGCAGGAAGAACTGAAGAACGAGGGTGAGGCAGAAAGGAACCCTTCCGTATGGGCGAGGTGCACCCCTGAGAGCGTGGGCGGAGCCCGAGGGTCTGGAGGCCGCTGACGGGTGCTCGGTGGGGACAGAGCGGGGTCCTGGCGGGCTGGCGTGGGGGGCTCAGGGTGAGCAGCAGGGGCGCCAGGAAGTGGGGCTTGGGTCAGCGGCTGGGCCTGTGGCCGGGAGGCCCAGTCACCCCTGCCCAGAGCCCCGTCCCCCGCGTTTCCTTAACCCTTATTGCCGGCTGTTGGCAGCCCCACCCGCAGCGGCACCGTGGTGCCTGCAGCTTGAGCCAGGACGCCGAGCCCTCGACGTCACCCCGCAGGCCGGACGTCACCCAGCAGGCCGGACGCGGCCGGCAGGGACAGCAGCGTGGGCCCGCGAGTCCCCTCCGCTGTGCTCTGGCAGCCGCCCTCGGCACGCGCCCCCACTGGCCAGCGGCGGGCCAGGCACCGCCAGCCCCGCGCCCGCACCACGCGCCCCTGCATGCGAGGCCGCAGGTGGCATCCAGAGACGGAGGCGCTGAAGGCGGAGCCTGTCGTCTCCGCTCGCCCCGCACCGAGCCCACCCCGCTCCAGGCCCAGGAGGCGCCGATCACTGCTTGGTGCGCAGCCTCGCTCGAGGCCGTCCCCGTCCGCGGCCACGCGGGTGTCCGAGCAGCGGGCCCTCCAGGGCCTTGGCGCTGCAGGTAGGCTGTGAGGCCGAGCGTCCTGCGGCGGCGTTTGCTATTTTAAAAACAGACTCGTTTTGCATTATGAAGTGAGAAAATGCTCGCTCTCCGTGGAAATTACGCAGATTCTTGGGCTGAGAGCCGGCATGTGCGGCCGAGGTGGCGCTCCCTGCCCTGCCCACGCGGTGGCCTGCGGCCCGGGCGCCTGGCTGGGGCCGCCCCTCCCACCCCCGAGGCCACCCCTGCCCTGCTCTGCAGACACTGGCCCTGCTCTGCAGAAGGCCGGGGCGTGGAGCCGACACACCTGGGCCGCCCCGCGGGTGGGGACGGCGGAGTCCGGGCCTCCTTCCTCTCACCTGACTGAAGCTCCGGACAGCCCCACCGCTCCGTGACCGTCCCCGGCGCCCGCCTCCTGGCACCTGAGACTCGCCCGGCGCACGGAGGCCGCCAGGAGGTGGGGGCGCCTATGCTCGGAAACAACTCCTTCCACCCTGCCTTGTTCTGAGGGTGCCGGCGATGCGTGCTTCTTTGCGTGGCTTGTGGTTTTTTGTTGAAAACGAGTCGTTGTGCCCTCCCTGTGCCCACGGGGCTCCCCCGTGGGTGGTTTGGCAATGACCCTCAGCGACTCCTGAAGCCCCCCAGAGCCAGCGACCTCCCCTCCCTGCCGCGCCGCCTTCCGAGACCCCCACCAGCCCGCTCCCGGTCCTCACTCGCGCTGGCCGGGGGCAGCATGGTGGGCATGGGGTGTGCTGGAGCCGGCCCGGGGTCTGCGGCAAGCTCGATGGGGGCTCCTGGCCTGGCCCTGCTTCCAGCTGTGCCCCAGGCGCGCCCCGCCCTGCCTGGCCCCAGCCAACCCCCCCCAACCCCCAACCCCCACCCCCCCCCACAGCTGGCTGTGTCTGCAGGGTGCCATCGCTCCTGCCCCCCTCCTCCCGCCCCCCTCCTCCAGCCCTGGCCCTCAGGTCTCTGGCTCTGAGCATGCAGCTCCTGGCCTGGAGGGGGCGCTGCAGGTTTCCCCTCCAGGCAGGAGCTTCTGGAAGCCCCAGGTCAGGAGGAAGCCCAGCTCCTCCCCCCGGGAGCCTGCCCCAGGCCAGTGCAGTGCCCTGCCCCTCCCCTGCCCGTTCTCAGGAGGCTGAGCCCTGAGCCCACATGCCAGCTCCTGCCTCGCTCCGGGAGGGGAGGTGGCGCCTCGGGCCAGGCCGTGGTGGCTGTGGGCCTGGACCTGGGGTGGGGGGGTCTGAAGCCCCAGGGGGCCTGGCTGCGCTGGCCCCCACGGTCACTGGCGCGGCTCTGGTGACCAGGCTGCGGGTCTCACTCAGTCGGGGTTAGTAGCTGGCGTTGCCAGCAAGCCTGCCGTTCGCACAAATGGAACCTGGCGCAGCGGGCGCCCGAGAGCTTGGCCACAGACTGCAGACCAGCACTCGGTCAGCAGACGCTCCATCGCCGCAGCAGCGCTCGGCAGCGCGCCCCAAGTGTCCAGGGTGGTGACGCGCCCTCTGCGAAGCACGCAAAGAGGGGTAGGCCAGCGGGGGCGGCCGCAGCACTGCCCCTTCCGAGCTGCGGGGCTCGTCCAGCGGGTGCAGCCGGGACCACTTGCTGGCACAGGGGCGGCGGGATTCTGCCAGGGCAGCGCGGCTGCTGCGGGCCGGGCCTGCGGCGCAGCCCTGCTGAGGTCCCAAGTCGGTCTCCCCGACGCGTCCTGGTCTGGGAAGGGCAAGACAGGCTCTGCCTGTGGGGCTGGAGATGCGCCTCTCCTGCTGGGGGGGCGCAGACACCCCACCCCTCCTGCTGGGGGGCGCAGACACCCCACCCCTCCTGCTGGGGGGGCGCAGACACCCCACCCCTCCTGCTGGGGGGGCGCAGACACCCCACCCCTCCTGCTGGGGGGGCGCAGACACCCCACCCCTCCTGCTGGGGGCGCGCAGACACCCCACCCCTCCTGCTGGGGGGGCGCAGACACCCCACCCCTCCTGCTGGCGGCCCGCGCACCGTGCTCTGATCTGCGCGGCCGGCCGGGGACGCGTGGGCGGCGGGCGGCGGCATCTCGGCGCCCGCTTATGGGGCGGGGGAGGCTTTTCGCGGCCAGCCAGAGGCCCCGTGTCCTTGGCGCTGTTAAATTGCAGCCTTTCCACGGGGTTCCGCCCAGGGAGCGCGGGCTCCGGCTGCTGTTTGGGGAGACAGGGCCTCCCAAACGTGAGTGATGGCCGCGCTAAGCGTGATGGCCGCGGGACCTGGGAGCAGCGCTGGCCCAGAGTTCCAGCCGGGACTGGCCCGCTGCCCAGACGCTCTGGCCTGCGGGCCGGGATCTGCCGCTGCAGGAGAAGGCGCCCCGCCCCCCAGCCCTCCCGCACGCCCCGGGAAGCGCCTCTTCCCCCTGCTGAGCTGGGGCCTCCCAGGCTGTCCCCAAGGCCCCCAGCAACAGGTTCCTGCGGCCACTGGGCGGCGGGAGGCGGAGGCCAAGTAGGACTCCCCGTGCTGTGCCAGGCGCCCCCTCTGGGGGCCGTGGGGAGCCGGGTCCTCGGCCTCAAGGACGCTTCTCAGGTGCCCCCACCCTGCTGAGCAGAACAGTGACACCCGGGCGCCTGCAGCTGGGTGAGCGCGTGGGGGGGGGCGCCCCAAGGGACGGCCGCTGCCGCTGCGCCCACTGGAGTCTGGGGACGTGAGGCCGCTGGCCGGCGTCTTCCAGGGGCTGCCCCTGCGGGAGGCGTTTCACTCCACGTTGGCTCCAAGGCTCAGCCCCGACACCCGGGAAGCCGGGCCGGAGGGGGGCCCATAACTGTCTCTGAACAGAGAAACTCCGTCTCTCTGTACGCACCCCACTTAGAAGAGATCATGCAATAGCAAACCCTTATTCTGAAATGCTCATTCCCGCGGTAGTTAGAGATAAAGGTCAGACACAGCAATGTCCAAGATACCCAGGCCACCCTCCTACACACAGCTACTATTTGGGGGTGCAGGGGCACAGCGGGTCTCCAGCCCGGGCTTTCTCGGCTGGTGGAGCAAGGGCACCGGCACCAGGCAGGGCGGGGGCAGGGGGCAGCGTGAAGCCTGGGCCTGGGGCTCCAGCCTGCACTGAGGGGAGGGCGTCCAGCGGGGGAGGGCTTCTAGGAGGGGGATGTGTGGGGGGGAGGGGGTGGGGGGAGGGTGTCCAGGCAGGGGAAGGTCGTGGGGGGAGGGTGTGGGGGGAGGGCATGGGGGGAGGCTCCCCTGCCCAGGTTGTTTCTGGGCTGTGTTTCTGGGTGACCTCTGCTCTCAAGATGGAGGGGCAGTTTCTCTCGCAGCCCGGCGGGCGGCCCCTTCTGCAGCCGGCGGCTGTGCTGGAGACTGCACTTGGGGGTGCCCTCCGCCTCCTGAGGGGTGCCCTCAGCGGGGGCAGCCTTCCTCATCCTTTCTGTCCCCGGCTCTGTCTGCACCCCCACGGCCTGCGCCTGGTGCCTGCACCCCCAGGTGTCTCAGATGGGCCCCGGAGAGAGGCCGAAGCGGGGGTGCGGCTGCCGCGGACCCAACCCCAGCCTGCCCGGGCCAGGAGGACGCAGCGGTCTGGCCTCGAGGACGCGAGCTGCCAGCCGGGGGTGCGGGCGTGGGGAGGGACGGGCTGCCCAGGCCGCTCCAGGGCAGCGGGGGCAGAGCCCAGGGGGCCCCGTGCCGCAGCGTCGGGTCCAGCAGCCGTCGCTCCTGTGTGGCTTTGAGGGGCATCCGAAAGACGTTTCCCCAAACTAGGCCATTGAGACGACTCTGCGGCTGCCAGAACCAGTCACAGCTCTAGCGTCTCTTCATTCTCCGGCCAGTGGGAGTAGCAGATCTGCTCAGTAACCCGTTTTATAAGCTCCGAGAGACCCAGCGGGCGCTGGCCCTGCCTCCCCCTGCCAGGAGCTGGCTCCGGCCTCATCGGCCCCAGCCCCTCTCGCCCGTGCCTGACCAGCCCGCTCGGGGCGACTCCGCCGCCTGTGCGGGGAGCAGGCGGCCGGGGACCAGCCTCTGGGCATAGAGGCTTTCAGCTCATTGGGCGCTCAGGAGGACCTGCTGGGCACGAGCCGCCAGCGCTGCCCGGGGTGCGCAGCCGGCGCGGGGAGCCCGGCTCCAGCCGCCGTCTGGCCCGGGGGACCCGAGCTGGGCGGCGCCTCCTTCCCCGCCAGGCCGGGCTCCAGGGCCTGCGCAAGCTGGCGGGCCGCGCACAGGGAGATGAACCGGGAAGCCGGCCGCGGAGAGAAATCTGAAGTCAACAGCAGCTTTAAAGGTGATTTCATTTCCCCGCTCACACATGCTGAGCTCAGACAGGATTTAATCAAAATGTAGAGGAATTCAATTATTTTAAAAATCCTGTATTTTGGGCTGCTCGGGGGATAGGAAAATCTCGTTTAAAATATCCAACTTTAATAATATAAAAGACTATTCCAATAATTACAAAAATCTTATTTAGCAGCCGGCTTAGTTTATTTTAAAATTTTATTGTGCTCAAACTTTTTCTCCATTTATTATACTTTGGGGATCTGCTTGTCAGAGGCCAGGAAGAAGCATTTCTTTTCAGCTCTGGACCACACAGCCCTGACTTCGCAGAGGGGTCGCGGCACCCCTGCAGAGAGGGGGTGCCCTGTCCAGCGGGCAAGCACTGCACGGGTGCTCCCGGCCCCAGCCACGCAGGTGTCGGCAGCCGCAGGAGGGCTGAGCCGAGCTTCTCCAGCATCCGCGGCGGCCCCGCAGAGGGGGCGCCGTGCCGGGAGGGGCGCTGTGTGGGAGGGGTGCTGGCCGGAGCTGGACACCGCGCACTCTACAGAGCGCCCCAGGCACAGGAGCTTCCGGCTCTCTGGGGAGACAAGGGGGGCAGAGGTCTCTGGGACAGAGGCTGGGCTTCCCGGTGCGGCCGTGTGCGCGCGGGAGGAGCTGTCCAGCTCAGCTGCTCTCTGGGCTCAGGAGCGGCCAGCTGCCCGGACACCCAGACCACACCTGTGCCCCTCCCCTGTGCCGGCCAGCCCCCCACCAGGCCCCCCTTGCCTGCGGTGGAGCCAGTCTGGGGTGCTGGGGCGGGGCCTGCTCTCCACCCCACAGACCAGGTGCTGGGTGGGCCCGTAAGGCCGGGGTGGCTGGCCAGGGGCCGGGTGCAGCCCCCGGGGGCAGGTGGAATGACCCGAGGACCGTGTCGGGGTGGGGACTGCACACCTGGCCCTGGGAGCCAAGGCAAGGGGTGCGGGCGGGGGGCTGCTGCTGGCTGGGGCGCCCCGGAGGGTGTGGCCACTCCCTGTGTGGACGCGCTCCAGACGGACAGAAGGAGGCGATTTCAGAAGACAGCAGGACAGTCGCATCAGGGCAGACAGACGGCGCTGGGCAGTCCCCAGCGAGTGTCCAGGTGCCCGTGTGGCCGGACCCCGGGAGGGAGCGGGGCGCCGGGGTTGGGTCTGGGCAAGAGCGAGCTGGTCTCAGTCGCAGACACTGAGGTGCCTGTCTGGAGGGTGCGGGGCCGGAGCCCACGGCCTGTAGGAGGAGCTGGCCCTCCCTGCCGGACCCCGGCGCCTCGTCCGGCCTCTGCCCACTCTGGCCTGTGGCCGCGGGTCCCTGTCTCTGGTGGTGATGGCGCCCTGCCCTCCCACTGCCCAGACCTTCCACCTGCCCAGCCGACGGGCGCATCCCCCTCGGGGCTGGGGGTTAGGGGAACACCAGGGCTGGCGGGCAGAAATGAGGTGCGGCCCGGCCGAGCGGGGGACCCTCGCTGGGAGGCCGTGAGCAGCTCCTGGGCCGCCCCGGAGGGACAGGCCGGCACCTTGCCCGCAGAAGCAGGACACTCAGCGGCAGCACTCTGAGGAGCGCGTGGGCCTGTGACCCCCGGGCTGTCGGCCTCTCCCGACGCGCCCTTCCCCGCACAGCCCCGCACAGGCGCGCCGGCGCGCCTGCCCCGCGAGGGCCGAGGCTCTCGGAGACCTGGCAGCCGGCCGGCTCAGGCCTGCGGGCCCCGGGGCCCCGCGGAGGAAGAGCGGCGCGGAGGGAGACGAGGCGCGCACCTCGGCGCCCCCTCGGCCGGGCGTTGGCGTGGGCTTGCCCGGCGGACGCGCTGTTCTGCTGCTGGAGTTGAGCTGAATTAAGCGGCCGCTGCGGCCGCGGTTCCGTCTCTCAGCTCCCCCTGCGGACACTGCGTGTGGGGGTGGCCCTGAGCGCCCTTAGGGCCGGACTTCGGACGCCAGCTCCGGCTGAGCCTGCGTCCTGGGGTCTCGGCTGAGGCCCAGAGAGGTCAGCTGCGTGCTTCTGCTAACCCTCCTGCCTGCCCCACTCGCTCAGCCACGGGGGGCGGGAGCCCCAGGGAGCGCGGGCGCGTGCCCTGGTCCTCGGGATGCCCGGCTGGCTCTTCCACGTGCACACACGGCACCCGTGCACACAGATGCACGTGCATACACGGCACACCTGACAGACACGCGTGCACACGCAGCCGCGCCTGCAGAGTCACAGTGCACACACGACACGCAGGACAGACACGCGTGCTCACGCAGCATGCCTGGCGAGACACACGCACACATGGCACGCTCACACAGACGCGTGCACACGCAGCCGCTCCTGCAGAGCCCCGCGTGCACACCCACGCATCCCCGTGCACGCTCGTGCTCGTGGCCCGGCACCCACAGGCGCAGGGGCAGCCGCCCGAGCCCGCGGCACAAACACTGCGCACCCAGACACAAGGCGCACGCGTGACCGTGCACCAACCGGGCATGCGTGTGCAGCCGCCAGTGCATGCAGGTCCGTGCGGCTCCTGGGGCGCCCTCAGGCCATGGCGCAGGGGGGCCTTAGAGCGGCCTGAGCTCTGTCCCAGGTGGGCTGGCAGGGGTCCGGCTGCATCCGGGAGGCACTGAGTGGCCACAGGGCTCGGGCGGGCGGGGCTGTGCCCGGGCGGCCGGGAGCTCAGAGGGCATTGGGGCGGCCCCGACACGCACTTCTGAAGTGGGGGCGTCTCTTCGCTTGCTGACGTTTCCCAGTGGAGCCGCCGGGGGGATGTCCTCCTGAGACGGCAGGAAGGGAGAGTCCTGCAGGTGGAGCGGCCCCCGGGTGGAGCCGTGCCGGAGGGTCCAGCGCTCTGCTCTCCCACCGGTGCCCTCCCGGGTGGGCCTCGCCATGGCCGGCTGGCTCTGGGTGCTGTGGGCGCCACCCGGCTCAGGGAGTCGAGGCGAGGCAGGGGGCAGCGCCCACCCCCGCAGCGTACAGAAGGGCTGGCAGGACAGGAGTCACCAGCGGGTGTCCAGCGCAGACCGCGCCCCGCCAGCCCGCAGGTCCTCGCCCAGCTGAGTGGCTGTGCGTCCGTGGCTGACGCAGGCTGGGGGAGGACGTGCCCGGACTGAGGCTGGACTTGGGTCTGCAGGGTGCATGTGGCCCCAGGTGCACAGCACCCAGCGCGGGCCTGTGGCCTGGGGGCCGGACAGGAAGCAGCGCCTGCCCATGGGGCCGTGCCGAGCAGACACGCGCGCTGAGAGGCCGCGGACCTGCCTGCAAAGCCCCACGAGCGCGTCCTGTCACCTGGCCCCGCCAGCTCAGCCGCCCGCTCACGCGTCATGGGCCTGCGTGTGTCAGCGCCCGCTCACACACGAGCCCCGGCCCGCAGGCACGGGGGGGGCCACGCTGCGACGGTGGG
Source organism: Galemys pyrenaicus (assembly GCA_019455555.1). NCBI lineage: Eukaryota > Metazoa > Chordata > Mammalia > Eulipotyphla > Talpidae > Galemys > Galemys pyrenaicus. The sequence goes on along the minus strand of JAGFMF010011658.1, from coordinate 16,134,046 downwards.
GGATGCCAGCGGCCGGCGCACAGCGCCCCACAGCAACGAGGAGCAAGTGTCCGCTTACCCAGCCAGCCAGACCTGCCGTGGCGGGGGCCAGGGCCTGGGGTCAGCTGGCTGGTGTCTGGGGCCCGGATAGGGCTGCTGAAGAGCCACATGGAGCTTGGGGTAGCTCTGGGGGGCCTCACCCCGCCCCCGGTCCTGTTTCTCTACGGCCCCTGAACCGACACAGTAGCCGTAACACAAACCTGCAAAGACAAGTCAACCTCCGGTGCTCGCCTCGGCCAAGCCCAGGCCCGCTCCCGTGGCCGGAGACCAGACGCGAGGGTGGCGGTGCGCGAGGCCGCCAGCCCAGCGCCCAGAGGGAGCTCTCCGTGGGCGTAATTCAGAGGCAGGCGACGTGTGGCGCGGCTGAGTCTCTCCGCGCTCCCCTTAATTTATTCCCAGGAGCTGCCTCTGGGGTTTATGGCGCTGGCACTCAAATTATTTAATTTCCACCAGCTATTTTGCAATTGAAAATTCAAATTCTACAGTAACGTAAACATTTACTTAAGTTTTATCGAGCGGTTCCACCACTAATTTACTTACGTTCTCTTTGGTTCAGAGAAGGAAAAGGGCCAGAATCGCTCCTCCTCCTGACAGCCGCTGTGCCTGACCCCGCAGAGCCTGCGGGCGGCCAGGCGGGCGGGGGCGGTCCCTCCACGCAGGCCCACCGCGCCTCTGTCTCCCCGCTCCTGGGAGGAGGGAGGTCGGAACTCGGCCGGCCGGGCTCTGCCCCGGAGTGCAGTGGGTGTCGTCCGGCCAGGGCCCCGGGGGCGCGGGAGGCCGAGGCCTCTGGGACACGGTACCTCAGGCTGAGGCTACGGCCCATCCGCGGGCCCGTCCTGCTCCTCCGAGCGAGAACCGGGGCGGGGCTGGCGTCCTGGACGGTGCGGCCGGCCGGGGTGCAGGTCCTCATGGCGCCCTCCGGCAGGCAGGGGCGCGGCCAGGGCCCGAGCACGCAGGGCCCACCCAGGCAGTCACACTGGGGGGGCTCGGTGATGCCCCTCAGCCCTTCTCCGGAGTGGAGGTGGTGCGGGGGAGCCAGCCTGGGAGAGAGTGGCCGCTGGCCGCAGGCCCTGACCGCTCTGGAGGCCGCCAGGGCAGCCCCTCAGAGGCGCGCGTCGGGCTTCATTCCGGGCCGGCGGGGGCAGGAGCTGGGGCGCCCTCGCCACACGCCCCCTCAGCCCCAGAACAGGCAGCGTGAGCGGGTCAGCGCCGGGGAGGGAAGGAAAAGCCAAAGAGGAGCTGGGGGAGCGGAGAGGCGACCGGACAGACGGGAGCACCGGACAGAGGGAAAGTGAGCTGGACGCCAGCGCCACAGAGGGGCCCAGCTACACCGCTGGCCGAAACAGAGGTTGTGCTGTCGCCCGGGAGCAGAGCCGAAAGCCGGAGCGCGAAAGCCGGAACGACAGAGTGAGTGTCCCTCCCCTCCCTGCAGGCCAAGGGCTCTGCACCTGCCGGCAGTTACTTAAAGGCTGAAGCCCGATCAGACCCCGGAATGGGCAAGAGGCAGGAGAGCCGTGTTTCTGTCTTCTCGGGAAACAAGGGGCGACGCTTCCAGCTCGCGCAAAAAGTGAAGTCACAAGTCGGGGAGCTCCAGGCCAGACTTCCTGCATACAGGTGTAAAACTGCTGGTCTCAGCGTTCAAATGGAGGGCGCGTAAAAGGGTGCTACGTCGTTATCAAGAAGCGATTGTCCGGGAGGAGGAGTGATTTTGCATGAAAAACAAATTGATGTGATTTACCACATTAAAAGCATTTTTAAGGAGTGACCTCAACGTCCAGGACGACGCAGCGGCCAGCGGCCAGGGAGGGCGGCGGCCAGCGGGTCAGGGCGGCTGGCCCGGCCCTTCGTCTTGCCAAGCACTTAGGAGTTCCCTGATTTTGCCCTGTTTAGAAATTATATTTGTTCTTCTAGTTAGTTCTAACTTCCAAGTGCTCGTCTGCTCCGACTTCAACACGGGTCGTTCCCTTAACCCAGAGAACGTGGCACTGGCGTTCGGCACTGGCGTTCGACTGGGCGGGTAGAACGGAACGCAGCGTGAGGTCAGTGCAGACAACAGCAGCCACGCCACCTCCAGGCCGCGCCTGGGAGTCCAGAGGGCAGCGAGAACACTGCAGAGCCGTCACCCCATCTCCCGGGAGCAGCGTTCCCAGGGGCCTTTATGCAGGCGGACGTGGCAGGCTGGGAGTGGGGCCCAGCGCCGACCCCCAGGACAAGGCCCGGGGCAGAGGCGGCTGGGGGCAGGTGCAGGGCAGGGGCAGGCTAGGCCAGGGGTAGGTGCGGGGCTGGGGGCAGGTGCGGGGCGGGGGCAGGCGCGGCCCGGGGCAGAGGCGGCTGGGGCAGAGGCTGCGGGGACAGGCGCGGCCGGGGGCAGGCGCTGCCGGGGGCAGAGGCGGCCGGGGCAGGTGCGGCCGGGGCAGGCGCTGCTCTCTGCAGTGGCTCTCGGAGAAGTGGTGCAAACCTTAACGCTAAAACTCAGCCGGCCCCGGCCCTCCCACCGCCCCTTCCCCAGCCTGGACCAGGGCTCCCCTGTGCGCCTCCCGCAGCCTGGTCGCTGGGTTGCCTGGCCAGGCGGCTCGGACCGCGGCTGCCCTTGCGACTCCTCGGCGGGCTGGACCCGCGCAGCTGTCGGTCCTCACCTGCCTCCGGCCAGGGGTCCCCCACAGAGCGGTGCTGGCCGCCCTGCGAGGCCTGGCCACAGAGGGGGTCTGGGAGTCCGCGGCATCTTCTGAGGACTCCCCAGCAGCTCCGTGGGGGCTGGCCGGCCCCTGGGGAGGGGGCCCTCGCTCAGCCCGGGGAGGCCTCGGCCGAGCTTCCTCAGATCCAGCTGGTGGCCTCCCGCGCACCGAGCGGACAGCCCCCACGGCCCCGCCCCCGCCCCTCTGCGCCCCGCGAGGAGGCTCGGCCCGGCAGCGTGAGTGATGTGGCCTGAGAGCCTCCGCCGCCTGACAGTGAAAGCGGAGTTATTCCCGCGCCGCAGCCCGTCCGTCTGGACGCGGCTTCAGCGCTCTCCCACGGAGGGTCCGGTGGGTGGCGTCCCCGGGCGCGTCCTCGCTGAGTGGCGGCCGAGCCTGCCGGCTGCTTTCTGGGCGCCAGGGCGGCTGGGGGCAGCAGGGGCGGCCCGGGAAGGCGCCACCGTCCTGGACTAGAGACTCGCGTGGGGGGAGGGGCTGTCGCCTGTGTGGACACGTGTCCCAGGCCGCACCAGTCACCCGGAGCCCTGGCGCGAGTGACCACGGACGCAGCACCCGGCCCTGCGGGTTCTGGAGAATTCTCCGTTGGCGCGTCTCCTTTCTAGCGGCGGCTTCTCGAGCAAACGGTTTGAATTCCGCCGAAGCTGGATTACCTGCTGGTTCTTGTTCTGCATGGTCCTGTGTCCTGTGGGGTTTGCCCGCCCGGGTCAGGAGGAGCTCGGGCCCTTCCTCCCGCGGCTCGGGGCGCGAGGGGCCGGGGGTGGCTGCGGCTTCCTGCCCTGGGCCAGCCCCTGCGCCTGCCGCTGAGGCCGGAGCGGCCCCGGCTGAGACCGTCCGGTCCCGGGTCCCTCGACACCCGCGAGCTCGCCCGAGAACTGGCGCCGGAGTGCTGGCGAAAGGTTCTGATGACTTGGGTCGTGCGTCCTGCCCCGTGGGTGAGCGCGCGGCGGAGTCTGCACAAAACTGTCTGCCCGGCGGGTGAGCGGCTCTGAGATACGCCGTCTACCTCGGTGCGCCCGGCCGCCTCCGGGTGTCTGGTGCTGCCGCCACCGGTGCCGTCCACAAAGCAGCCGCACATTTTGTTGGGTCCGCTCAGCATCGCACGGCGCCGGCGTCACGCAGATTCTCTATTCTGCTTACGTGTCATGAAAATGCAGATACTTTTATGTATTGATTTTCTTTAACTTGCCAAACTCTATTTTTATTCTTTTAGTGTTTGCTCTGGAAATTCTAACATGCATATTTAATTGAACAAAGTTAAAATTTAATCAGCATTCACTTCTTTCCAGATTCACATGCTATTTCTGGCCGGGACGTTGGCTCTGAGTTGGTCTTCAGTCCCACGAGGCTCCTCTGTGCCCTGGCCAGGCCCCGGCCCCTGCCACCCGTGCCCTGCGCCCCTGCCCCTTCTGCTGGCGCCTGGCCGGCCCGGGGTCGCTTCCCGCCGCCTCCGAGCCTGGCACCCCCCGGGGGCTGAGCCTCCCCGCGTGGCTCCAGGGCCGTGACGCGGGCTCGCCTCCTACCCGTAGCTCTGGCCTTCCGGAGACACCTCGCCCACACGGCCCCCTAGCCCCGGGGGTGGAGACTTTATATTCTTCACGTGTCAGTGACAGGCAGGCAGGCGGTAGGTGGTGGGTGGCTGCATGACGGGTGACTGACGGGTGGGTGGATGGACGACAGTCGGCGGCTCTTCACGAGGGGCCTGCTGTGTGTGCAGGGTCGAGGCCCCGAGGGGCTCCCTGCGGGCGTCTGCTGTGCTGCTGGCCCCCGGCGCTGCAGCAGGTACCCGGCAAACAGCCGCCGTGATGTTGAGGGAGGGGGACGTTCGCGGTTCTGAGCAGAATAAGCCAAATTAAACTGTGTGTTACAAAGTGAGAGTGAAAACAAAACGCGATGGTGCAAGGTCCAAGCACACGGCCTGGCGGTCCTTCCCTGCAGGACCCGAGTCGGCGCCTGTGTCCCCAGCCGTCAGGGACGCGCCGTGGGGATGGAGGAGGGGGAGGTCATGGCTGAGCAGACTCCTCCTGCCCCCAGGGTGGCTTCTCGCAGTGCCTGCCTCAGTTTACCTCTCTGCTTTTCCTAGGGGCTTCATTCCCCATCACCTGACGCCGTGGGTGGCCTCTGGTCCCTCCTGTGCTGGCCCCGGGGATCCACTGGCACCTGTGACATCACCGCCGGCAGACGGCTGCCCCCACAGTGCCAGCTCCACTCCCAGCCCGACTCTGCTCCCGAAGCCGAGCTGCTGGCGCAGCTTCCTGGGGCCCTCATGGCACCAGGCCTGCCCCAGTCCGCCCCAGCCCCTCCGGGGGGTGCCCGGCCCCTGGAGGCTCCCGCTGCTCCCCCCACTGAGCCCTGCACCCTCCCGCCCCGTCTGGGCGGGCTCTGGGGGAGGCCCCTGGGGGCTCCGTGTGGGAGGGGCATTCTGGGCTCAGGCCGCCCTTCCTGTCCCGCCCGGGGCTGCTTTTAATGCTCCTGGCCGGGGAGCGAAGCCTTTAACCTCCCCCTCTTCCTTTATCCTACTTCGCTCTAGGCAGGAAAACAGAGTGAACTCACTTAAAACAGCAAAACCCTTAAACTGGCTGCAGTTTGTCGCTCCCCGCTAACACCCGGAGCTTCTGCCCGGAGGGGCAGCGGGCGCGAGGGCTCGGCCGGGCAGCTGCCTGGCCCTGCGCTGGGCCCCGCTGAGCTGCCTGATGATACCCCGGGCCGGGGCCTGTGGCGCTGGAACGTGAGTCAAGGCTGCACGGGAACCTTTTATAGAGAAGGCCTCTCACGGATTTCGGAGTCACGGGCCTCTGTCTATGGGTTGCCAATCTGCGCCCTGCCCAGGCTGACCCCCAGGGGGCGCCGCGAGCAAGCAGACCTGCTACCGGCTCACCCCTGGGCCCTTGCCTGGGGAGCACAGCCCAACGTCCCGAGAAAGGACGCGGCCTCTCCCAGGAGCGCCGGCTGGGCTGCCCGTGGCCCTCTGGGCTTCCGCATCTCGCGACGCGCGACTTCTGGCCCACCCTGAGACAGTCCCCTGCCTTCCCCCCCAGCAGCGGTGGTGCACGAGGGGGTGCAGGCTGCACTGAGCAGGTGTGGGGGACTCTGAGGTAGAAACAAGAGCCAGAAGTGGGGAAAACCCGGCCGGACCCCGTCACAGTCAATCCAAGGCGGCCACGCTGCGGCGTCCCCGGCCCAGCCTCTGGGGCGCCCGGAGAGGGGCTGTGCAGGGGCACAGCTGACTGGTGTCAGGAAGAGGCCGCTGCTCCTGCGTGCCTTGGGGCTCCTTGAGGGAGCAGCCTCTGGCTGTCCAGCCCAGGGCCAGGCGCTGCTGGGGACACCCACCGCAGGAGACAGCCCCCAGAGCCTGCAGAGGCCCCTCAGACCATGGCCCACGCCCCAGTGGGCAGCAGCTGGTGCAGAGCCGGGGGGGCGGCTGTAAGGGGGTGAGGGGAGCCGCCTGCCCGTCCGCTCGGAGCTCCGGCGGCAAACGCTGCTGCCGGGGCCTCCCTGCTGCTCAGACAGGACCCTGCGGGGTCCACAGTCCTGCCACGCCACCGGCTGGGCCGCCGGGCCCCATGGACTCCCGGAGCTGCAGCCGGCCAGCTCAGGCTTCAGCGGCCAGAGCGTCTCCTCGCCGCGGGCAGGCAAGACTCGCGGGTGCTCTAGCGTCAGGGGGAGGTGAACTTGCTAACTGCCGGTGGCAAGAGGGGACGCGGCGCTGGGCAGGGGCGCAAAGGCGCCAGCCCTGGAGGACACCGCGCCCCCGGGAGCGCCGGGAGCACAGGGAGGGGGGGCAGTGTGGGGGGGCGGGCGGCGGGGGTGTGTGTGGGGGGGGACGGCGGAGCCCCAGACCGCGGTTCGCGGAGTCCCAGCGGCGCCTGTGGGCGTGGGGTGCACGCCCGCAACCTCGGGTCAGGTGCGCTTCGCGCAGGCTTTTAAGGCGGGCAGCGGGTCACTCCTCCTGCCCCCTCAGGGCTGGAAGCCCCTTGGCCCGCCGCTGGGCGAAGCGGCCTGAGGGCTTCACCGACTCGGCCTCCAGCCCACTGTCCGCACGGACCTCCGGGCCGGGCCGGGCTCGGGGAGAGGCGTGGGCATCACCAGGAAGAGCCGGTGAGTCCTGGGCCGGGCGGGCGGCGCGAGCGGCAGGACGCGCGCCGCCTGGCGGTGACTGCGCGGGCGGCGGAGCCGAGCGGGTCCGCGGTGCAGGCGCGGGCTGCGCTCCAGCAGAGTGCCGGGAGGGTCCCCGCCAGGCCGCGCGCGGTGGGGGACGCAGAGCTGTGCGGGGGCGTCCAGGGCGGTTCACGCCCCGGGGGACATCTGTGCAAGGCCCGGAGGCGACCTGGCCGGTCTGTCGCAGCGGAGCTCGTGGGGCTTGGGTGGGGACAGGTTTTCCGAGGGGGCAGCCTACCAGTCCCTAGCGGCAACGGTGACCGCTAGCGCCGGGGTCTGCACTCGCATTCCCTCGGGGCCCTGCGCTTTGGACGCGGGGTGAAGCCCGGCCGAGTGGCCGGCGGGCAGCCCCCTGCCGGCGGCCCCAGCCCACCGGCAGCGGGACGTGCCGGCTCAGGCGCCGCCGCCTTGGCCTCAGCTCGCCGCGGCGGTGGGATTCCATTGCCCGGCGCCGCAGCGCGCGCCTCCCGGCCGTGCGCACCGTCCGCGAGAGCCCGCGGCCGCCAGCCGCCGCCCCCGAGCCCGGGGCGCGATCCGCGGGATCCCCGCCAGGCGCGCCTTCCGCGCCCCGGTCCCCGCCCTGCTCGCCCCCGCTCGCCCCGCCTCCCGCTCGCCCAGGCGCCGGGGGCCGAGGCTCCGGCCCTGCGGGCGGCGAGAGGGCGCCGCGGGCCTGGGCCGGGAGTGCGGGGCGCGGGCGCGGGCGCGGGCGCGGGCGGGCGGAGGTCGGGCGGCGCGGACCGGCGGGGCCGACCCGGGGGCGCAGCGGCGCGGGCGGCGCGCTCGGAGGGGGGCGGCGGGCGGGAGGAGGGGCTCGCTGCGCGGGCCAGGGGCGGAGCGAGCGGCCGCGCCGCGGAACCAAGAGAGTTCGCTCCGGAGCCCGCGCCGCCGCCGGCCCGCACCTCGGGCGCCCACCGCCCCCGCCACCCGCCCCGCGCCCGCGTCGCGCCCGCGCCGCGCCGGCGCGGGGATGTAGGATGCTGGTGGGCGCCAGGCTTCAGCGGCGGCGGCGGCAGCTGCAGCAGCAGCAGCAGCCCCGGCGGCGGCAGCCTCTCCTCTGGCCGATGAATGCAGACCCGCCGCCGCCGCCGCCCTGGCTCTGGATGGTCCCCGGCTCGGCCCGGCTGCTCGGGCTGGGCGCCGGGGTCCTGCCCCCGCCCGTGCTGCTCGCCTCAGCGCAGCCCCTCACCGCCCCGCCGCTACCCGGGCTGCCCGGCTGCTGGCCGGCCCCGGGCGAACCCCTGCTGCCGCTGCTGCCGCTGCCCTCTGCGCCAGACCACGCCGCCGCCGCCGCTGCCGCCGCCGCGCACCACCCGGCGCTCAGCGGGCAGGTAAAGCGCCCCCGCCCCGCCTCCGCCTCCGCGCCCCTGGTGCCCTCCCCGTCCCGGCCGCTCTGGCCGGCTCGCCGCGCGCCCGCCGTGGCGGTCCTTCGCGCCGGCGCCTCAGCCCAGCCCGGCCGCCCTGCGTCGGAGGCAAAGTTCACGCTCCGACGTCCCGTTCTACCCCTCGGCGGCTTGGGCAGGGTCTGGGCCGGCCCCTGGCCGAGCGCTGCCCTGCGCGCCCCACCCGAGTCGGGGGTCGGGGCCAGGACGTCCCTGGCCCGGGTCGCTGTCCAGAGAGAGGTGCTGAAGTGGCCGCCGGAGCCCGCGTGTGGCCGCGGACCTGGTCTGACTCATCTCCCAGAACTTACCACTTTTACGGTCGCTGCCAGACTTGAAAAGCCAGCTGGGAACCAGTGGCTGTTTCTGCCTCTGATCTGGCTCTTTTTTTCTTTATTCATTTGAAAATAGACTCAGGAAAATGCTTAAGCGAATCCAAACCCAGGGAAGCCGGCAGGGAAGCCCGGTCTCCACACGAGGAGCTGCTGGCACCCCAGCCCAGGTCTCCCCGCGGCCACCAGATTAGCTAATGCCGGTTTGCTCTAAAGCCGAGTGTAGCATTAAAGCCTGGAATTAACACCAAAAAGTGGCCGTGGCTTTGATTAATGGGGCAGCGGAAGAAGGCACCGCTGGGGGCACAGCCATTGTTTGCTTTCCCGTGCAGACGCGCAGAGCCAGGGATGGCATGTATTTTATTCCAAGAATTGTCCTCATTAGCATATTCAAATAAATGGCATGTTAGATTACACCTCGGATTGCTTTAATTCCAACATTGTCTTGTGAGCGCTCTCCAAGAGGTGCAGCCCTTCCCGGCCGGGCCTGCGGCTTCAGGCAGCTCCCTGCGTGGTCCTGGGGCTGCAGCTCGTGTTGGGCTGGGGAGACGGGCTGGCGCGGAGGGGCCACTGCAGCCATGGCCAGTGGAGGTGGCTGCCACCTTCTCCTCGGAGCGCTGCTTCCTCCTGTGCTCATCTGAAAGCAAAACCCTAAGACACTTAGATGGCTCTTTAACGTGCTCGCTGTGCTCCTGTGTCCAGTGAGATGACAGTGTCTGGGAGCAGAAGAACATCTTCACATCACAGGAAAGCTGAAAAGGCTTTGGCGATCTTTCACACATGCGGATGTCAAAGCACGTCTCGTGGAAAGCGCCGAGAGGACCGGCTGTCCGGCGGGGACCCGGCGTCCCCCCGAGTGCCCTGGGTCGCGTCTCGGTCTGCGCGGACCCGCCGGTGGCCGAGCTCTCGCAGATTTCCCTTGCGTTGGAGTCTGTTGCATTTGCGAACCTTGAGAAACTTTGGAACTTATCCCGTAGCTGGCTTTCTTCCGACAACACCGGCCGTGTGCATTCTTATGCAGTAACACAGCACAGATGGGCGAGCAGAGGCGCCTGCTCCCCAGCTCCCGCCACGCCGCGGGCAGGGCCCGTTCCGGCCACCTCCTCATGGCTCTGTGCTCAGAAGTTACTTCTCAGTATTGAAAAGTGCAGTGTTGGTGATGCTTGATGAAAGTGGTGATGCGGCACGTGTGGAAGCGTTTATGATTTTTTAATAATGAAAAGTTCACAACCATGTATTTTTTCTCGACGAGAGAGAGGGGCTTTCTCGCACAATCGAATGTGTACATTTTTAAGATTCCTTTTATCAAGTAGCGGTTCGGCACATTTTGATGCAAAGCAGGGTTGGTGTGAACGTTGTTAAGTGTCCTTCTCTTTTCTTGGGTTCCAGTGGCTACTCGGTGGCCATTCTCCGCCCATTGGACTGTCCCCCTCTTGCACAGTGGAGCTGGTGCCCATTTTCCCACATGTCTGCCCAGCTGCTCTGCCACGTCCTGTTGGAAAGGGCTGGATAGACAAGCGGACGCCTGATTGCAAGGTAAGGAAGCAAGCTCCTAGGTGGGGAAGGGTCTTCGGGTCCAAGTTGCTGTGCGCTTCCACGGCAGCAGGGGCTGCGGCGTGTCCCGGTGCCCAGGGCCGGGAGCCCCTCCAGAACACGGGGGCCCACTCATTCGGACTCCAGCACCCTGGCAGTCACCCTATTTCAGCTTACAGGAGCGGAGCCGCACATAACAGGATACAGTTTATCATTCTGAATCAAAACCTTCTTTTAAGACTTTGATTTTTAACTTTGTAACCACCCTTCAAAATCAAACCAGCTTCAAAGTCTGTCTGTCTCGCCTCTCCTGCCTCGGGTGCGGGTCCGCCAGGTTTACGCGGCTGCTCTGCTCAGCCCCATCTGGCTTTGCGCTCGGCCTTTTCGGCCCGCGGTCCACCGGGCCCGTCGAGCACAGATAAGCTCAAAGAGTCGAACTCTGGCCCGCAGGCTCCTCTCGGGTTGAGCAAGAGCAGGCGCTCGCTCCGGGACGGTGGGGGTGTGCCGGGAGGCGTGGCGGGGCGCCCTGCAGCGCCCACTGACCCTGCGTCCCGGAGGCTGGCCACGGCGCCTGGCTGGCGAGATGGGACCACGGTGGGCTGGGAGCTCATCTCGTCAGACGTGGGCCCTGCAGCTGGCCCAGAACCGCAGACTCAGTGCCGCCAGGCCCAGAGAGGCCGAGCACACGCCCCCTCACCCGCTCCTCTCTGCCTTCTCTGCCGTACCTGACTCTGTGGTCGCCCGTGCAGCCGGGCCGGGCTTTGCCTCTGTGCAGCGCCCGCCGGCCGGCCCACGCCCGTTTCCCTGACTGTGGCGCCGGCTCAGGGCCTGCCTCTGGGCCTCCCGGCTCCAGACTCACGGGTGCTCTGACTGCACCTGAAGCCTGAGAGCATGACGGGGCATGTCCCCCAAACGCGGCACAGCCCCTGGGCGCCCTCGCTGGACGCTGGCCGCGGGGCGGGGCGGTGCGTCAGGGGCGCAGGAGGCTGTCGAGGGTCTTTACCTCCAGAGTGGCGCCCCTTCCCGTCGTGGGTGTCTCCCCTGAGGGGGACGGGTGGAGGCCCAGGCGAGCGCGGTCGTCCCCGTGTGCCCAGCCTCGCTGACGCCTCTTTTTCCCGAACAGCTCTTTCTTAACAATTCCTTTGCTCTGGACTCGACATGGATTTACCCCGAGGACTCGAGATGGCTCCATGGACATGACAGACCTCGCCTGCTGACCAGCCAGGTGGCCGTGGCCCTGTGCCGGCCGGCGCCTGCCTCCAGGCCGCTCCCCGCGGTGGCCGCGGTGGCCCCGCAGCCCGTCCCAGGTCTGTGCCAGCGCGCGGCTCCTCTTGCTTCGGTGGCTTGTGTCTCGCGGGCGGGGATGTGTGCGGACGGTCTCTGTGGTTCTCGCTGAAGAACTTGGGTCGGGGCCGCTGCGCGTGCTGCAGAGTGGGGTCTGTGGCTCAGCAGGGGCCGTGGGGGCTGCTCCGGGGCTCTGCTTGAGCACTGACCGGCCGGCCGAGCCGGCGCGGGGCCCGAGCCCCAGGCCTGCAGCTGCGTGGCGAGGGGCAGGTGGCTCCCCGGCCTGCAGGACTCGGGGCGCGTCTGACTGCTGTGAATTTCGCTTTCACTTGGGGTGATGCTGGGGACGGGCCGTGAGCCCGCTGCTCAGAGATGGAGTTTGCTCTATCTCTGGAGCCTTCGTGGCCTGGAAGAGTGTTTGTCCTGCGACGGCTCCGTGAAATAATCCTGGGGTGAAGGGTGATAACCCTAGACGGTAACAGAGGATAAAATCTCATGAATTTTTAAGTTGACTTTAAAATCACCTTAACACATGATCGTGTGTTCAGAGCAGCCAGCTCCTGGCCTCGGGCCCTCCAGCGCCCGTCCCGAGCCCGCGCCCCCGCCGGCCCCCCGATTCCGTGGGCAGCGGCCGCCGCGTCTCGGGCTCAGCCTCAGGGCATGTCCGCGGGAGGCGCCGGGCTGCCCTCGCGAGGTGCCTGCCCTCTTCTGTGTGCCGACCCGGCGCTCTGATCCTGCGCATCTTGTCTGGCCGGAACTCGGAGGCTCCAGCCGCTGTGTCCTGGCGGCGGCGTCCTGAGCAGCCTCTGGCGTGGCCTGGCTGGCGGGCGTGGGGCCTTGCCCCCGCGCACATGCGTGTCCACACCGGCCGCGCGCCTCCTGCTAGCGCCACGTGCGGGGCGGCTGACCGACAAGCGGTGGCACCGACTTCACGCCTTTCGCAGCTCGTTTGCTGTGTGGACGTGGCATCTCAGCAATCGCTGTCTCCAGAATAATCACGGTTAGTAAGAAAATCGTGGCAGCCGTCCCCCGTCTTTGCGGGGCGCCCCTCTCGCTCAGTCTTGCTGGAGCAGGCGTGGCGCTGCACCTGGCCCTCGCAGGAGAACCCCGACCTCGGCCGCAGCGTCGCCCACGCGAGGGAGCTGGCGGCACCGCCCCGCCCTGGCACCGCAGGCCGTGCTCCGGTCCGCGTCAGCTCTGCCTCTGCCCACGCGCTTTCTGGTCAGCCTGCTTGAAAGGACAACGCAAAATGACGCTTCTCACTTAGGCTGTCGGCTACAGAACGATGTTAGCGCCAGCCTGCTTTACTACGGTCCGATCTCTGCTTTCATTCTTCCCGGGGTGTTTTCTTGGACCATGATAACAGTGTCCATGGCCGCGAGCCCGGCCACACAGTGTCCACGCCGCGAGCCCGGTCATTTGGTGTCCACGGTCACTGGGTGCCCGCGGGTGCGTACCGGGCGCAGAGCGTCTCCTCCAGAGGTGACGTAACAGCAGACGCAGCCGTCTGCCTGTGGCTTCTCAGGTGCGTCCCGAGAATGTCGCTGTTCGGATGTGTTAGGGACTCCCAGCTGCCGCTGCTCCAGGAGCCACGCGCGAGCGGCCCCTTCGTGCCGCGCACACGCAGGCGGCTGGGTCGCTGAAGCCCGCCTGAGTGCTGGCGTCCTGCAGAGAGCGAGGGCTCCAAGGTCTTGATTTGTGATGCTAGCAAGGAAGCATAACTTTACCAGAACATTTTACGGTCAGATTTTCAGCTAGATTGGTAAAGGTCATCAAATACTGCTCTTCAAAGTGTGTGTCCTATAAGTCGATGAACAAGTGTTCGATCTAACCCCCTGCCTCAGCGCGAGGCCCGGCACCCCGGCCAGCGGAGCGTGTGTGGGAGCGGCCGGCCCGGGACGCCGGCTCCCCAGGGGCCCTGAGTTCCTCTTCGTCCCAGACAAAACCCCAGTTTTGAAGATAGTGACAGCCGGTTCTATAGCTGATGGGGAGCCCCGACGGTGGGGGCAGTTCGGAAAGAGGCGCAGGTGAGGGGGACCCCAGGTCTGATCTGAGCCCTCTGAAGAGGCCGCAGGAGAAGCCCGTGGACCCGCTGGAGCTTCGGACAGAGATCGATGGCGCCAGCAAGCGCCTTCCAAAAATAGACATGCCGGCCATTGATTTTCTGCAGGGTGCAGACAGCCGGGAGAGAAGCTTTCCAGGAAACGGCTTCGAGCAGCTGAATATTCATCCTGTGAGCGAACAAACCAACGATGGACGGGCCTGGGGACGGGCTGGTCACGGGTCCTCGAGGGAAGACGGCCCCTGCGGCTGGCCCCGAGCCCCGCAGCTGAGGCCTGAGGCGCCGGCCGGGCTCAGACACGCACACACGGGCTCAGGCCGTGCGGTGAACAGGTCACCCAAGGGGACGGCGGCTGATCCTTGAAAGGACGCTCCGTGTGACGGGAGGGTGCTGGGACGCAGCGCGAGCTCACACCTGTCAAGACACGGCCCCCCAGGGCTCCCCCGTGAGCGCCGCCGGCCTGCGGGGCCCGTGGTGTGGGAGCAGCGGGCAGGTGTGGGGGAGGTGATGCGGGGAGGTGATGCCCCAGGGGAGGCGATGCCCCAGGGGAGGCGATGCCCGGAGGTGCCTGGACTGCGGTCAGGGGCTCTGCCCAGGTCCCGAGGCCCCGGTGGCCGCAGTGGGTGGGTCTGCCCAGGGCCCTGGCTCCGGCGGCGTGGGCCCTTCCCCACCACCTGCCTTCGGAGCAGGCTCGCCTGGGCCCGCAGGGCAGGTTCACCCCCTCAGGTGCCCTCAGCAGCCTGAACCCACAGGGCACTTTGGCAGCTGCGGGGACCAGAGCCTCCCAGAAGTGTCGTGGGGCTTTGTGGTCAAGGAGGGTTTCTGGGGCGCACCGGGGCCTGCTCCCCAGGCTGTGTCCTGGGGGAAGTGGGGCCCCGGGGAGCACGGAGGGCCGTGAGGCTCCTGGGCACAGGGAAGAGCGTGTGAGGGTCCGGCTCCCCGGCAGGGCCCCTGTCCCCCGGCCCCCGGCCCCCCCTTGGTGGAGCAGAGCAGGCCGGCCTGGCCCTGGCACCGCTGTCTGGACGCCTCTGGGGAGACCCCAGGCCGCGGTCGCTGGCGCAGTATCAGCGCCGGGCGCGGGGAGCCGGGGAGAGGCGGAGGACGGGGCGGGCAGCCCGAGGCCGGAGCGGCACAGGCTCCGCTGCTGCCCAGCTGTTGTGCAGACCGGTGGGATCCTGTCCGGCTTTCAAGGCCGCTGACCTCGGCTCCAGTCGGGAACCCGCCTGCTGAGGCTGCCGCGACCCCCACTTTCAGGCACGAGGCCACCAGCCCTTGCCACAGCCTCCCCTGGAAAGGCCCCTGCCCGGAGCGGCTTGCGCTGGGGCTCTCACGGGGACAGTGGCCTGGGGGCTGCAGGGGAGCCCCTCTCGGGCGCGTACTTGGCTGCCCTCTCCCTGGGCGTGTCCTGACAGCCCCGCCCAGAGGGGGCGGGCCGGGCACTGTGCCTTGGTCTGGGGGGCCTGCGTCAGGGGCTCAGCCCCACCGCTGCGGGCTTGGGGGACGCGGGGCCCCACCCGCGTCGTCCCCGCCCCAGGGGCTGCCAGCCCGGGCCCTCTGCCGCAGCTGCTCAGGACCGGCTCTGGGCGCCCCGCTCTGTCCGGCCCAGGTGCTTATGACCGCGGGGAGGGGGCTCCTCTGGGCCGCGCGTTAATCTCTGTTTTAATGAAGCGGGTCTTCAAGTCGCTGTGACCCAGTTACATGAAATCACAAAAGCGAGCGGCGTGGCTGGGGCTGCGGGAGCTGCCCTCTTAGCCCGGTAGTGCCCCGCAGGGGCCTGGGCGCCTGGGGGGCGCCAGTCCAGCCAGGGCCAGCGCGGTCCAGACCCACCGCTAGAAGCCCGGCCCGCCGCCTGCCGGGGAGCCCGAGAGCCTGGCTGTGAGGGGAGGGCCCGCACCTCGGCCCCTCCCGAGGCCCAGAAGCTTCCTCAGGGCGCAGTGGACCCGGACTGACCCAGTGTGTGCGGGCTGGGTGGCCTGCGGGGTCACCATCCTGGCATCCTGGGGCCTGTACCCGCCCTGGGGGAGGGGCTTGGGGTGGGCGGGCGGAGCTGGTCCTGCCCAACCCTGCACCCACAGGCTGGACAGCAGCCCCCCCCACACACCCGCAGGCCGCCACCCCCCAGGCCACCACCACTCCCCCAGGCGGCCACCCCTCCCCCACCCCTGCCGGCCGCCACCCCCTACAGCCCACTGCCCACCCCTGCAGCCTGCTCCTGACCTGGCTCTTTGAAAGATTGGCTATTTACACACACGAGAGCTGGGGTGCAGGTCAGAAGCTCTGGGGGGAGAGGGCTCCCCAGAGACAGAGCGGTGGCAGAACAGGCGGATCCACTGAAGCGCACTGCTGAGGGGGCGCGGGGACAGGGGAGTCTGCTGCGCCCTGGGGGTCCCTCCCTGGCCGGGGTCGCGCTCGGGCCGTGGCGGTGATGGTGCTGAGACTGACTGGAGCCCCGGGGAGCCCCGGGATCCCCACGCCTTGAGAGCAGCGCAGCTGCACACAGGGCTGCGGGTTTCCATCGGCACGGAACCTTCTGCCAAGTGACAACCCCGCTCACTCCCCTGCGCCTGCGGCTCAGCCTGGGGTGCAGCTGGGGCTGCGGGACCCCTCGCGGAGGCCCTGTGCCTGCCGGCCAGCGCCCTTGTCCGCCGGAGGCCCCGGGTCTGTCCAGGCGGGCTCAGGCCGGCCGGCTGGCAGGGCCTCCCCTGCCGATGATGGCGCAGACGCTGCCCAGCCCGCCCAGCCCAGAGCCCCGGCCGGCTGCTGACCTCTCGACCGGGCGTCCGTCGGGCCAGGGCCCGTGCCTGCCCCGCAGCCTGCCCCCAGAGGCCCCAGAAGCTCTGCCCGCCTGGCTGCAGCAGGATCTGGGGACACCCCGCTTCAGGGAGGCACCCCCGTTCTCTGGGGCCTTGGTGGACCCTCCTGGCCCCGCTGTTCCCCTTCAGGCGGGCTGTGGACGGGCCGGGCAGCTTTGGCCTCTGCGTGTTGGGTGGAGGGGAGGCGGAGGCCGGCCGGCCGGTGGGCAGGGGGCGGGTGCTGCGCGCGTCCCCGGGAGGCACAGCCCCCCGCTTGGGCTCTGGGTTCCCGCGGGGCAGCTCTCCGGCCAGCTGGCCCGGCTCACGCACTGGCTGACCATGGAGGCGCCGCCGAGTGCCAGAGAGCGGCGGGCTGCTCCTGGCGGGTCTGGCCAGACCCTTGCGCCTGCCGCGCCACCGCTGATCCTGTGTCCCCGGGGCGGGCGTCGCTGCGTGGCGGGGAGGGCGGGCCCAGCGCTGTGAGGGGCCGCCGAGCCCTCGAGGTGTATCTCCCAGCGTCTGCTCGTCCCCCGGCCAGGCCCGCCGGCTCTCCATGGCCACCGTGACGCGGGGCGCGTCCACCTGGGCCAGGCCGCAGGGCAGGCAGGGAGGCGGGGTCCGGGCCCGCCACTGCGGGGAGACGGCCGGGCCCAGGCCGGCGTCTCCAGGGCACGGCCCACGGCCGGCGGCACATCCCCAGGTCTCCGCGGCCGCCTGTGGCCGCCCAGGGCTGCCCGCGCCCCTCGCCTGCCCGGGCTGGGCACCCGCGCGGCCGCTCCGCACCCTGATGCCGCAGGCCCTGGCGAGGGGCCCAGGCGCCCGGGGGCTGCGCGTCGCTCGGGGGTCAGCGCTGCGTCCTGCGAGCCGGCGTCGCTGACCGCCCGCCCCTTCCCGCAGGTGCCTGTCCCGGCGGCCCCAACATCGCCTTCGCCGCGGCCGCCGTGGTCTCCGTGGATCCGCAGGGCCCCCCCGGGCCCCCCGGTGTGCAGCCCTGCCACGTCCTGGCCTGGGCCCCCCTCAAGGCCCCGCGGCGCCCCGGCTTGCTCTCAGGTGAGTGCTGGCCCGTGCCGGTCCCCCGCGGCGGCTGCCGGCAGGTCCTCGCTCAAGGGGTGCGGCTCCGGCCGGCCTCTGCAGCAGGCGCTGGCCCTGGAGGTGCCAGCCGCGGGCAGCACTGGCCGCTGCATCCCTCTCTGGCGGGCCCCCGGGCGTCCGACCTCACGGGAGCCGGTCTCCTGGGGAGGCCTCGGGGGAGCCCGGCGGCGGCGCCCTGGGTGCTCGTGCCCACCGGCCGGGGCCCTCTGCGGCGTCAGGCCGGCGTCTGGGCGAGGGCTCTGGCGGCTGGGCTGGGCGCGGGGCTGGGGCTCGGCAGACGCCGTGCGGGCGCCGTCCACCACCCGCCGCTGACCGGTGAGAGGTGGACGCTGGCGCACACGCATGCCCGGGTCGCCGCGGAGACGGAAGGCGCCCCCAGCCGCCTCGGTCCGGCCCGGCACGAGCTGCGGCCTCCACGAGCCCGACCTGCCCCCGTGCTCGGGACAGGGGCACTGGACAGCCCGCTGGCCGGCCCGCTCGGGACAGGGGCACTGGACAGCCCGCTGGCCGGCCCGCTCGGGACAGGGGCACTGGA
>JAGFMF010011658.1:15974533-16115951 GCA_019455555.1 Galemys pyrenaicus | reverse complement strand
AGCCCGCTGGCCGGCCCGCTCGGGACAGGGGCACTGGACAGCCCGCTGGCCGGCCCGCTCGGGACAGGGGCACTGGACAGCCCGCTGGCCGGCCCGCTCTGCCCGCGCCGCGGCTGGTCCCTGGGGCGCAGCAAGCACGACGCGCAGACGTCTGCGCCAGGGCGACTCGCTGTCCGCAGGCGGCTCGGGAGACGCCTGGCCGGGCAGCGCCCTCCCCGGCCACGGCCACGGCTGTCCCGGAGCGGCGTCGCAGCCCTGCCCCGGGCCGGGTCCCGCCGGCCCTCTGGGCGCGAGGCGGGGGCTGGGCTCCCTCCAGAACCCACGGGCGCGCGTCCAGCCTTGGGCGCGCCTCGGCAGCAGCCGGCTGTCCGCTCCGCAGCGAGGACGAGGCCTCGTTAGCACGACCGTCACGCAGCAGCTGGCGTCACGGGAGGAGCGCCCCGGAGCCGCTCGCCGGGCAGCTGGGTCAACCAGCCGCGCAGTGACCAGTGCGGCCAGCGTGGCCGCGGGCTGTGCGGAGGGGCCAGGGCCGGGCAGGGCGGGGCCCGGCGGCGGTGGGCGGCTCCTACGCTGCCTGCGTCTGCTGGAGCCCGAGGGGGGGCTTCTGGCTTCAGAGCAGAAACGCAGACGAGACGGAGTCGGGGTGTGGGGCCTCCGGCTCTGCTGGGCTGCAGCCGCTGGGGCGCCAGGCGGGGGCTCTGGGTGGGGAGGCGCCCTGGCCGCCCCCCCCCCACAGCGCCAGACCCTCCGTCCCCGGGCCCGGAACAGACAGGCCCGTGAAGAGCCTGTGCCCCGGAACGGCTGCGGGGTGGCCCCGGGAGCTGCTCTCCCCGCAGGGCACTCCTGGCTGGCCGCGGCCTGCGCTGCACCCTGCCGGCGGCTGTGACCACCCACTGTCGGGCTGAGTGCAGGGCCGCCCTGGAGCTGGCCACGACGCGAAGGGGACAGCCCCATCACACCCAGGGCCGCTGCCAGCCAGCCTGGCCACAGGGCCCGGCGCCGACTCTGGCCGGTCACGCAGCGGCAGCGGCGCCCCAGGGGGCAGGGGCGTGGTCCGTGCGGCCAGGGCACGGGGCAGTGTCCGAGCCTCGTGGCGGAGGCCGTGCCCGCTGGCTGGCATCCTCCCGGGAGCCGGGACGCCCTCCTGCCCGCCCGGCCACTTGCCCGCTGAGCACGTGCCCATCCATCTGCTTCCTCCCGCCGGATGCGAGCGTGGGAGCAGCTTCTCCTCTCTGGTCAGTGGGCAGTGAGGCGCCTGGCGCGACCCCTGGAACAGCGAGCGCCGGTGACCGGGGAGGACGGAGGGAGGAGGATGGAGGGAGGACGGAGGGCCGCCGGGACACCCCCACATCGCTGCCCAGGCCCTCGCCTGCTACTGGCCTCGTTCTGGCCCGTGAAGGGGGAGGCTGTGCGCCTGTGGCGGGGTGCAGGCTGTGCCCGCTGCCCGGCCCTGACCAGGGCCCGCCCGTCTCGGCGCCTCCCCGGCCCCGCAGGTGGGCAGCTCCGGCTCGGCGGCCAGGGGCCGGCTCTGTCCAGGCCCAAGCGTGGCCGCGTCTGAAGGGAGATTACAAGATGTCGCTCGACATTTTATTTTGATTAGCACATTAAAGTGTGTGTCAGCTCCTCGTGGAAACTGTAAGTCTCCACGAAGGAAAAAGAAATCGGACGACGCGGTCAGGCCTGCGGCCGCCGGGCAGGCGTGGCCGGGGCGGGTTTGGAAAGGGGTCGCCGGCTGAGGCGTCGTGCACTGTAGTAAGCAGGATGTGTCTGTGGCCGGGCTGACGGGCAGGCGGCGAGAGGACGGAGGGGCGCCAGGCCGTGCCTGGGAGCCCGCTGCAGGCCCGGAAGGGCAGAGCCGCTGCTGGGGGCGGGAGGCCTGTGCCCAGCCCCAGCGCCTCCCCCGTGCTGGGGACAGGACACCGCAGGCGGTCAGAGCACATAAATGGCCTGCCTGGGCTCTGACCGCAGCCGGCGCGGCCGTGGGGGCAGGAGGCCACGTCCGGCTTGGAGGACCGCAGAGCCGAGCGGCCGGGCGCTGCGCGGGGTGAGCCTGTGCCCTGCACCGAGGCCCGCGGAACCTGGCCGGGGAGCAGCCCCGCCCCGCCCCGCCCCGTGCGCAGCTGGCCCAGCCTGGCCGAGGCGTTCCGCACTGCCCCGGGCCCTCCCGAGGCCGGTCTGCATGCCTGGCCGGGCCAGCCGGGGCCAGGCTCCCGGTGGCACCTCTTGGCCCTCCCGACCCCGACCTCCCTGCTGGGGCCTCCTGGGGTTTCTTCTCGTGCTCAGGTTGAAACGGGGTCACACTCTTTCACCGTGTGTCCTTGACCCCCAAACACTCGAGAGGTCGGGGGTTTCGAAGAAGACAAGGCCCTTGCGCCCAGCCCCCAGCCCCTCCTCCACTCCGGGGCAGAGCCGATGGTGGGGGCATGGCGGGCACCGCGGCTCAAGTGGTGCCCTGCCCTGGTCCTCGGCTGGACGCGCGTCAGAGGGGGCTGAGCCCGCAAGGCCTCCAGCAGCGCCTGCCAGCAGCTGGGCTCCCGCAGCCGGCTGGCCGGCCGGGCCCAGGTGCTGACCTTGCTTTTGCCCGCAGGTAGGAGCCGAGAGCCCGGCCGCGCGCCCCGCCCGCCGGCCCTGCTGCTGCACCCCGAGCGCGCCAGCCCGGCCGGGGACCCTGGAGACCAGGTGGGTCGGCCCACCTGCGTGCAGGTGGTGGGGCTCGGCGCCCAGGGGCTGGGCGCGGGGGAGCGGCACACCGGGGCGGGCCCTGGAGTCTGGCCGCAGTGGCCCCGAGGCCCCGGCCACTTTGGCCAGGGGGAGCAGCTGGCGCCCCACCAGGGCTGGGTTTGCCGCCCGAGGAGACCAGGCGGCTTCTCCCGCGAGCTCGTGCCTTCCGTCCTCTCGTGCGTCTGCCGGCCGGTGTCCTCGGGCTGACCCGACTCGCTGGGTCCTCGCGCCCAGGAGCTGGCCGGCTCGGCTGGCCCCTGCGCAGGGGGAGCCAGACCTGGCCCTGACCCATCACGCTCCGGACCCAGCCCAGCCTCGGCTCTCTGCCTGCCCACTGCCGGCCGCTCGCCCCTCTGGCCCGCCCTGTCCCGCGCCCCAGCCGCCCTGTCCCACCCCCTGTCCCGCCCTCCCTGTCCCGTCCCACCCCCCCCACCCCCGCCCTGTCCCGCCCCTCCAGCCGTCTTGCCCCGCCCCGCCGGTCGGCTGGCGTCTCCAGGTGCATGCCTGGGCGGGCCTGGGCCCACAACAAATGTCGGTAAGAGTCCAACCAGCCTCCCCGATGTGGGTCCCGGGCAGCGCTGAGCATCCGAGCGGACGGCTGACCGAGTGGAGAGCCTGTCGCTGGGCCCCGCAGCTACTTCACTGTCACTTCCCGAGTGGGGAGGGCATGCGGCGCTCAGCCAATCTCATCACGGCCCGCTGAGCCGGAGGTGGCCGTGGCCGACCCCACGCCGTCACCGCCGCGCCCGCGTGTGGGACTGAGGGGCGACCTGTGCTGCAGCTGCTCTCGGGGCTCCGTGTCGACGCGCCCCCGAGGCCGGGCCTGTCTCCCGAGCGGAGCGGCAACACGCTCACGCCGGCCGGCCCTGCCCCCGACGGCGCTGGCCGTCCACCGGACAGTGTCCACACCGGCGGTCTGGGGCCAGTGGACTCAACGACACTCACGCGCTTCCCCGTCAGGCCCCCACGTAGCCATCCACCCCAGGGCCCAGGTACGAGGCCCGTCCGGGGCTGTCCCCACGTGCCCAGCAGAGGCCGGCTTCCCAGGAGGGCGCTGGCTGGTGCGGCCTCATCCTCCTGGACCCTCCTGCCAGCTGCTCCCCGGGGCCGCGCTCCGTCCCCGCTCGGGGCCGCTCCGCCCCAGCTCTGCAGATGCCGGGTTCTCTGCTCTGATTACAAGCCCCTGTGAGGGGCGCGTCCCCCCACTGGCTCCTGTGAGAGGTGCGTCCCCCCACTGGCCACGGGCTGGGGCTCCCCTGCACCTGCAGCGGCGTCCGTGAGGCGCGGGGTCCGGTCTCCAGGCTCTCTGGGGGTGCTGCTGGGCTGTCTGTGGTCCAGGTGCCCACTCAGGACGGCCGTGGTTGACGAGTGGCCAGGCGGTAGCGCCCTGGTGGGCCTGGCTTGGACCAGCTGCCCTCGGACAGCATGTGGCCAGCGCCCAGCTTCCCTGGGGGGGGATCTTCCTGCCGGTGTCCCGAGCTGGGTCCGAGCTGGGGTCAGCGGCCGGGGCTCCGGTGCCCCTTTGGTGGCCGCTCCTGTGCGGGGGTTGGTCCTGCGTGGCCCCATCTGGACGAGCCCGGTTGGCGCTGACCCCAGAGCTGCCCGTCCCATCCGCTCGGACGCGCGTGTCCCTGTCCCGAGTGCAGAGACCAGAGCGCGTCCCCTGCCTCGCCCGCAGGCGCACCTCCCCCAGTGACACGGCTTCGCCTCGGCCGCAGGTGGACGCAGTGACCACACCTGCCCGGCGCCTCGGAGCGGGCCCCGGAGCCCTGCGGCTGCGAGGACCCCCTCAGTCCGTCCTGCCTCCCGCCCCGGGCCTCCTGCCCTGTCCTCCGGCCGCTGGGCCCGCGCTCAGGAGCAGAGCCGGCACTGTCTGTCCAGTGGCAGCCCGGCCGGGGGCCGCTGGGCACAGGGCTGGCTCAGCCGCGATGCTCCTCGGGGCCGGCCGCGCCTGTGGCATGAGGTCCCCGCATGCTGGGCTGGCCGAGCAGCCCTCGGCCCACGGTGCCCTCGTGGGCCCTCTGGGCCTCGCTCTGCACATGGGCACCCAGCGCCAGCTGCCCCTCTCCTTCTGCCGCAGGAGCCCCCGGGCCTGCTCGTCTCCAGCGAGGACGGCGCAGCCAAAGGCTCGCGGCCCGTGGCGTCCACCCCGGTGCCCGGGTCCCCCTGGTAAGACGTGCGGAGGGGCCAGCGCGGCTCGTCCCCGGGGGTGCGCGGAGCGCCGGATGCGCGGCTCGGGCCTGTCCCTGCGCCGGGAGCTGCCCCTGCTGCGAGCGGGCGGCTGCGTCAGCGCGTCCAGGCTCCCTCCGCGGGGCTGCCGGCGGCGGCTCCAAGGCCCTTTCCAGCGGCCACTCGGGGCTGGGTGAGAAGGCTGAGCCCTGAGCAGCTTCGTGCCTGGCGGGTGGGGCCGGGCGGTGGGGGGCCCAGGGGCGGGGCTGGGCTGAGGCTTCAGCGCCTGCTGCTCGCGCAGGGGAGGGTCCGCCCGCCGGCCGCCCTCAGCCTTCCTCCCATGTCCCCCTCTTCTCTGCTGACCCCGCCCCGCTCTGGGCAGTCCGGCCACTGGGGCACTCCTGGGTCTGGCCTTCCTGCCGCCGGGATGCGGCGGCCCCGGACTCGGGCAGGCCGGCCGGGCAGGGCTGCGGCTGGTGCCGGGACAGGGCGGCTCCGGGCCGGGGCTTCGGGCCGGCCGGCGCCTGACCGCGTGTCCCCGCAGGTGCGTGGTCTGGACGGGCGACGACCGCGTGTTCTTCTTCAACCCCACGATGCAGCTGTCGGTGTGGGAGAAGCCGGGCGACCTGAGGAGCCACGGGGACCTGGAGCGCATCCTGGGGGACCCCCCGCACAAGCGCAAGCTGCAGGCGGCAGCAGGTACCCGGGCGGCTGCGGGGGCGGGTGCAGGCGTGGGGGGAGCTCAGGGCTTCTTGGCCTGCCTCCCGCGGGGACCCAGCAGGCCCGAGTCCGCGGAGCCCCAGGCTGGCCGGGGTCTGCTGTCTGCTGGGCGCTGGGGCTCGGGGTACCTGCGGGCGGGGGCAGTGCTCCCTGGGGCTCCCTGGGGCTTCCCGCAGCTGGGACACCCCCAGGCTCAGGCGCCCGCCTGCAGGGCTCGGGGTCCCAGCCTGCGTCATGGCCACCGGCTGCAGAGCCGGGTGCCGCAGGAGGGCCCTGTGTGCTCCTGTGGCGTCCGGTGGGGACGCCAGGACGGCTTGTGGGCTCACGGCCCCCTGCGCTGGTCACGCCCAGAGGCGCCCGCTGGGTCGGCAGGAACGGGGGAGCTCTCGGCTCCGTCTTCAGCATCTCTATGGTGCCGAGGGCAGACTGGATGGTCTGGCTGGGCGGGGAGTGGCCGCAGGATGGGGCACAGGGTGACGCTCATGCAGCCTGTGTAGCTGGGGGGCCCTGCGCAGTGGGGGGGCCCTGCAGCAGGGTGCTCTGTGCATGGGGTGCTCTGCGTGGCGGGGTGTGCCCCACGCTGGGCAAGCAGACCTGCACTGGCTCTGCACCGCCCCTGCCTCCTCTGGCCAGTGGCTGGCACCAGAGTCCTCGCAGAAAGCGTCTCCCAAGGGCCTCATCCGGGGACACCCCCGTGTGCCCTGGGGACAGGGAACCCGCGAGGGCGCCTGGGGCAGCCTGTGGCTCTCTCCTTCCCTTAGCTGGGCCCCCTCCCCCCTCGCCCCTGCCCCGGTCTGCAGCGCCGGCAGGGGTGAGGTGCGGAGGAGCCCGCCGTGTCAGGGCGCAGCTGGTCTGTGTCTTGCACCTGGACTGAATTAGAACTGGCCTCGGGCAAACGGGGGTGCCCCAGGACGGCCCCGGCTGTCCGGAGCCGAGGGTCAGACCTGCAGCCGGGGGCGGCTGAAGCTGTGCTGAGGCCCGACACAGCCGAGCAAGTGGGTCCTGCGGGCAGCGAGCTGATGGGGTGCCAGCGTGCTGGGGCTGGGCGCGTCCCTGGAGAGGGAGGAGCGAGCGGGGTCACCGGCCTCGTCCTGGGTCCCGCCCGCCTGGCACGCTGGCCCGTCCACGCTGCCTGTCCTGCACCACCGGGTGGTGGGGCCTGCCAGGCTGGCGGCTCCTGGGTGGCGGTGGGAGCACAGGGCCCGAGAGGTGGCCCTTCCTGACCAGCAGCTCGCCCGCTGCGGGGGCGGGAGGGTCCCGGCCTGGGCCAAATGTGGGCGGCCCCCCCGACGGCCGCCCTGACGCACAGGGAGGGGGCGCAGTGTGGTTGCAGGGCGTCCTCAGGCCAAGTCTGCTGGCCTGAATCAGATGCGGTGCCCCCGGTGCTGGGCGCCCCTCCCTGGGCCCGACCTCGGTCTGGGCAGAGCCACCCCGAGTGGCCCCGGTCCTCCCGGAGCCTGCCCGCGGGTGACCACAGCGGGTGGCGGCCTCGCTAGCCTGGCCCGTCCGAGGGGTCCCGGCTCCGGGTTTGCTCAGCAGGGAGAGCAGCCCGAGCACTGCGGCCCTGCGGTTGGCAGCAACGGGGTGACAAGTGGGGTGAAGGCGCTTCGTGAACCGTCCCTTTAGCTGCCGCTGGGCTCAGAGCCGAGGGCCGCCAGTGCAGGGCCTGGCCGCGGGGCTGCCCCTCACCCCGCAGCAAGCCGAGGCCCCGTCCCCGCCCCCCTTCTCCCGATGACATTGCCGGGCGGGCGCAGCGACGCTGAGTTATTTCCAGTCACCTTGTGTTCCGGGTGTTTTAGGGCCTCAGCGGAGCGCTGGTGGAGCAGCAGTGCGGCGGAGGGGAGGCAGGGAGGGGCGCTCCGGCCCCCTTCCCGCCTGCCTGAGCCCAGCGCCCGCGGCGGTGGGGGTGGTGCCGCCTCCGGACCCCTCCCGCTTCTGGGGGCGTCTCCCCAGCCGTGCCGGCTTCTGGCTTCTTCCGCCTGCCCCCTCGGCTGCTTAGAGGCAGCGCCGACACCCCAGATCAGAGCCGGCAGCTCCCACACCCCGAAGTAGCGGCCACGCCCTGAAGCAGCGCGGATGTTCTGAGTTAACCCTGACGCCCCTGAGTTAGCACGGACACCCCACCTATGCCGGGCTCATGCCCGCGTGGTCCACCCTGCCGCAGGGCCTCGCACTGCGGCTGCAGACGTCTCCTCCGAGCCTTCTTCCCAGGGCGCCCGCCGTGGGGCAGCCAGCACCCCTGACGCGGCACCGCTGTGCGGGTCCGAGGCCCGGCCTGGGCAGGCGCAGGCTGCGGTGCGGGGGCAGCCGGGCCTCCCGAGCCGGGTGCCCTGTGGTGGTGCGGGGCCAAGCCGGGTTAGGCCGGGACAGAGCTGCGGCCCCCCCCCCCCCCGGCGGGGACGACAGTGCCGTGGCCCAGCACTGCCGAGAGACCGCGGAGACGTGGCCGTCACNGGGCGGCGGCCCCCCCCCCCCCCGGCGGGGACGACAGTGCCGTGGCCCAGCACTGCCGAGAGACCGCGGAGACGTGGCCGTCACACCGACAGACCGGCACGGCCTCGCTGCCTCAGGTCCAGCCGGAACAGGGCCGGGAGGACCGCTCTGACCAGCCCCTGTCCGCTGGCCCTCCCCGGCCCTTCCCGAGGCGCCGCCCGGACTGCAGAGAGGAGCCCGGGGCCAGGCTGGCCGCACTTGCTGGCCCCCAGTGCCCTGGACCCGCCCCTCTGGCCAGCCTAGCCATGGCGCCCAGGGCCTCTGTCCCCGGCCCTCGGCTGCCTGGCGCCCAGGAGGAGGTGGGCGGAGGCCGGGCGCTCCGGGCGACGCCGCGGTGGCGGACAGAGCAAAGCGGGTGGGTGGGGGCTGCCGCCAGCGTCTCGTGGGGCCAGCGCCTGGACACCTGCGTCCAGCCCAAGCTTGTCGGGGCAGGAGCAGCCCCTGAGCTCCCGGCCCCTGGGCTGGCCTCGTGCGTGTGTGGGCCGCGTGCGCTGGCCAGGGGTCTGGTCATGCAGGCTGTGCCGGACGCAGGGTGTGGACGGGCCGGAGGTGGCGGCCTCCGGGGAGACGGGCAGGCGAGCTGGGAGCGTCCAGAAACGCCCGTCCACCCACAGCTCCGGGCACAGGATGGCCTCGAGCGGTGGGGCTGGCTGGCCGTGGGCCTGGGCTGAGCAGGTCCGAGCTGCTGGCGGCCCCAGGGGTGGGGTCACAGGCTGCGGGGTGCTGGGCAGAGCTGCCCCCTGGCCGGCCTGCGGGAGCACCTGGCCCCGTGGACGCGGGCCTCCGGCCGGGGCCCCAGGGTCTGTCTGCGCCCTTGTCTGCCGGGCTGGGCGCCGGGCCTGGCCCTGTGCTCGCCTCCCTGCCCAGGCCGCGCAGAGGCGTCTCCCCAGCCTGGCCCTGTGCCCCGCTCCTGGCGTGTGGGCGTTTCCCTCGCGAGCTGGCGGTGCCGCTTCCGGAGGAGGGAGGCCCGTGGCGCCTTGAAGCCGGCTCGGTGGGCGGCGAGACACCCGCCGCGAGGGCCGCGGGCTTGGCCTGGGGGCCGGAGGGTGGGCCGGCGGCCCCGGACTCGGGCGGCCGCGGCGGGCAGCGCCTGGAGGCGCCCGGAGCAGAGGCCCAGGGCCCCTCCGCCAGCTGGGCGGGCGCGGTGTGGCCGGCGGGGTCTGCTCGCGTCGTGTCCGGCCGAGCCTGCCTGCGCGCGGGGCCCCTGCTGCCGAGGGCTCACCGGCCCGGCTGACCTGGCTCTCTTCCAGCCCACCCCAGCGACGGAGCGTGCTCGGAGGCCGGCAGGGACGACCAGGGCGTGGAGACCAAGAGGAACCGGTGGGTGCGGCTCCCGGCGCGGGGCGGCGGGTGGGCGGCTCGGGCCGGGGCTGTGCCTGGAGCGGTGGCCCTGGGCCCCGGTGGTCTGGTGCCGCTGGCCGGGCGCCTGCCCGTCTCGGCCTGTTCTGGGACCGGGAGGGCGGTGCGGGGCCGCGGGCAGCGCCTCGGGTCCGTGCATCAGGCTCGGGCCCGGCGACCCTGAGAATGGACAAGGAGCGGGCCCAGGAGCTGCCCAGCGTGACGGTGACTGGGTGTGGGCAGTGGCCAGCAGCGGCTCCAGAGGCGGCCACGGGGACACGCAGGGCAGAGCACGCTGGGCTTGGGGCTCTCCTCGCTGCTGGGCGTCTTGCCCAGGCCGGGCCAGCTGCACGTGGGGTCGCCGGCCGCGAAGCAGGACCTGCCGGCCTGTTGCAGCACGCCCCGCAGGGCTGGGCGGCGGGGTGGCCAGGGCTCCCCTGGCAGGCCCCGGGAGAGCCTGTCCGGTCGCATGGCCAGAGGCGTGGCCAGAGCCGGGAGCGGGGGCGGAGGCAGGGGCGGCGAACGGGGTGCTTGCTGCAGTCGGCCAGGCCAGGGGGAGCCCGGGGCCCGGCCCCCCAGCGGGCTGCGTGTGCCCAGCCTCCCGGTGCCCTCGGCCCCGTCGCGTGCAGAGGCCACACGTTCTCCGCAGCTGCCGTCCTGCCCCTCCCTGCGCGCGGCCGGCGCTGGCCTCCCGAGGCTTCGAGCCCCGGCGGCCCACGGACGGGCCGCCTCCTGGAGGCCTGCTCTGGCTGCGGGGGGCCGGACCGTCCGGCCCACCCGGGGCTGCGCGGGGCTGCGGCTCGTGGCACTTCGGTGGTGAACTCCCTGCCTCTGCCAGGACAAGGGGAGCTGCTCCTGGCCGCCGAGGTCCCCGCGGAGCGGCAGCGCCCAGCACCGCCCCGCCGCAGGCTGGCCCCAACGTCCGGCCGTGGTGGGCGGAGCCCCGCGGCCCAGGAGGCGGTCAGGCGCGGGCGGGCGGCGGCCTCGGCCTCGTGCTCCTGCCCGGCTCCTGCAGTCTTCGCTGCCGGGACTTTGCTTCGGAGGCGACGCGACCCGAGGTGTGCGTGGGCGCCGGCCCAGGCTGCCGCCGGGCACTCAGACAGCGGCTCGGCCGCCCCGCCGCTCCGCCCCCGGCCTGGCGGGGTGCTCCTGAGACGGCCGCGGGGCTCGGGCGGACAGCCGTTCCATGGGCAGCGGCCAGGACCCTGTGGAGCCCCGTCTTGGGGAGCCCTAAGAGCGCACGCCCGCTTCCCGCACCCCACTTCCTGCACCCCGCTCCCTGCTTCCCGCTCCAGGAGGCTGGACTGCCACCGGCTGCCCGGCCACGCCCATCATGCCGCATCTCAGGGCGCGTCTCAGGGCGTCTTCACCAAAGCCAGGGCTCGGCCCCGCTCTCCGGAGCTGGCCTGGCCGCCTGGAAACAGGCTCATGCTCCCCCGCGGCCAAGGTCGAAGCAGAGTCTGCCGCTTCTCTGGGGGCAGCCCTGGGGAGGGCCCCGGCCAGCGGAGGGCCCGAGCCCTCGCACTGGCGCCCACCAAGTGCGGCTGGGCCAGCTGTACGTGGACGCCCGCTGGGGGTGCTGAGAGGGCCTGCCCGCCCCGCTCCCACTTCTCTCCCATGTCGACAGCGAGGAGCCGCTTCCCTCGAGCCGCAACCCGCAGCTGTTGGTGCACTGACCGGGTGGCCCCGCGGCCGGAGACTTGGGTGGGGAGGGGCGTGTCTGCAGCGGGGTGGGCTGCACAGACAGCAGCGGGCGGCCCCGCGCCCCTCAGTGAAGCTGGTTCCTGAGAGCTGGCCCCGGGCCGGCCAGCGTGGCGCAGCAGGGGCAGCTGCACACGCCCAGGCCTCTGTCTCTGGAGGGCCCTGCGTCCCCCAAGGGCGGCAGAGGTCTGGGCGCGCTGACCCAGGAAAGGCTGACGCCCTCTCCTCGCACGCCCACCCCGCAGCTCCCCAGCCCCCCGCGCCCCGAGGGTCCTGTGCCCGGGGGCTGCCCCAGCAAGGCCTGCGGTGCCGGGAGCCCGAGCTGGTCCGGGGCGGGGGCTTGAGTTACGAGGCTGGTCTGCACGCGGGTCCAGCAGCTCTGTCCTGCGGCCCCGTGTCCAGTCCGGGTCGTGGCACCGCCGGGCGGCCCTCGCTCCCGCTCGCAGCTGGCGAGAACGACTCCAAGTGGCCTGGCTGTGCCCCGGGAGCCGGCCACGGCTGCAGGCGCGGCTGTCTGTCCTCTGGACGCCACAGGGGGTCGCGGACGCGTGGCCCCAGTCCCGCGGCCCGCACAGCCCTCCTGGGGCCGCGGCGTGGGGTCCCCAGGCTGCCCTGGACAGCGGGCGTGTGGGAGGGTCCAGGCCTGCCCGGCGGGCCCGCGGTGGGAGTGGCTGCTCGACTGGCCACGTGCGTGAGTGACCGCCCTGTGGGTCGCGGGCGCGCGTGGAGACCGCGGCTGTGCGCCGAGGCCGCGCCCGCGTGGACGCCCTGGACAGGGGCTGGGGCCCGGCTGGGGCTGCCCAGGCCGCCACAGCCTCCCTCCCGCGGCTCCTCCCGTGGCCGCGCGGCTGCTCGGCCAGGCCTGGCCCTCCCCCGGGGTCCAGACTTGGCTCCACGGAGCGGACGCCTTGGCCCAGACGGAGCCGCTCTGGGGGGGGCGGGCGCTGGGCGGGCCGCGGCTCCCCGGCCCCGCGGAGGCTGCCTGGACGCAGCAGACGCGCTGGTCAGCTCCCAGGCCTGGGCCGCAGCTCCCGCACGCCGCCCGCCCCTGCGCGGTGCCGCCCACCCACGCCTAGCGCCAGCGCCTGCCCGGAGCGGCCCCTGCCCCGCAGCCACGCTTCCCCACGGGGCCGGGCTGCGCGGTTACGGTGTCCTTGCCCGCAGGATGGACGGCTGCGCGGGCCCCGGGCCAGCGGAGATGGACGGCGGGGGCCCAGGCTCTAGGACGCCGCCCCGGACCCTGCTGCCCCTGGAGCAGCGGGCAGCCCACTTCCGAGATATGCTCCTGCAGCGCGGGGTGAGGCCGCGGGGCTGGGGGCCAGCGCCCGGAGGGGGGCCAGCGCCCGGGGGGGGGCCAGTGCCCGGGGGGGGGACCAGTGCCCGGAGGGGGGACCAGCGCCCGGGGTTGGGGGCGGCCAGCAGCGCCTTGGGGCGCAGGGCGGGCGGCCGAGGCTTCCGCTCCTCATTCTCAGAGAGAAGCAGCCTCGGCTGTGCGGGACGGGAGGGAGGAGCCGCCGGGCCCGGCCGTGGGCCCTGTCTGCCCGCTGGGCATGCCGGCCACGGTGGCTGGCCCCAGGCGCTGGACCGCAGAGGACGTGCTTGCTGGCAAAAGTCGGGGTTTAAAATCTGCCTCTGTCAGCTTCATCCAACACCAAGGCCGCAGCTCGGCCCCAAGGCCCGTTTCTGTGGGCTGGACTGCGGGAGCCCTGGCCGCCCACATGCCCTGCCTGCTGCCTTCCCCCGGGGCCAAGTCCACCAGAGGGAGGACGCGAGGTGGGCTGGGCCCCCGCCCAGGGTGCGCGGCGGGCGTCCGGACCCGTCCCGTGGGAGTCCCGGCCCTGGCCCCGCGGCGGCGACCCGGTGTCAGAGGCCTCGTCCACGGTCAGGCGACCTCAGGGAGCCAGAGCCCAGCCCGCATTTGCGTCCCGGGGAGCCGGCGCTGGCCAGTGGCCGCACCCGCGCTCGGCCTCCCGTCCTGTCCCTGGCTCAGGCGCACATCGTGGGCCCGGACGACTTCTGGTCACTCAGGAGGCGCCTGGAAGGGTCACGCTCTCGGGTCGGAGGGGTCAGCGCGTCTGCTCGGGCAGGCCTGCGGAGCCTCTGGCCGGGCGCGCTGGCCGGGCTGGGCCCCCGGGCCCTCCTTCCTCTGCGAGCTGCGCCGTGGGGCGCGCCGTGGGCAGACGGCCTGGCGGGCGGTGGGCGGCGTGCCCCACGGCCTGGCCCTCCGCGCCCCGGGCCCGCCCGCCCGCCCCCCTGCGCGGCCCGACGCCACGCCCTGCCGCAGGTGTCCGCGTTCTCCACCTGGGGGAAGGAGCTGCACAAGATCGTGTTCGACCCGCGCTACCTGCTGCTCAACTCGGAGGAGCGCAGACAGGTGACCGCCGCCTGGGGCGCCCGAAACCCGCCCGGAGTGCGCGGCCGGTGGCTTCCCCGCCCCGCACAGCCGTCTCCCGAGCCCGGGGCCGAACGTGGCGTGGCAGCCGGGAGGGCGGGGCCGCGCCGGCGCGGGAGCCAGGCAGTAGTCGGCGGCCAGCTGCCCGCCGTCCCCGGCCGCCTCCGCTCCCGTGGGGGCGCCCTGGTGGGCAGCACGGGGGCCTCGGGGGGCCCAGGTCCAGCCCAAGCCCCGCTCCTGGGGCTGGCCGCTGGCCGCTGACCGCGTGACCTGCCGCGCCCCGTGTGCGCGCGGCGGCAGCTCCCGCGTGCTTTCAGATATTCGAGCAGTTCGTGAAGACCAGAGCCAAGGAGGAGTCCAGGGAGAAGCGGAGCAAGCTGCTGCTGGCCAGGGAGGGCTTCCGGAGGCTCCTGGAGGAGTCCAAGGTGTCGCCCAGGTAGGGGAGGGCGGCTACTGCCGCCGACCGAGTGCCAGTCATCCTGGGCCCCGCTGGAGCCTCGCGTGGCGCGCAGGGCCGGGGCGGCGAGCCCGCCCGCCCGGCTGCCGAACCTGGGCTGCGCTCGACGCCCGCGCGCCCGGCTGCCGAACCTGGGCTGCGCTCGACGCCCGCGCGCCCCGGCTGCCCAGCTGCGCCCCTGGTCCTCGAGGCCCCGCCTCCTGGCCGCCGCCCCAGGGCCGAGCCGAGGGGCCGGGCACGCGGTGCACGGAGCACCGCTCGGCCCGCTCGGCCTGGCCACGGCTCGCCCGCGGGGCTGCCCAGCTCCCCAGGTGCCCGGTCGCGTGTCCCTGAGGCAAGCCGGCTCTCAGGGAGACGGGCGTGGGGCCCGGAGGACGCGGAGTAGCCTTGGCTCGGCCTCGCGGCCTCGAGCGTGGACGAGCCGTGGCTTCCGGGCGGGTTTCCGGCCCGTGCTTCTCTATCGTGGGGGCGTTCGGACGGAGCCTCACACCGTTTTCACACGCGCGCCCTGTGCAGCTCTGGTCGCCGCCAGTCGCTCGCCGCACCTGCGGGGGCCGGGGCCCCGGGCCTGCGGCCGGTCTTCCAGCGGCAGATGCCCGGCGCGCGGCCCTGCGGGTGCAGCTCACCGCTCACCGCTCATGGCCAGGGCCGGCTAAGCCGCGGCGAGCCAGCACGGCGAGAGGCCTTCTGCAGCGGGCTCCCTGCGCAGGCTGCCGGCCGGCGGGCTGAGCACCTCTGTTGCGCTGGGCACCCCTGCCGCCGGGCTCCGGGCTCCGCCCTGAGCCGCCTGCCCTGCACCAAGGCCAGCCCTGGGCGCCCGTGCTAGGGTGTCCGCCGGGCCCCTGCGCCGCCCTGCCCGCGGGCCCTGCCTGGCCGGGCCCGGCCCCACTGGTGCCCTTGTCCGAGGCGCCCTGGCCCCAGCACAGCCGTGGCTGGGAGCGGGGCCGCAGCACGCCAGCTGCTGGGGCGGACGTCGGCGGGCAGCGGGGCAGGAGGAGCCGGCGTGCCCGGGCGAGCAGCGGCCGCAGGGGCGTGGCTGGTCTGCGCCCCAGCGGCCGAGGGCAGGTTTCCCGGGAGCCCTGCTGGGTGGTGGGCTGTGACGGTGCGGGGGCCGGCGTGTGGGGCAGCCGTGCACCGCCCAGCGGCGGGTCCAGGTGGCAGGGTGGGAGCCAGCCGGGCCAGCAGCCCTGGGGACAAGGCTCCGCAGGGAGCACCTGCACAGAGCGGTCGCCGGGGCCGTGAGCGAGGTCGGTCAGGCCCCTGCCGGCCGCTGTGGGCAGCGAGGGCGCGGGCAGCAGCTGGCCAGGCGGCGAGAGCGGCTCCCAGCTGTCCAGCGCCGCGGCGCTGCTCACGCAGGCGGCTGTCCAGAGCATCTGCCATCCCCGAGGCAGCCCGCGTGTAGGACGCCGGCACTCCCGGGCATCGGCTCAGGGCCTGCTCGCTTTCCAGGACCACGTTCAAGGAGTTTGCCGAGAAGTACGGCCGGGATCAGCGGTTTCGACTCGTGCAGAAGCGGAAGGACCAGGAGCACTTCTTCAACCAGTTCATGCTCGCTCTGAAGAAACGGGACAAGGAGAACAGACTGAGGCTCCGGAGGATGAGATGAGTGTGCCAAGATGCAATAAGACTGAGAGTTCCAGGGCAAAGGGGCGAACAGAGGGGAAGCACAAACAGCAGGGCGTGCGCAGGGGTGTGTGCAGGGTGTGTGCATGGTCGTGTGGACAGGTGTGTATGGGGTGTGTGCACGGATGTGTGTGGACAGGTGTGTACGGGGCGTGTGCATGGGGTGTGCACAGGTGTGTGCAGGGCGTGTGCACAGGTGTGTGCACAGGGGGTGTGCATGGGTGTGTGCACAGGTGCGTGTGTACAGGGGGTATGCATGGGTGTGTGCACAGGTGCGTGCACGGGTGTGTGCACAGATGCATGTGCACAGGTGTGTATGGGCGTGTGCATGGGGTGTGTGCACAGGTGCGTGCACGGGTGTGTGCACAGGGGCTGTGCACCGCACGGGTGTGCTGCGCAGGCCGCCGTGGGCTCCGTTCTCAGAGGACTACTGTTTCACATTGAAGCTCTCTTTTGTACACGTTCAGAGTTTGATGCATTTCTAATTGCCATGATGTCGGTCCCTTAATTGTTTTAATTATGCAAATTACTTGTAATATACACAAATTAGAAATCCACGCAGGTTCGTCACAAAGCAGGAGCACTAGGCGCACAGGCGGCTCCGGGCCCCCTCGGTGGAGTCCGCTGGCTGAACTTTCCCTGGAATCCGTCCCGAGCCCTTGGCCTGCGGTGTGGGCGCTGCGGCGGCCTCGGCCTAGGTCCTGGGCAGCAGCAATAGGGCCCTCGTGGCCACGCGCCGGCCGGCTGGGCCGCCTGATCCCACGCCTGGCCCGGCCGCGTGCCAGGGCCGGGGGGGTGGCGCTGCCCGCCTGGGGTTCCCTTACAGAAGAATTATTTTGTACAAATTCATCATATTAAGATTTGAGTTATTTTTATCGTATGATCAGAGTTTGCATGAGATTTTTCTCATCATCTTTGTATAAAAAATTTTTAATTTTTTTTAAGTAATAAATATTTTAAACCAGCGTGCTGTGGGCGGCTGGGGCTACAGGCCCCTGAGCGCGAGTCTGGCTGCGCCCGTTGGGGCCAGGGTGCCGTTGCCAGTGGGCTCCTCCTGCCCTTCCCCGGGGGTCTGGGGCGTGAGGCCGTCCACCCTCTTGCTGCGCAGGGGCTGACCCAGGAGCCCAAGCCGCTTCCTCTGGGCAGGAAACACCTGCAGCCTCAGGAGGACGCCCCATCTGTCCTTGTCACCCCGTTACACCTCGCCCCAGAGGCTGGGCTTTGTCACCCCAACTGAGGGGCCGTGCTCCGTGGGGGACAGTTGAGACCCCAACTCGGGCTCATGCTCTGTGGTGCCCTGCCACCCCAACTCGGGGCCTGTGCTCCGTGGGGGTCCCCATCGCCAGACCAGACACCCAGGCCGCCAGCTGTGACCGGTCCTGCCTGCCCGGCTCAGCGGCCGTGTCAGCTCTGCCCCCGGCGCTGTGGCCTCCTGCTGCCGAGCCATCAGGATGACGAATCGCTCCGGCCAGTTGCCTGGCCAGTGGGCAGCCAACATGTCACGACCTCGGTTTGCAGGCCACAAATGAACAGCTGCCTCCACGGGTGGGCTCCCTCCTATGCAGAAAGCCTCATAATGGGATGAGCGCCTTGTCACCCTCCCTGCCCGCGCACCGTCCCTGCCCGCACACCCTCGCTGCCCGCACACCCTCCCTGCCCGCACACCGTCCCTGCCCGCACACCCTCGCTGCCCGCACACCCTCGCTGCCCGCACACCCACGCTGCCCGCACACCGTCCCTGCCCGCACACCGTCCCTGCCCGCACACCCTCGCTGCCCGCACACCCACGCTGCCCGCACACCCTCCCTGCCCGCACACCCTCCCTGCCCGCACACCCTCCCTGCCCGCACACCGTCCCTGCCCGCATGGGCTGCGCCGAGGCCCTGCTAGGACAAGAGCAGCTGTGGAAATCGCCCCAGTCCCACCTCCCAGTCGTCTGGGCACCTGCCCTGAAGGGCGGGAGCCCCCGGGCCGCCCCCACCCCAGGACTTTCCCAGTGGCTCCAGACCAGAACCGGCCTTTCCAAAAGGCAGGCATGAGGGGCCGGAGGGGAGGAGCGCGTGGGCCTGGGGAGATGCGGGCCTGCCGAGGCCGGCCGAGGCAGAGGCTCCGCCCCTGCTCGGAGGCCGCATTTACTGCAGCTGCAGGCCCCCGGGAAGCCCCGGCCCCAGAGCTGGCAGAAGCCCCTGGGGGCAGCTCCCAGGTGCTGGTCCTCCCAGCTCCCCCTCGCCTGGCCAGGGCCGGCCACGGTGAGTGTGACTGGGGCCACAGCCCTTCCCACGTGCTCAGGACGCTGCAGCGGGGAGGCCCGTCCAGGCCCCCGGGTGAGGCCCCTCTGGTCCCCAGTCCCCAGTTGCGGGCAGTCTCCGGCACTGACCGGCCGAGCAACCCGGGGCCCCGGGCCTGGCGGCCCCACCCAGGTCGGCAGTGTCTGGGAAGAGGAACCTGCGCTCCTCCCGCACCCCACCCCGTCCCTCGGCCCCGCCTCTCCCCCTCGCGTCCTGCGGAGCCCCGGGACAGCCCCAGGACAGCCCCGCGCCTGGGCGGGAGCGAGGACCGCTGGCGGGATCACACGCCCGCCGCCTCCCGAGGAAATGGCAGACAAACGGGGCCACAGAGCGCGCAGGGTTTTAGGTTTTATTTCGGACATAAAAGAAGCGCTGCTGAGCCTGCGCATAAAAACTTCTGCCACCCGCCGCCGCCTCGCGGCGCAGGCCGGGCCCCGACGTGGGCGCCGCTGCGCGCGGACCCGCGACGGGGTGGACGACGGACGGCCGCGCGCCGCAAGCGCCGCTCCCACCGCCGACGCCCCCTCCCCAAGCCTGACCCCTGTGGGGGCCACGCGCCCCGAGTCGGGGCTGCAGGGCTGGCTTGCCGACCTGGGGCCACTTGCGTGGGGTGCTGCGGCCCGCGCCCCTCCACACCTGTCTCTCTGGGCAGCCAGAGGCCGGCGAGGGCCAGGGCAGGCGCGCGGGCGTGGCCGCGCGGGGGCGGGGTGCACTCTCGACGCCACCCCAGCTCGCAAGCCGACACCCCTGTCTCCCCCGTCATCCGGTGCGGCCCCTCCCTCCCCGCCTCGCTCAGGATGACACCCCGCCTCTGGGGGGGACGCCGCGACGGCCGGGGGAGTTGGGCATGCCAGGGCCTGCGCCGGGCCCGTCCCCCGGCCCGCACCCATGTCCAGCGCTTCTGCTTTCTCACGCTCCCGCTGCCTGGCCGCGGTGTCCTCCAGACTGCGGGCTGGTCACGGCGGCGCGGCGTCCAGCCCGCGCGGAGGGAGAGCTTCGGCTGGCGCCGATTCCTCCGCTGTCGCCAGTGGGCATCGGGGCGGACAGGCTGCCCGGGGAAGTCCTCCTGACCGCCACGGGGTGGCCCTGGGGCCAGCGCCTGGGCCTGGGGGCCGGGCCGTGACCCCCAGCGGCCGAGGAGGACAGCTCCGTGGTGACGGCTGGGTTAATGGCCCGCAGAGCTCTTATTATAATCCCATTTTTTTATTATTCAGACTGAGATAGGGTGGAGAATATATAACCTGATTATGCACATATAATGTATTAAGCCAGGAAGGTCTTAAAATTAAAACATTTAAAAAGAACTATCTGGGGAGGTAGTTAAAATCCATTTAAATCCTTATCAAATAATGAAAATACTTCAGGAAAAAAATCAGCCTTTTAGCTATGTGTTTACTTCCGCAATCATTTGTGTTTTTAGCAAACGTCAAAAGACAAATTTACATGAACATATTGAGGATTGAAAAGTGCCTTGACGCTGCGCGGAGTCAGCAGCTGGCCGGCGCTGCAGGCCCCGTGGGCCCAACGGTTAGGCAGGAGTGGGGTGGGGGTGGGGTGAGGTGGGGGTGGGGTGGGGGCGGGGACGGGGCGGGGGGTGGGGTGGGAGTGGGGTGGGGGTGGGGGTGGGGGGTGGGGGCGGGGTGGGGGTGGGGTGGGGGTGGGCCGGGCTGGGCCAGGCGGAGCCCAGGGTCCAGCCACCCCCGCAGCTGCCGGGGCACAGGGGCCTCCCAGAAGGTCGCTGCCCTCCCTGTCCTTTTCCTGATTTTAGAGTCAGCTTAAAATATAAATTCCTGATGAAGCTCCAATAATGAGATTAGAGCAAAATCTGCATCTCTAGAAATTTATTGGAAGTCTCAGCAGAGTTGTGGTATAAAATATTGATTAATTGAAAGATCGTTTTTCCTGTGACAGAGAAACAGGAGGCTAAAGTTGGAAGGTGGGAGCAGGCGCACACCTGGGTCCGGCCAGGTGCTGGCGCGGCCACGAGGCTGGCCAGGGCCTGGGGGCAGCTGCGCCTCGGGGGCCCGCCCTCTGTACCCCTGGGCTGGGCCACAGCCGCTGCCCGTTGGGGAGCTCAGTGGTCTGCGGGCTCAGGGCCTCCCCTCCCAGGCTTGGGAGGTCCTCCTGGTGTGGGTTCTGGGGGAAAGAGCAGGGGCCAGCCTGGGGGGGTGTTTGGAGGCATGGCCCGAAGCTGGGGGTCACGCAGGGCTCACAGGACCTCCAGGTGCCCCTCTCCAGGGCTGGGCGGAGGTGGGGGGTGGGGGCG
Source organism: Galemys pyrenaicus (assembly GCA_019455555.1). Lineage (NCBI taxonomy): Eukaryota > Metazoa > Chordata > Mammalia > Eulipotyphla > Talpidae > Galemys > Galemys pyrenaicus. The sequence continues at coordinate 16,095,783 of JAGFMF010011658.1, read as the reverse complement.
GGGGCGGGTCAGGACCCTGGCTCCGCAGCCTCCAGGCTGGGCTCCCCACTCACCCTCTGGGACTGGAAAGCGAAAGTCTTAGATCACTGGGGTTCAGGAATTATTAAATGCATAATCCCCTCTTGAAATATTCATTTTATTTTGCTATAGAATGTTCGTAATGAGCACATAAACGCAGAGCCTGGCGCAGCTGCTGCAAACCGCGTGAGCCCCCAGCCCGGAGCTGCGGTGTTGGGGCGGGGGCGGCTCGGCCCTGTGGGCAGGCGGGAGACCCCGGGTGAGCCGGGCGGGAGGTCAGCAGCCCCTCGGCCGGCCCTGCCCTGCCCTGCGACCAGAGCGGGCGGCCCTGCGTGCTCGCTGGCGCTCTTCCGCAGGCTTGTTTTGGGAGTTTTAAAACAAAAAGTGGAATCATAAAACATGCAGTCATATACCTCCCAAACTCCCCTGGCGAGCTCACGGTCGCGCACACGCAGACACATGCTAACCAGCCCGCGCACACGCATGAATGCACATGCACATGTATGCACACATGCACGCCGTGCATTCGCCCCACATGTACACAAGCCCATGGTGCCAGGCGTGCATTTCTTCTGCTAGTCTGAGGCAGGTTTGAGAAGCACGGCCCGCGCCTGCCCGCTCCCACTGTCTCACCCTCAGGTCACCTGGCTGCAGGCCGTGGGCAGAGGCGCCGTGTCCCAGTGGCCTCACCCCCAGCCCCCCGGAACGCAGCGCTGCCCCGAGCTCTGCTCCCGCCGGTGCTCGCCCCTGACACCACTTCACTTGCGCTCTGCTCCCCGGGGCGCGTCCACCGTTGCCGCTGAGCCCCGGGCCTCGTCTTGTTTTTAAGGCCTAGGCTTCCTTCCTGCTCTTCTTTGAACTTTGTGGAAACACTTTGCATTCATTTCCAGATGAAATTCAAACTCTGTCTGGTCTTGGAAGCAAACTGCACTTAGCAGCGCCTTCACTGGGCCGCCGGCTGCAATTAAGCAAAACTCAAACGGGCCGAGGCGCACGGTGTGGGCCACCCTGCAGGCCGAGCGCTGCCCGTGGAGGCGCCTCGGGGGCAGCCGCGCCTGCCCCACGGGAGGTTTGCTGCTGGGGCAGGTGGGCCAGGGGAGGGCGTTCCTGCTTTCCCTGTGGCCCTTCCAGAATCACCTCTGCCCGGCCCCTTTTCCCGCGGACCCGCCCTCCGCGGAGGCAGCGGCTCCCGCCCCTCCCGGAGCGTCGGCCTCTCCCCTGCCCACTCTCCCTTGTGCCCTCCCAGACCTCAAAGGGCGCCCATCCTGGAGGCGGGAGGCTCCTCCTGTTCTGCTCTTGGGGGTGCGAGTGCTGCGGGCCTGGAGGCTCCCCCGCTGGCCCGGGGCACACGCCGCCTTCCTTGAGCTGGAGGCCCGCTGGCTGGATGCTGGCCTAGGCCGTTAGGGGATCGCTCCTTAGGTTCAGACACGCACGCGAGGCCTCTGAGCCGGCGGACCTGCGGCAGCTGCCCGTGGGAGCTGCGCGGCCGCTCCCTCCGCCGAGCAGGTGCGCGAGCCGCCGCCTGGGCGTGTCCTTCCGGTGCGGGAGCCGGGGGAGTGAGGTGGGGCGGGGCGGGGGTCAGCGAGCGGTGTTTCCTGTGACCGGGTCTTGCTGGGCAGCGGCTGGGGTGGGGGGAGCTCGCGGGTGTAGCCGAACGCGACCCCCTCCGCCCGTGGGTTCCTGGGGTGACGCCTTCGCAGCCCCTGCAGTAGGGGTGCGCGCCCAGCACGCTGGTGAGAGTGGCGGGGCCTCACTGGGGCGCGTCGCCTTCGCCTCTGGTCCTGGACCCGCCCCTTCGGGCGCTCTCGCAGGCCTCGGCCCGAGGACAGCGCTCTGTTGCCCTCCTGGCCGCTCGGGGGTCAGGTCACCGGCGTTCAAGCAGGAAAGTCGGTAGAGAGTGCGACGCTGCGGCTTTGCAGGGTCATTGGGGGCTCCGCGTCCCGCTCTGCGCTTGGCGGGGCGCCTGGGCCTGTGGGGCCACCAGGGGGCTCCGGCAGGGAGCAGAGGCCCGGCCACCTCCCCCGCGGCCCGCTGGCTGGGAGGCGCGTCCAGCTGGGCAGTCCAACAGGAGCCGCGGCTGGAGCAGCATCTGGGGCCCAAGCCCTGCCTGGATGCTGGACCCGCGCCGTGGCCGGGCTGCGCCGGTCCTCAGACGGTAGAGCCAGCGCGCCCATCAGGGCGGGAGTGCAGAGATGCTCTCCCTGGACAGCGGGGTGTGGCACAGATGCCCGCAGCCAGGCCGGGCCCTCAGCGCCGAGCAGACCGGGCCCCTCCCGCTGGTGGCCCTTTCCCTGCGGTGAGGGGAGCCACAAACCAGCTTCAAAGGAAGTTCAGGTGCAGGTGGCCGGTGCCGCTGCCGAGAAGGGAACAGCTGAGCTCGTTGCTGTGGCGACGCGCCCTGCAGAGACGGGAGGGAGGAGGCGGGCAGGCGGCCGGCGCAGGGGCCTCCTCCCATGTCTCTAGGTGCCAGCAAGCGGGGACAGCCTGCGGCACCTGGGGTCAGCCGTGGCCGTGGGCCCTCCCTCCCCTGCACCAGGGCGGCCAGGGCACTGCCCAGGTCACGGTGCCCAGCCCTCCCGCGGAGGAGCGACCGGTGTGCTGGCTCTCATGAGGGGCCCGGGAGAACCTGCTGGAGGCAGCAGCCCCACGCGGACACCAGGGCCAGCAACCCACTGCCCTGGGTGTGGCCGGAGCCCGGCTGCTCGTTCTGCTGTGTGCGATGCCGAGGAGGGCTGAGCAGCTGAGCCCGCCTGGCGCGCGCCCGGGCAGGCAGCCGTGGTCTCCTCTAGTGGATGCAGAAGCCGCCGCCAGGCCAGGACCCGGGGCGCACTGCTACCGCCCTCCCACCGCACCGAGGAGTGGGCTCCGGCTGGACTGAGCGTCTCGGCCCTGGGTTGGGCACTCCCGCGTGGCTGGCAGGAGCAGACCGGTGCGGAGATCCTGCCGCATCCCCAGGGCCGGGCGCATTCTCATGCTCTGAGGCCACGGCGGTGCCTCTCCTTGAGAGGGGAGTCTGCAGGCTCAGAATTCTAAGTGACTTCGCCGCTGTGGTGCCAGAGACATGTTTGACCTGGAGGCTTTTCGCTGTTCGCAGTGCTTATAGCGGTAGCTGCTTCTTCGCTGGGACGCTCTGCAGACCGAGGGCATCCGGGAGCGCCGGGGCGAGGCGGGGTGTCTGTCCACTGGCGGGTCACTGTGCCCGGGCTCCAGCCAGCTCCCGTGGGCCAGGCACGGCCTTGCTGGGCGCGGGGCGGGTGTCACCAGGCGGCACAGGCCAGGCGGCCTGGGGCAGGCCTGTGACAGAGGGTCAGCTCAGCTTCAGGGTTCTGGGGTGTCCCCCACCTAGCAGGAGAACAGGACCGAGAGGGGCTCCCCACGCTCTCCAGGGGGCTGAAGCAGCTCCGTCCTTCTGCCCGGCACCTGGGTGCATTAGGAATGAGCCGAGCCACAGGCAGGCTGGCTTGACTTCTCCATCCCGCTGGTGAGGGAGGAACCTCCCCCCAGGGTGTGGGGACAGGCTGAACCCAGCACCTGACACTGGGCGGGTGAGGTCAGCAGACAGAAAAAACATTCACAAAGGAAGAAGAAAAATGGACACATCACAGTGCCCGATTTAAACTATATTACAAAACAACTGTAATTAAAGCAATACAGTCTCTTTTTTTATGATTTATTTATTTATGCACACAAGCACTGGGGTACAGGCCAGTGCACAGGGGTGGTGAGAGGATGCACCAGACAGAGCGGGGAGCAGAGCAGGCGATTCGGCTGAAATCTGCTGCCGAGGGGAGCAGGGGCCAGGCAGGAGAGTCTGCTGCACCCTGTGGATCCCCTCCCCAGCCGGCCGCAGGGATCGAACGTGTGCTGCGGTGGCTGCAGTTTGCTTCATGGTGCACTGCTTTACCCGCTGCGCCACCGGGGAGGCCCCGTAATTAAAACAATACAATCGTAAAATAGAAATAGATCCATGGATCCATGGAACAGAACCAAAAGCCCAAATGTGAACCCACACACGTGCCAGCACCGAGTTTATGACGGACGTGCCTGAGCCCCGCCGTGGAGAGGAGAGCCCCGCGGAGAGCCGGACGGATGCCAGCAGGTGATGCTGGCGCTCTGACCCGGATGCAGCGTGAACTCACACGATGGCCGGACGGAGGCCCCTCTAGCGCAGTGGGCAGCGGGCTGCTGGGAGGAGGGCCCGCCTCGAGCCCAGTCGGGAGGGGGCCGTAGCGCCAGATGGCCGGCGCCTGCCCTGTGCAGCGGTCACTTCCCTCTGCCCAGGGTGTTCAGACGGGGAGAGCGTGGAGTGCGGGCTGGCCCTCCCAGGGCGGGCGCCGCCCAGCCCGTCTCGGCGACATCGGTCTTGGGCCCTTGCTCTGGGCCACCCGCTGGCCTTCAGGCCCAGCCCTGCCGGCTTCCCTGTCCCGGCTTCTCCCGGTCCCGCTCCCCCAGTGCCTGCCCAGGGCGGAGTTTCTGCTCCAAGACTCCCGAGAGCAGGCCCGGCCCCGCCCTGTGGCCACACGGCGCACTCCAGGGTTAGGGGGTCCTGCTGCTCCCCACGCCGAGGCCCTGCGAGGAGCCAAGCGGGACTCAGAAGCGCCTGCTCCACGGCAGGGGCGGCGGAACACGGGCGCCGGGCGTGCAAGGGGTGGAGACGGCGCTGAGCCTGGACCGGGCTGCCGTCACGGGCTCGCCGGGCCCTCGCAGGTCGGTCTGGGGCGGGTCCGTGGGTTCCCCGAGAACCGCTCACTGCGCCCCTCCCAGCGGCACACGGCACAGCTTCCCACGAGGTCTGGAAGGGCAGGTGTTGTAGAAGGGAGGGAAGGACGCACTGACCCCAGCGGGCGGGAGGGCGGCTCCCAAAGGGACGGCTGCGGCCCAGGTGCTGCCCGTGGGGGCGTCCTGACCAGCCGCCCGCGGGCACGGACAGTGGCCGCACCCGGGCTGTGCTGACGCACCTTCCCTGCCGGGGCCCTTGTGCACGGTTACTGCTGCCAGTTAGCGCCTCCTGGGTTGGCCGGGCTCTCCTGGGCCTGGTGGGGGCGGAGACGGAGGGAAGGACGAGGACGCGGCTCTTCACGCCCGGCCTCCCAGGGGCCCAGCTGGTCCCGCCCGCCGCCTCGCCCCACGCGGGTTCCGGTCCGGGCCGCCTCCTCCCGGATCTGCTGTCTCGGCCTCCGTCGTGAGCTGCACTTGCCCTCTGCGCCCGCAGAGGCTGGTCCGACCTCCACGCCACCCGCCGCCTCGTGTCTGGTCGCTCTGTCTTGCCACAGGCCCAGTGTCCCTGTCTCAGGGCGGAGCGGGCTGTTGGAGGGGCTGGCCGGCAGGCAGGGGCAGCACGGGGGCCCAGGGATGGCTGGGCACGGGGCCCACACGCACGCCCCTCACGCCCCCCGAGTCTGGCTCCTTCAGCTCCCAGCAGTGCTGGCGAAGCCTGATGTGATGCGTGGAGGAAGAAACAACGCTTCTGGAGAGAAAATTAATTTTGGAAAAAATTAAAGGTGATTAGCTCCTGGCTGAATACAAAAGAGGCTTATGTTCCCCGAACGCCATCCTGGGGGCCACCGCATCGGGCCCTGGAAACCGAAGAAGGTGAATTCTAATTACAGGGCTAAGGAGCCCAAAGAGAAGCAGTGCTGACGGCGCCTGGGGGCCTGTGCCCTCCCGCGTTCACCGCGGGCAACTCGCAGAGAGGGGGGAAGATCAGACTCCCTGAGCAGAAACAGCCTTTCCTGAAACTCCCCCGCGTTGGCGCGGGGGCGGGGGCCGGGGCGGGGCGGGGGGCTGTCCTGGTGGAGGCAGAGCCACTCGGGGCCTCCGCAGGGCTGGACGTGTGACCACCATGCCCCGCACCCAGGCAGGAAACCAGCTACATGGTGGGGGAGACGGCTGTGGGGGAGGGCGACTGTTCAGAGGGCCGTGCTCCCGGGCTGTGCTCCTGGGCTGTGCTCCCTGACTGTGTTCCCTGGACCATGCTCCTGGGCCGTGCTCCTGGACTGGGCTTTAGTGCAGGGCCCCCACCCCCAGGCCCGCACAGGCGACCTTCCTGGGAGGTCCTGCCCTCGGGTGGACGGAGGGCACCTGTCCCTGACGTCTGGGCCTCTGGCCTGCAGGGTCCACCTTGCCCAGTCTCAGGCCCCCACTTCCTCAGAACCTCCAGCTGCCCCTTTCATGCTTCTCTGGAACTCTAAACCTGCAGACTGAAGATCACAAGCCAATAAACAGTTGTTTCTTCTGCCTGAACCACTAGAGGCCAAAATGCCATTCGCCCTCAGCACCCACAGCACCGGCCACCCCGGCCCCTCGCCGCTTCTGCTCTCTAGCGGGACTGAGCTGCGCGGCCTGGCACCACCCAGGCCCCCAGGCCGGACCGCGGCGATTTCGCTGGGTCCCCGGTGATGTCTTGCTTGGGCGCCCCGCCCCCAGAGCCCGCCCTCCGTTTGCTCAGTCGGGGTCCTGCGCAGGGAGGCCTCCCACTCCGCCCGCTGGAGCCGCGCCCGTGCTCAGCCTGCCCTCCCTGTGGGCTTTTCTGCAGCAGCCGGCTGTGCCTCCACGCCCTGCGGACGCTTCCCCTTGCTGTCCCCGTGCCGCTCGGCCGCTCCAGGCCCGCGCTGAGAGGCCTGCATCTGGTAGTGTGCGGTTCCTGGGTGCGCCCGGGTCTGGAGCCGGGTGCCGGGCCTGGCCGAGCCGCGGCCTGAGTGTCCGCGCGGCTGTGCCGCAGACACTGCGCATCCCGTGGTCCTTCGGCACCTGCCGGAAGCGCACACAAATCCCATTTCTTAATACTTAGGAACGAACGGCTGTTACCTCCCGCTCCTTCCCCGCTCCGTCCTCCGCCAGCTTCTCCATCTGCGGCAGACATGCACAGACACACACAGACATGGCAGACACATGAAGACACGTGCAGACATGTATAGACAAGTGCAGACATGCACAGATGTGGCAGACACAGGCATGCACCGACACACACAGACACGGCAGACACACACAGACACGCCGACATGACAGATACACAGACACGCAAAGACACGGCAGACATGCACAGATACGCAGACACTCAGGCACGCGCAGACACGCGCAGACACGCAGACATGCGCGCTCTCCTTCCAGCCTGGAACCGCGCAGCACCAGGGTCTCAACTGGGATGAAAGGGAAAGTCAGTCCCGCCGCACCCGCGGCCTCCTTCGCGGGCAGCGCCCTCGCCCACGTCGTCACTTCTTTCCTTAGATTTGCTCACTCGCGCACACAGGAGCTGCACAGGTGGGCGCCGCAGGAGGGTCCACCAGAGACGGGACGGCGGAGCAGGCAGACGACTGGCACGCCCCGCCTTGTTTGTGTTTTCCTGACACGACGTGTCTGTTTTCACTTTTGTCGCCTTGTGAAAACGCCGCCTCCTGCTGCCCCCGGGTCTGGCCGCCGGTGCCGCGCGTCCAGGGCCCCGACTGGGGCGCCCCCTCCACTGCCGCCGGGGCCTCCCTCACTCCGCGGTGGTCAGCGCGGTGACGTGGCGCAGCCGCCTCTGGCGAGTAGCCCTGTGGGCCACGACGCGGGGCCCAACGGGCTGCTGGGGCCGGGAGCGCTGTCCGGCCGGCCATCCCACCCCGCGAGGCCTGTCCCGGCGCCCCACGCCGTGGGGGAACTCGGGCACGCGGCCGGGACAGAGTCTCTGAAGGGAAGAGGGACGCGGCCGAGCGGAGGGTCAGCGCTCAGCCGTGACCAGGACGGCCTGCCCCTCGCTTGAAATCCCGGGAGGGCGTGTGAGCCCCGCCGGCCGCCGCGCGGTGGAGCGAGGCCCGGCGATGCGCAGCCGGGCGGCCCCACCCCTCACCTGACAGCCGAGCGTGCAGACCTGCCTCAGTGCCCTCCGCAGCGCCACAACCAGGAGGCCCGGCGGGGTCCCTGGAGCCCAGCTCCCCTCCGACACCGCTGCTCGCGCAAGGTTGACAGGGCGAGTTTCCGGCACGGAGCCAGCCCCGCCTGGTGGGACAAGCGCGGGGCGTCCTCTGGATCCGCGGGTCTCCTCCGCGCGAACCCCACCCGGCCGCGGGCGGCTGGCAACCCCGACCCCCGCAACCACAGACGCTGCCCGTTTATCACAGACTTCTGATTCAGCCGCGCGCCTGGCGCCGCCCTCGCTCCCGTCCCAGCGGGCACCGCACGCCCACGTCTTGGCCGCCCCGGCTCAGCACACAGATGCTCTGACTTCATAGCCGATGGCATGCTGCTCGCGCAGGAGAACGGCCCTGTCCGCAGGAGCAGGCGCCACGTGCTGGGGCCGCCCGCGAGCTGCCCAGCCCACGCCCAGGGGCCGCAGGAGGCCGGGGAGACCCCGGACCGACCTTTGCCGCCCCGGACTTGCCCAGGGACGTGCTGGGCCGCGTGGTGCTGGCCTGGGCGGGGAGCAGGCTCACTCCGCTTGTGTCGATCTGCTCCGACGGCAGAGGCTGACTCTGCTGCTATTCAGAAGAAGCCTTGTTTGTCCACATGAAGCTATTTTTCAGGTTCGTTATCAGACACGTTATCTGCTGTGCTCTTACCGCGAGGTCTCCGCGGTGCCGCCCTGACATGCCGGGCCGGGCTGGGGCCGCCTGTCTCCGGCTCTTCGGCAGCCATCCCGAATCGCCTCCATCTGCTGTGCTGACAGACGCGCTTCGTCCTTTTCATGCCGCACAATTTATTTTTCTTATTTCCTGTCCTCTCCAGAAACGCCCGCACGGTGTGGGAGCAGTGGCGGGTGTTCAGAATCACGCTTATCTCCCTCCCTGCAGAAGTGAAACGTTCCGTCTTCGATGTGTCGTTCAGTGCGATGCCGGCTGGTGCCGGCTCTGCGCGTGGGCCGTGGGCCGACTCCAGGAATCGGCTGCTGCAGCCGGGGCTAGATGGGCCCCGTGCAGAGGCCCCGGCCGGTCCTGGGCCATGGAGCTCGGGGTCTGTTGGCAAGGCCCAGGCGCCCCTCTGCGGCCGCTGGGTCTCCTCACAAGGCCGCAGGGCTCAGTCCTGCACTGTCCGGCAGTGGGCAGAGGGCCGGGGCAGCGCCGGCCGGGCGAGGGCATGAGACCATGGGGGAGCTGGTTTGGTTCAGGCGCCAGGACAGTTGGTGTCGAGCTGGACGAAGTGTGGACCGCGGGCTGAGAACTGGCCGGGAGACGCGGACTCGGCGCCATCTGGGGACGGGAAAGACTGTCTTTCATGAGGCAGGAAAGCAAAAACCCTTGAAATGATTCATTTAGCTCCACTAAGTCTTCAAACACGACACACTGGAAGTGACTTGGGGGACGGCCTCCGGCATCAGCCACGCTTGTCAGCCACGCCTGCAGCTGTGGCCCCGGGCAGGCGCATCCAGGGCAGGCGCGTCGGGGCAGGCGCGGGCGGGGCAGACGCGTCGGGGCAGGCGCGGGCGGCGGGGGGCCCCCTCTCCTGGCTCTGCCCTGTGTCGCGGCTGACAGGCCCGCGCTGGCAGATGCCTGCTGGAAGAGGAGGGAGCTAGTTTCCGCCCGAGTCCGTCATGAGGAATGCTGTTTGACGTTGTAGAAAATGCATAATTTCCCGCTGATCCTTCTCTGTCTGCCTCTGCGTCTGGTCCGCGCGGGGGCGGGAAGCCTCCTCCAGCGCCGAGCAGCACAGAGACGGCCATGCCAGCCGCCCCCACGCGTGCCGTCAGCCCCCAGACTCCTGGGGTGAGTGCGAGTGTGGGTACTGGGGGGTGAGCTCTCCGTGCGGTAGGATAAACCGCGCGACCCGCCTGCGCAGGTGATGGCTCGTGCCTGCTTCAGCCGGGTGGCGTCATCGCTGCCACAGCCGCCCGTGGCCCTGATGAGGCGCGGCTTCGTGTGGGCCTGAGCAGAAGCCCAGCGCCTGGGGTCACGTCACCCGGGGCTGCGGACTCCCGCTCTGCAGCAGGGGCAGAGGCGCATGGATGCCCCGGGCAGACGGAGTCTGGGCAGAGAGGGCCCGGGCAGAGAGGACCCCGGACAGAGTGACCCGGCCCCTGTGCCCATCCTCTGGGAGGCTCTGGACCTCTCCGCACCACGGGTTCTTGCCTCACAACCACGGCAGGACGGAGGTTTCGGGCCCTGGCGGGGAGGGCTCTGGCACTCCTGCACCGGGCGATGGGGCCCAGGGCTGGGTCAGCGCCGGCAGGGCCTGAAGTGGGCGAGCGAGGGCACATGCATGTCCCCCCAGAGCCCCCCACCAGCGTCCCCCACCTGCCAGGGTGCTGCTCGTGGGGACTGGCAGGTGGCTCTGGAGCTCTCCCAGCAAGTTCAAGGCCAAGACTGGCCAACACGAAGGGGACACAGAGGAGGACTGAGCCCCCCTGTGCCCCCCCGCGCCCCCCACACCCCCTCCCCGAGGGAGCGCAGCCGATGGGGCGTCGACCAGTGAGAGAAAAGGAAGCCCGAAAGAAGCCCCGCGGAGCCAGCGGTGCACCCCGTCACACCCCGGCGCCGGGCGGGCTGGCGGCTTCCCAGCGGGGGTGGATGGCCAGACGAGGTGGCCCACGCGGCACAGACCTGTAGCTTCCCAGAAGCTGCCGCCAGCGTGTGACAGGCTCAGACTGAGGGCCAGGCCATAAAATGGGGCAAAACGTACAGAAAAACCTGCCCGCCTTGGGCCTACCTGTGGGTTTCTACAAGACACAGAGCACGATTCATGTTAAAGAGGCGTAGGTTAAACACCAGCAAACACCTGAAGTTCTGTTCCTTGTAAAACGCCGCCGGGCATGAGGAGGCCACAGCCGGGCACGGGGCTGGTGGCACGGGCCTGGGTAGCGCTCCCCATCTGATGCGCGGCCGCCAGGAGCCGGCGGAAACTGCCCGCCAGCCCGCCGGGCAGAGCGCCAGGCCCGCCGAGCCGCGCACAGGGCTACGGCGAGGGGGCTGGCGCCTCCTCCACTCGGGGGCCCACGGAGGCCGCCCCGGGGTGCCGCCAGACGCCCCAAGAACGCGAAAGCCCAGCCTGCCAGCAAAGGACGGGGGAGCACAGCAGCCCACACCCCGCCAGGGGTGACCGCCCCTTGCCCCGTCATCCACCAGCTGATGTAAAAAGGTGCCCGGTAAACCCGAGTGAGCACCTCCATCCCAATCTCGCCGGGACACCAGACAATGGAGAGGAGCTTCGATCGGCGAGGGGAGCGGCCACCGTCAGCTGTCCACGGTCACTGTCCAGAGAGAAGACAGGCCGCGGTCACGGCAGGGCCGCGCCAGGCACAGATGGCCGGGAGGGGCGCGGAGCCGGGGCAGCCCTGGAGACAGGAGGGGGGGGTCAGAGGCTGCAGACGCCCAAAACTCAGCACTCAGTCGTGTGATGGGCGTTCGGGGCTGGAGGTGCCCCCACGCCCCGAGGGGGTGGCAGGAGGCGGGGCCGGGGGAGCGGCTAGGCGGAGGTGGTGGCTGGGGTGAGCACCCTCAGGGGAAGCTGTCTGCACCCCCACCTGTCTGCACCCCCACCTGTCTGTACCCCCACTTGTCTGCATTCCTACTTGTCTGCACTCCCACCTGTCTGCACCCCCACCTGCCTGCACCCCCACCTGTCTGCACTGCTGACTGTGCACCCCCACCTGTCTGCCCCCACCTGTCTGCCCCCCACCTGTCTGCACCCCCACCTGTCTGCACCCCCACCTGTCTGCACCCCCACCGGCCAGCACGGCGTCCCGCCCCACCACCAGCACCACCCAGCCTCCGCCGTGGGCCCCAGAGAGAACGGTGTTTGCATCCCCAGCCTGGGTCTGGGGTGCTGGTCGCAGCAGCCGCAGGGCTCACACCGGGCCAAGCGCGAGAGGCCCATCGCCCAGCTGCAGCAGGTCGGCCACGAAGCCAGTGTGCCGGTCAGAACCGATGACGCCGAGACCCAGCGGAAGGTGGTAGAGGCTGGCGGCTACGGTGGCGCCCAGGGGCGCGCTCCTCTGGCTGTTTGGGGGAGGGGAGGCAGGAGGCCGGCCCAGGTCCTGGGGCTGAGTGCAGGCCTGGCTCACCCTCGGGGCGCTGGGGTCAGCCTGTCCAGCCGCGGTGCCAGCCGCCCCTGCCTGGCCCTCGAGGGTTCGCCTCTGGCCTTCCTCCCAGACCGGCCCTGCAGGCAGCCGCCCGGACCCGGGGCAGCGGGGGCTCAAGGAGGGCGCTTGGGCAGGCCCAGGCGCAGGGCCCCAGCCACGGGGGGGTGAAAGTGCGGCTGTCCGCGCCCTCCCTCCAGCTCTCATCCCAAGGCGTGGCGGGACGTTCCAGCGCGGGCCTTCGCACCGGCCGTGTCCCTGGCTGCCAAGGCCGAGCCTGATGCCGGCCGTGAGACCGAGGACAGGGGCACAGAGGAGGATGCTTGGCCAAGCTGGGGTCTGGCGTCCATCCATCACTGCCACTCGGTGGTGTCCATTCATCGCCGCACGGCTCCCTGCCCCGCCTCGCCCTCACCTGCGTGAGGACGCTGCGTTCCGCTGGGCCAGAGCGGGAGCCGGAAGCCCCGGCCAGACTGAGACGCGAGGGGCGTCCCCACAGGCCGCGCACGCACCAGGCCGCAGCCCCCACGAGAGGGCTTTATCCTTGCGCTCGCCAGGTGCTGGTTCCGGGAGCGAGTCAGCCCCGAGGATGCAGGCCGGTGGGGCTGGGCCGTGGCAGGAGACGGCTCCTCCGCAGCCTCTGCCCCGGCAGGGCCTGGGCCTCCCGGGGGTCGCCGCCGAGTTCCATGTTCGGGTTCTGGGGCTCCCCCCTCCGCCGGGCGTGGGCAGCGGGAGCTCGGGAGGCCCCGGACCCTCCGCTGGCCCAGTCACTCTCTCTGGCAAGTTGTCCCGGCGTGACGCTGCCGACCGCTCAGGCTGCCCCTGCTGCCTGGACTTGCGCCCCGCGGCCTCCTGAGTGACCCCAATTCCTGGCGCCCCAAGACGCCCTCTGCGGATGCCGCCTGCGGACGCAGGAGCCAGCAGCCCCTGCCGAGGGTCTCAGCTCCCGGCCAGCTTGGAAACACCTTCTCCTGCCACAGCCTCCCTGGCCTGCGCCAGGCGGACGGGCCATCTTGGTCTTCGGGGACATTTGAAAAATGCCCTTTACCAGGGAGAGAGGACGCGCCTTGCTGCTCACGCACACCCGGCACGAAAGGAAATACACGCGGCTGGCGGGGCTCCCGCACCCGGGTATGCGGGGGAGGGGCATGGGGGAGGGGCGAAGGGGCGAAAGGGGTGTCTGCGGGGCACCCCGCATCCCGCAGCATATCAGCCAGATGCACCCCTGAGTCTGCGGAGACGCAGGGCCGTTCTCGCTGGGGTGGAGCGAGGGTCACACCAGCTCTGATCCGCGGGGACCAGGCTGGCTACGGCTGAGGCCCAGGCACGCGAGGGTCCTCCAGGAGGCAAAGCAGCTGGGTCCCCCGGCCAGTCTCGCAGGAGACACTGGGCGACGGCCAGGGCTATCTCCAGCGCTCGCAGGCGACACAGCCCGAAGCACCCCAAGATCCGTGTCCTGGCCCCGGAGTGGCCTGGAGGGGTGGACGCAGTACCCGGGACCCGCTCCAGAGTCCCGGGCTCCTGGGCAGTCACCGGCCCCTGGACGCGCGTCCTTGTTTGCTGCTGCTGCCCTCGCTCCCGGCTGCGTGGCGCTGTGAGACGCAGGACCTGGCCAGCGGGTCTGCTCCCACGCCCGCCTGCCCACCCCGCCCTAGGGCCGGCACCGTCCACCCTGTTCGGAGTCCCGACGAACTTGCCTCTCGACAGCAGCTACTGGCGCGGGGCGCACGGGCGGGCAGACCAGGACCCTGCAGAGCCAGGGACGACGCCCACCCAGGCTCCACGTCAGGCGCAGCGGGGGTCCCGGGCTGTGGGTTGGGGTTCCGGGGGCCTTGGGTCCTGGCCGGCAGCCAGGGCAGCCGCAGACCAAGACCAGGGCTGAGGCTGGTGCCCGGCAGAGCCCGGGCAGCGACGGGAGGAGGAGAGGCCCAGCCGAGCTGTGGGTAGGGACCCTGGGAAGAAGGCAGATGGCTCAGCAGCACCCCGGCCCAGGGGCCCCGGGCAGGCCCACCCACGGCGCCGGCCACACCAAGATGCCGCCCATGCCTTCCCAGGCCCTGCACTCGCGGCCTTTGTGTCCCCTCCCCTTTCTCTTCGTCCGCTGCGAGACCTGCCCCTGCCCCGGCGGGCGAGCAGAGCCCACCCCCCGGCCGCCGCTGCCCTCCCTGCGTCCTGCACCGGCATCTGCCAGCGGCTCCGCCTGGGCAGGACAGGTCGGGGGGGCGCTTCTCCCGGCCGAGGGAACGGCCCGTGTCCAGCCCGCTTCTCCGGTTACTGGTCGGAAAGGAGAGGACGGTGGACGGCGGTGGGCAGGCGATGAGGCGGCCGGACGCTGCTGGCTGGAGTCTGGGGTCTGCGTCCTTGGCTGGGGCGGGCCGCTGCACACGCGCGTGAGCACGCAGACCTTTACTCGGCTCTCAGCACGACCGGAGCCTGCCGGTCAGCGGCCACTGTGGAAATGCCACTTTGTGCAAACACGCTGAGCCGCAGAGCAGCTTTGGAGAAAAGCCCGAAACGCTGAAAAATAAGCAAGTTCACTGCACCGGCGGCACATGTGGGAGGTGACACACCAGTGCGGGGCTGAGGCTGGCCGGGGTGTGGCGCTTCGTCCTGCAAAAGTCTTGGCGACTTGGCCGGAATCGGCTCGAGATGCTTTTTTAATGTTTTAATATTTATTTATGCATGCGAGAGCTGGGGTGCAGGCCAGAGGTGGGGAGAAAGGATCTGTGCCCCTAACTTTGCCTAAACCCACACTCTCCCGGGGCAGAGATGCCGTGAGACTCGGCCCTGAAGAGGCCCGTTGGTGACCGGCAGGCCTGGCCTGAGGCCCACAGTCCTGCGGACGGCCGGTGCGCCAGCCTGGCCCGGGCGCCGAGGGGCCTCCCTGCGGGCGGGCCGGGAGCGGCTCCGTGGCCGAAGCGCGAGCAGCAGCCTTGCACTCGGTGTCCCTCTCAGCCGGGGCAGCTGGGGTGAGGAGTGCCGTGTCCTGGTGTTGGGTGTTTCTTGTCAGTCTGACTCAGGACTGAGACCCGAGAGGCTGGTGCCTCCCGCTGGCCTAGAGGCCGGTGCTGCTCCTAAGTGGGGGTGCCCTGGCCCCCTGCCCCGCCCCGCAGCAGCCGCAGGGGTGGGGAGGAAGCTGGGGCAGGCTGGGCCGAACCACACAGCGAGTGCTGTGCCGTCCCTCGGCCACAGACCCCGCAGCGCCTGTGCCTGCCATGCCAGGGAGAGCCCGGACGCCTGGGTGGGACCGGCGAGGGCCGGGGTCCCCCCTCTGCCCGGGGGCCGGGTCCCCCCTCTGCCTGGGGGCCGCTGGGGTGAGCACTCAGCCACTGCGGTGGACTCGGCTCCTGAGGCGGGAAAACGCAGAGAAGTCAGACCTGGGGTGCTGGACAAGGTGCCCTCTGGCCACAGCGCCACACGTCCAGGAGGGAGCTGCAGGTGAGGGCCTGGGGCGCTGTGGGCGGGGCTGGTGCCTCCGGCAGGAGAGGCCATGTGGACAGCTTCCCGCCGCCCGCGCCAGCAGCTTTGTGGAGAGGGGCGGTGGCCGCGGGTCAAGTGCGACAGGGAGGCGCTGGAACCGAGCCTGGACCCACCCGCGGGCACGCGCTCGGCTGCGGGCGGGCGGCTTCGGGGCGTCTGGCGGCTGCTCTCCGAAGGCAGCAGGGGGCCGTGTCCCTGTGGGGGCTGCTGTTCCGTGGCCAAAATCCAGTTCCCCCCGCGGAGGGCCTCTGGCAGGCGCCGAGACGAGGGCGGGGCAGTCGGCGGGTGTGGGAGGGCGCGGGCGGGCCTGGGCGGGCGCGGGCGGGCGCGGGCGGGTGCTGTGCCGGGCTCTGCCCTCCGTCCTGGTCCTCCGGCTGGGGGCGACCGCCGCCGCCTAGCCCAAGGGGCGGGACCGCAGGGCGCGGGGAGCGGAGACCGCGGCCCAGCGGCCCTCTGAGGCTGACCTGAGATGAAGTGAGACTCCGTTTTTTACAGGAAGGAAAAAGAACCTTCAAAGCCCTCAGAAAAGGTTTTGCCTGTGGCAAGGAGCATTATATAAGTGCCCATTCTGCCGGAAATGTGGCTCGTTTAGGACGCGAAATGCTATTTATCAGCTTCATTCCGTGTCTTCTGTATCCAAGACAACAGCTCCAAACAGAAAGACATTACCATGAAAATGCGCTCATTAAAAAACGATGAAAGCGGAAGCGCAAAGAGCTGCTGTCAGCTCCGCGCTCCGCTGGTGCGCGCGGGGGCGCGCGGGGGCGCGCGGGGTGAGCGGGCGGGGAAGGCCGAGGCCAAGCGTCCGGGTCGAAGGGCGCTTCTGAAGTGGCCCCAGGAGGTGCTGCCCCAAGAGCCGGGTGTGCCGCCCTGTGGGCGCGGCGGGGCGGCGGGCGCTGGCTCAGCTTCCCGGCGGAGACCAGCCGACGGCGTGGGTCACCGTTTCGCTCGTCCCTGCGGGCGTCCTCCGCTGCTGGGGCTCTGCGTCGTGCCGGGACGCCTGTGTCGCTTTCCAGGATGGCTCAGCGAGCATGGAGAGCACGGGAGGGTGGCCCGGGGCTGGCCGCGCGTGGCCGCCACAGGGAGGCTGGGCGGCGGCGGGCTGGGCGGCACCAGCCTCCTGCCCTGAGCTCCGAGGACGCGCCACCGCGGACTCGGGGTCGCCAGGCTGAAGAGCGGGGTGTGGGGGCTCCTGGCCGGGCAGGGCTGCGGGCTCCTGGCTGCTCCTCCCCGGCCCTCCGGCAGGGCTGCTTTACGCCGGGCCCGCCACTCTTGCCGCACGGCCAGCAGCCCCGTTGGCGCGGCCCGTCGTGTGTGGACTGTCCTCCTCGGGGCCGGCCCGCGCGGGTCCTGAGGGCGTGGGCGGGGAAGGAGCCGCCGGCCCGGGGGCAAGAGGCGCAGCGGCCCGTGTCTCGGTCCGCGCCGCCCCGAGGTCGGTGCCCGCGACCGTTGTCGCGAAGCACGAAGGGGTAAGAACCCGCGACCCCCGCGCGTCCTGGTGCAGCGCCAGGCGGCCCTCGCGGGACAGCGCGGGAGTCGCGCGCCCGTACTGCCTGGGGCACTGGGCCTGAGTTTACTAGAATTAAAAAAAATAGCGTCCATCTGAAGGATTGCTGATTTTTATAGAAATCTCTCTCTCCATATTTTATGTCATACAAGATCCCTCTGAGATTTAAAAAATAAAAACATTATGAAAAATATTGAGGTGTCAGCCTTTTGTTTAGATAGTTTCCATTTTTCTCCATAATGATTGACTCACTTTCCTGGAAGAACAGTTTAAAAGGCGGCACCTACCGCCAGCTCGGCTCCCCTCCCCGCGGGCTAGCCGGAGCCGGCCTGTTCTGGCTGGGGGTGTGGAACGGCCTCTGGCATGCCCCTGCCGTGCCCCACCCCCTCCCCTGTGGCCGTGCCCCTGTGGCTTCCCCTCCAAGACTGTGCCCCCCCCCGTAACCCCCCACCCCGTGGCCGTGCCCCCGTGTACTGCAGTCAGTGCTGCTGCCACCGGCCCTGCTCCCGTCCTGGGCACTCAGCTGCACTCACTCTGGGCTTTCAAACCCAGTTGTCAGGGCATGTCAAGAGGACACACAGCTCCAGCATCCGAGCTCCATCTCCCCACGCTCCACCGGGCCTGCACTTGGAAACACTCTTCACGGCTGGACAGCTCCTCCGCAAGAGAAGCAGGGCCAGCCCCTCTCACAGGACACCCGCGGCTGCGCCTGACAGCTGGCGCCCCCGGCGGGGATGCCCCCTGGGCTGGACAGAGCCTCCAGCGGGCGCCTCGCTGCCCCCCAGGCAATAGAGTCCAGGGATCCTCTACCTCTAGCTTCCTCCTGGTGCCGTCCTCTCCGAAATTCTCTTAGCTTTGCTTTCTGGAAGCGTCTTGCCTCGTGGACGCATCGGCCGTGAGGCGTCTGCTGCTGTGCGGGGCGCACTGGCTCCCACAGGCGCTCGGGCGGGTGTGTGCTGCTCACGGTTTTCCCGGGGTGCGCCCCAGCGCCCCCGCCCCCCACGGCGCAGTCGCCCCCTCTGGGCTTCGCACAACAGGAGCGCACACGCCGCCCCAACGTGGGCTCCCCCTACCCCGGGGCCCCACGGGCCCTGCTCCCTGCGCCCAGCGGTGCCACCCCACGTCCATCCTGCCAGCGAGCCCTGTCTGGGCCCTCGCCGCTCAGCTGGACCCGCTTTTCAAGGGTCGTTTGATCAGCCCGAGAGTCGGTCATTCGTTCGGGTTCCAGAGGCCGGGGTGCCAGTCCGAATCTCTCCACCAGCCTCAGAGCCAGGGTGCAGGAAAAGCAGGACAAGTAAAGCATCTCCCACGTCCCACAAGGCAAAGACGTTACAGATTTCCAGTTGCTACCGGCAGACAATTAATGAGCACGTTTTGAAAGCGCGATCCCCGAGCTCACGCCAGGTGTTTGTGGGAGTCTGGTCAGATTCGGGGGGAACACAGACAAGGAAAAGGAAATCAAAAGACCTAGACTGAACCTTAAAAAGTCCTCGGGGATATAAAGTTGAACCTCATCATAAATGTGCTAATGAACTTCCAGCACTGGCTGCAGAGAAGACCCACGAGCTGCGTGGAACAGGAAGGCCTGCTCACCGGCCGAGCTCGGCCTCAGAACCAGGGACGGGTCCCCATCAGTCTGGGTGGCGGGGGGAAGAAGGAAACAGCAGGAAGGCAAACCTTGGAGTGCTGACAGGTAAAACGATCCAGAAATCCCGAAGGACAGACAGCCCCTCCCCAAGCAACCCTTTGGTACTGCGGCAGAATTGCTGAGAAGGCAAAGGTTGTAAGAATCTCAAGACAAGCAGCCCATGAGCGAAGTAGTAGACTTGCAAGAGTAGACGGAGCTTTAACTGGAAACACTTAGGCTGATGAACCACCCACCCCCAAACTGAAATAAATAAAAGCAGAAAGTGGTGCCGCCATACACAAAGTAAATTAAATGCCCTCACTCTGGCATTTGAAGATACTAGAAATTTATACTTAAAAAAAGGGGGGGGGAATCAAGTGCGACTATACTGAACTCAGAAAAAAGAAAAAAAGTCACTGTCATATCAGAAATAAGGCAAATTTACAAACTGCCTGAAGGACAATCTATTTTTTAAAAGATTTATTTATTTATGCATTGATGACCTGGGGTACAGGTCAGATGTGTAAGGGGGTGAGAGGACCCACCAGAGACAGAGTGGGGAGCGGAACAGGCAGATGGACTGAAGCACACTGCTGAGGGGAGCAGTGGGAAGACAGGAGAGGTCTGCTGCCCTGTGGGTCCCTCCCTGGCCAGGGATCGAACTTGTGCTGCAGCAGCTGCAGAAGCCCCAGTGTGGTGCTCAGTGCCTTGCACCGCCAGGGAGGCCCTTGAAGGACAATCTATTTAGCCATAGAATGAAGTCAAGTAAATAACCACAGAATAAAAAATGAAGAAACAAAAATGGTTCTGAGAAAAGTGATTGGTATAGAGACCAGGCAAGGAAGAAATCCAATAAGTGTATAACTGGAGTCCCCCAAAAAAGGAAGTCGTGGCTCCCCACTAAGCCTACAGCTCATGGGCCACCCCGGAAATAAGACTGAGCTTACCTTTCGTAAGAGCTGACGGGGGCCGGAGAAAACTGACCCGGAACAAGCAGCCTGAGAACTTAACCCAACAGCCTTACGCTATGGAAGTGGACTTCTAAAGACTGAGGCCTCAGGCAACGACACAGCAACCTGCGAGGGCAAGAGCAAGTCGCGCACTCACCTGCAGGGCAACCATGAGGCCTGGTTTGCAAAGACGAGCAGAGGCCTGGTCAGCCGCGGTCTCTCACCCTCGCCAGGCGGCCGGGGTCCGGAGCCGCAGGAGCGCCTTGGGGTGCGGGTGCAGCCCCCAGACAGCCGGGGACGGCTGCGGCCGGGCAGGGGGCTGGGGCTGCTCCCAATATCGGGTGGGAGATTTAAGACGAGAGCAGCAGAGTGTGGGCGGGGGAGGACGACGCACGCAGACGAGTGAAGCATTTAGACAGAAGAGAGGAAAGAGGGGTGAGAGCCGCGCCGGCCCAGGCGGGCGGCGTGGAGGGTGTCGCAGAATGGCCGTCACAGGACACAGCACGGCGGGGACTGGCCCTGCGAGCCAAGGCACCAGCCAGTGCAGACGTGAGAGAGCTGCCACGGGAGGGGGTGCACAGCCTGGCCCGGGGACCCGTGCGGGGAGCAGCCGGGGCGCAGCCGCCCGCCCAGCGGCCCTGGCAGGCTGCGCCGTCATCGGCTGTCTTCACAGAAGGACCCGCACACTGGGCGTCTGCGGACGTGAACAGCTGACTTGGGGTGCGTCCCGGTGCGGCCGGAAGCAGACTCGGCCGCAGCCCCGCCCAGCGCACTGGGAGCAGTCACCGGCCGTCTGGACACACGCGGCCGGACGGGGCTCGCAGGCAGGTCAGGCCCGGACGCGGGCGCTGGCCGCGCGGGAGGCGCCGCAGAGAAGGGCGACCTTGACGTGGGCAGAGGTCACGTCGCAGACGGCACACCGCCGCGGGAAGACGGCCGGGCTCAGCCGCGGCAGGCCAGCGGGCGTCACGGCGCTGGCCACGGCGCCCCTCTCGAAGGTGCGGGTCCCGGGCCGCCGCCCGAGGTCGGGGGTCGGCACCGCAGGCCACGTGCACATCTCGAGTGGCCACAGCGAGAGCCAGACGCCGACGACGAGAGTGAAGGTTCGGCCTGGACCGGGGAGCTTGAGCTGAACAGCCCCGAGGAGCAGCGGGGCGCGCTGGGGTCGCGGCCCGGAGAGGGACAGCGCTGCTGCCGTGGTCTCTGAGAGCAGGGCGGGAACTCCGGGGCGCTCTCCAGGAGAGGGTGGATCAAAACAGGCCGAAGAAACTAGAAAGCAGAAACTAATGAGTAGAAAATGGAAAAAGTGTGGGTTTCACTAGCAATCAAAACCTGGGTTTTTCCACCGAAAAACATCAAAGTGGACAAGCAAGGAGTTTCACGACGTGTCACGACTGCGACAAGCAGACACCAAAATGAAATTCAGGGAGTGACTTGAAGAGCTCTGAGCAAATGAGTCTGGAAAACCCGACGACGTGGACAATCATCTGTGAAGTGGTTCTCCAAACGGACCCAACGGGAAATGGGACGTTTAAGCAGATTAATTTTTATGGATTCAAGTGTTCTCGAGGGACCTACTGAAAGACGAGGTCCCGGCAACTTCCTAGCGCGGTCTTAGGCGGGTGTCAAGGCCAGGTGCTCCGGGTTCCACAGAGAGCTCAGCACAGGAGGGCCTGGCCGGAGGTGTGGCCACGTGCTCCCGCCGGCCCCCCGGCCCCCCCGGCCCCCCGGCCCCCCCGGCCCCCCCGGCCCCCCGGCCCCCCCGGCCCCCCCGGCCCCCCCGGCCCCCCCGGCCCCCCCGGGTCCACAGCCAGATGGGGGAGCTGCCAGGGACAGTGTCGGGGCTGATGGGCTCTGCCGGGGCGTGGCCAGCACCATCGGGACCCTGCCCTCGCGCCCCCATCCCCATCCACCGGGACCAGCATGCAGGCCAACAGCATCTCGTGCCTGCCGTCCACGCCTGCCCGCGCCTGCCCCCGCAGGCCCCTGCAGGCCCATGAGGAAGCAGCGGCCGTCTGTATGCTGGTGTGTGTGCGTGTGCATGTAGCATGTACCGCAGCATGAGTGTGTGCTCTGTGCGTGTGAGTGTGGTCTGAGTGTGTCTGTGAGTGTGGTCTCTGAGTGTGTGTAGTCTGAGTGTGTCTGTGCGTGTGAGTGTGTCTCTGAGTGTGTGAGTGTGAGTGTGGTCTGAGTGTGAGTGTGGTCTGAGTGTGTCTGTGCATGTGAGTGTGATCTCTGAGTGTGAGTGTGGCCTGAGTGTGTCTGTGCGTGTGTCATCTCTGAGTGTGAGTGTGGTCTGAGTGTGCATGTGAGTGTGGTCTCTGAGTGTGAGTGCAGTCTGAGTGTGTCTGTGCGTGTGTGTCTGTATGTGAGTGTGGTCTGTGAGTGTGTGGGTGTCCCTTCCTGTTTGGGGGTGATCTCCTACCCGCAGAGAGCACTGTCTTTGGCTGCTGCTCTGATAATTTCAAAACGTCTCCTTGGCAACCCCGACTGTCACATGTTCTGGCGTGCACTGGACTGGGCAGCCGGGAAACTGCCGGGCGGCGTGTTGCGTTGCGAACGACGCTGCCGGCCACCCCTGCGCCGAGGGGGCCAAGCTGGGGGCCCGGCCTGCGGGCCCGGAGTCCTTTCCTCTAGACCTGCGCTGGGAACGTGGGAGTGCACGCTTGCCCACAAGCTTGGGCCCACGTGCACACAGCCACTCAGGCCCCACGCACACTCAGACACACGCGCCCTCAGAACCACACACACCCAGGTACGCGCGTGTGCAACACACGCATACGTCTGTGCACACACGCACGCACACGCACAGAGCACTCGGCCCCACGCGCCGCTGGCCGCGCCTCTCCCAGGAGGCGGCACAGGCTGCGGGCATCACCTCAGTGCTGCGCTCTCCGCGGCCGCGGGGCAGAGCCCCATCTCGAGCGCCTGCAGCCAGCGGGGAGCCAAGCGCGGTCCCTCCCGCCCTGGTCCGCCCCGCAGCCGCGCTGTTCTTGGGCAGGGCAATGCCACTGCGCGCAGAGCGTCCCATGGCACGAACGGTCCCGTGAAGGAGGGCGTCCCGTCCAGGTGCGCCCAGGCCCTTCCCGCGCCTTGTCCAGCCCCAGGCCCACGAGGGGGACCGCCCGCCCAGCCACGGAGGTGGAGGCGGCACCGGGGCTTCAGGCGCTGATGGGAAACCGCCCAGAGACAAGCCCAGCCTGGCAGGGCCGACTGCTTCAGCCCCGCAGCTGGCCGTGCTCCGCAGGGTCTGGGGCCGCCCCTCGCTCCCTGAGGAACGAGCCACAGGCCTGGCCTCCAGCCAGAGAGTGTCCGGAGGCGGCTGTGAGCCCAGGGTTCTGGAGCCGACGCGCCTCTCAGTGCCGCCTCAGCTCCGGCCTGGGCCACAGGCTCCATCTCCCTGCAGATGCCAGCCCGACGCGCTGGCTGGGGAGGGGGCGGCGGGGTGCTGTTTGCTCTGGGGGACCTGGGCTGCAGCAGGGAGCTGAGAAGCAGGTCGGAGCAGGACAGCAGGTCCAGGGGGCCCCAGGCGAGCTGCGGGCTCCTCCGCGGAGAAGCATGAGGCGCTTGCCTCAGAGGCTGGGGTGTCGGTCTTACGGCCCTCATAGTGCCCCTGTCCCTGCCTGCGCTGCGCCTGCCTCAGCTCCAGCGGTCGAGGCCGGTCAATCAGCCCCCCAAGCCTGCTGCGTCTGTAAAAGCAGATCCCAGAAAAGTCATGTGTCCCCTCTCTCTCGTGCGCAGGGTCTGAGACAAGCTCCCCCTCAGCCTCGCGCCTCCCCAACCAGGGAGGCTGCACTGCTGCCGCAGCGGGGCGGAGGGGGCAACCTCACTGGGCGAGAACTTCCAGGCCCTGGAGCTGTCCGGCGGAGGTGCCGGCCTGAGCAGTCAGCGCCAGCCGCAGCCTGGCAGAGCACGGAGAGGCTGCTCCCAGAGGGGGGCAGAGGTGGTCCGGACCGAGGGGGTCCAGGCGCAGGAATCCCGCCTAGCAGAGGGTTCTCCCTCACATTGCCGGGGGCCGGGGCTCTTCCCAGGACTCAGTGAGGAATAAATAAGGTTTTGAATAGAAGTGATAAAAGGTTTTAGAAGGCATTATTATTTGCTTTGTCTTGGCTGACTTTGATTTAAACTTTCTTTGATTTTTATAAGATTTGCCTTGGCTAAACAATAAGCGATAAACTGGTAGTATCATTTACATGCAAATTAATGTGGAAACAATATCTATGAGTTTTCATTTCTTGTTGCTTAAAGTTTTTAAAAATAAATTGAGACTGATGACTCAAGTTATTTCATTTGCTTTTTTGGAAAATGCAGGCTTCAAAAGAAAGTGAGGGAAACTGTTATCTGCCTAGCAGCACTGTACCTTGTTTTTTCTTTTTAACCAAAAAATAAATATTAAAAATAATTCGTCAATGCACGAGCAGAGGTAATCAGAACAAATGTGGCCATCATGGACTCAAACCCTAAAATTAATTGCATCCATGCAAAAGTTGAGCAACATTGAATAACATTGCATATTCAATCAGGGCCCGGCTGAAATTGATTAAATATGCCCTTGAAATTAACTATTGATCATTTTTATTCCTTGGATGTAGCCTAATTTATTTTCCTAAGGACTTGGACTAAATTTCATAACTTGAGCAGTTTCTGGAAACATTTGTTTCTGAAATATAGACGGTGCTACCTCCGGCCGCGTGGGTCTGCCCCCGTACTTGCTGGTGCCACCTCCCGGCACAACGGGGCCCGGAGCGGGGGCACAGAGCGGGGCACAGAGCGGGGGCACGAAGTCCCTGTGGCTGACGCAGCACAGCAGAAGGGGCCCGGCCGGCGGAGGGGCGCTCGCTGCGGCCTGGCAGCTCAGCGCAGGTCCAAGCACGGGTGGGGCGCAGGGCCCCAGACACAGCCGTCGCCCCGCCCCACTCTGCAAACTCTGGCCGGCGTCGGGGGCCACGCTCCGGCTTCGCCCCCTCTCAGAAGCGGCGGGAAAGGCGGTGACACGGATGGGAAAGCGCGGTGCTGGGCTACTCGGGCCGACCCACGGCCGGGCGGGCAGGGCAGCGGGTGCAGACGCGGGCGGAGCCGCAGGTCGGGCCGACAGTGCACGCTCCAGGCCGGCCGCCTGCCGTGCACACGAAGGCCCCTCCGCGGCCCCGGTGTGCGGGCCAGGGGCAAAGGTGGGCCCTCGGATGAGACCTCAGCGCGGGCACTGGGAAGGGCGGTGCTTGCCGGGAAACCCGCAGCTGCGCGGGGCGCGGGGGCGCGGGGCGCGGGGGCGCGGGGCGCGGGGCGCGGGGGCGCGGGGCGCGGGGGCGCGGGGCGCGGGGGCGCGGGGCGCGGGGGCGCGGGGCGCGGGGGCGCGGGGCGCGGGGGCGCGGGAGCTGTCTGCACACGCCAGGAGCCGCGCGACCCCCGCGGGCCCCGGGCCAGCTGTGCTTCTGGGATGCGCGCACATCCCGCGGCTGAGGCGTCTTCCGTGGCATTTCCGTGATCCCCGCCTGTGCCTCCGAGCACACCCAGGGCGCACCCAGGGCCATCTATTATGAGCGAAGTAAGCGCGCGCCCGGAGGAGGGAGAAACACGAAGGCAGGAGCGCTTCCCCTCGCCAGCTGCCCTGGGTGACAAGGAGGAGTCCGTCTGCGCTTTCAAGGGCCCAGGAGTCGCCGCGTTCCGTGTTTGCGGTTCTGCGGCCTCGCCCGTTCTGAGGACCTGCTGGTGCCTGCGGCGGGCTGCGGCCCCGAGCTTCCCGGGGGAGGCTCGGAGATCCCGGTCCCCGCCTCTGCAGGCATCTGCGGGGGCTGGGCCCGGGCGAGGCTCCCTGCCAGCGTGGAACTGGGGACTCTGAGCCCCAGGTCACAACAGCCTCCGGAGCCTGGTGCTCCCCCGGGCCGGAGCCTGCTTCGGGGCGTGCTTAGTTTTTAGTCGTCTTTTCTTCCCTGACTTTTCTTTCCCTCTTTTGCAGTAACTGCTGTGCCTGCTGCCTGCGGAGAGTCTCCGGGTTATCAAGGTGCTGACAGCTCTGGATTAGGCCGCACCCGCCCGAAGAGCCAGGCCCCAAGAGCCACACCCCACCCCAACGAGCCAGGCCCCAAGAGAGCCACAGCCCCCCAAAGAGCCTCGCCTCCCGTGGAGGCCGCTCAGCCCCCGGGCTGGGCGGGCAGCGAGGGGCCGGGGCTTGGCCGGGCCAAGGCGCCTCCTCCGTGGCTCGCTGGACTCTGCCTGGCTCTTGGGCCAGATCAGAGGCTCCGTGTGGCCCCAGCCGGAGGCTGAGCCGACCCACCTGGCCCCAGCCGAGGTCGGCGGTCACAGCCTGACCTCGTAAAGAGTCCCCACTCCGCCCCGGGCCCACAGCCAGCTGAGCCCCAGAAGCACCGGTGCCCACCGGAGCCCTTGCTCGGGGCTGCAGATGAGCCGGAGCCACCGCTCCCGCCCCTGCGGCCAGTGCACGTCAGCGTGGCCGCACCGCGCCCGCGGCTCACAGACTCGCTTCCTGTGTGGAAGCGCCTCCGGAGGCGACGGGCTCACCCTGCAGCTCAGCCCGACTCCCGTTACTGCTCCTTTAAAGGACCGATGAGCTGTGCGCTGTAAGTAAGGAGAAATGAGGGCCATTTTTTTTTCATGATGATAATGCTAAACCTATTTCCCTAGATGAGACTCTGGTAATACACAGCTCCGTTATAAATACAGTTCTCCTATTTTATGCCACTGGTTCGAAGTGATAATATTTACACTGCAGACGCGAGTCCCGTCACCACACCGGGGCAGTTGGCTGCCCAGAAGGCTGCGAGCGCCAGCGGAGGGGGGGGCAGGCCCTGGACGGAGCCCATGCCGGGGCCAGGGGCGAGCGGGGCCCTGGGCCCGACCCAGACACGGCAGCGGCACTGAGGAATCTCAGCCGAGGATAGCTGTCCACGCCACGGGCCGCGCGGCTCCAGCCTGCAGCGGCCGGCCTGCGGGCCCTCGTCCTGGGCCGTGGGCCAGCTGGCCACCAGCGGTGAGCCCTGAGGCGCTGGGAGGCGCCGAGGCCTAGCCTGTGCCAAGGCCGCGTGCCTGCGCTCCCACCGCGGGCTGGGGGGGGCCCAGTCTCTGCTGCTCCCACCCCCGTTGCGGACCGCGCAAGGCCAAGGCAGAGCCCGGGGCCCGGCACTGGCCCCCAGGAGGCAGAGACGGCAGGAAGGACGCAGGCAGCCCTGGCTCCGCATGGCGCATGCTGGTCACACTGGCTCAGGTGGCGTGGCCCCGCTCGGACATCTCTGACGCTGGCGAGTCCTGACGTTAGGAGGCCTTGCCGGTCTCCCGGCCATCCCCCAGCACCCCTCGGCTTCCGGCCTCACGTCCGGAGCCAGCTCTTCCCGTCCAGCACCGGCGGAGGGGCGCCAGGCCGCTGCCCAGTGCAGGTGCAGGCCCCAGCCGGCTCACCTGGGCTCAGCGAGGCTCACCTGGGCGACTATCCGGGCTGGCCACTCTGTGGCCCTCGGACGCAGAGCATGCGCACGGCACACACAAGACACACAGGAGCAGTGTGCTTGGCACCTGTGCCCGGCCATGCGGCACACGCGTGACACGCTCGCCGGCTCTGCGCGCACCTGTCTGCCTGCGGCCTCTGCCCAGCAAGCAGTGCAGGCGGCTCCGTGGGCACGGTGGGTGGCGAGCGAGGTCAGGGTGCATGCGTGCATGGGTGCGCCGGCCCCTCTGTCTCCCCATGAGGCCTCTGCTCACGCCCCCGTCTACGCCTGCGGAGGTGAGCGCTGGATTCTGACGAGGACCGCGAGCCGCCCCTGGCGATGCGGGAGAGCTGGCATTTCGCGGTTTTTAGTGCACAAATGCTGTACTTGCCTCCATTTATTTAAATTTTCTTTAATTTCCTTTATTAGCACTTTGTAGATTTCAGAACACTGCATTTTTTTTGCAGATTTACACCTAAAATCTCACTTTTTAAAAAAGATTTATCTATGCACACAAGAGCTGGGGTGCAGGCCAGCGGTGCGGGGGTGAGAGGGCTCCCCAGAGACAGAGTGGGGAGCAGAACAGGCGGAGCCCCTGAAATCTAGTGCGGAGGGGGCAGCGGGAGGCGGAAGAGGCCTGCAGTGGCTGCGGATGCTCCACAGTGCTGAGAGGCGCCCCTGGCCCCAGGAGGCCTGTAGCACATCTTTAAGTGTCCTAAGTGAGGCTCAGCTGCAGGCTTTCTGAAGCCTGGCAGGACACCTGCCTGCTACAAGGTGCCCCCAACCCCTCCCCGGGGGGCCAAAATCCCCCTAGGGTCTTCTCTGCCCCCCCAGGACTGAACCTGCCGCCCCAGGGGCATGAGCTTCCCTGCCCCACACCACAGGCCTCAGGCCTGAGCCCGCCCCACGGAGCCCCGTAGGCCGCCCGCCCGGCCACGCTGGAGCTCAGGCTCCGTCCGCCTGTGCTTTGCCGTCTGGCCAATGTGACTCCCGGAAGAGCTGCCTCACATGGGCGGGTGGGGGTGCACCCGGCACCTACTCCCACCAAGGCCGGGCACAGGGCCCCGGGGCCCCAGAGCTGGGACGCGGCCCTTGGTCTAGGTGAACGAGCACCACCTACCTGAGCCCTGCTCTGCCCAGCGCTGGCTGACCCAGCTCCTCCCCTCCGGCCCTTGGTGCGCTGCAGCCAGAGTGGGGTCGGGCAAGCAAGTGGCCTGGAGCCCTTGACTCGGGCAGAGGGGCCCAGCGGGAGCAGACCGGGAGGCCCTGAGGGTTGGGCTGCTGGTTTGGCTGCCACGTGTGTGGCCGCTGCAGGGCCCAGGCCTGGGCAGGGCGCACCGGCTGGGCCCCCGAGGGAGCCGGGGGCACAGCGACTCGGCTGGCCAGGCCCGTTGCCGACGTCTCGCGTGGGAGGCTCAGCGTGTCAGGTGTTGTGTACTTGCTGCTCAGCGTTTGAGTGAAGAGGACATATTTCCCCAGCAAACCAAGGCAGCACGGCCATCCTGCAAAGGTCGGATCCCAGCACTTGGGCTAATTGGATGTGCTCCGAAGTCACAGGTCGCACCTCAGGGTGCTGCGGGCAGGGCTGCTGAGAACGGCTGGCGCCAGCCCCTCTTGGCCCCAGCCTCCGTGCAGCCGGCGTCGCCCTGCTCCCGGGGGCTCCAGCCTGGCCTCCAGCAGGGGCGTGTGCAGGCATGCGGCTGCCAGGGGCAGGGAGGCACCCTGGGGTCCAGCTCTGCCTTTTCCAAACTGGGGACCGCGCCCAGCGAGGACCCCAGAGAGTGTGGGCGAGCAGGGTCATGAGCCGCTGCCTTTGTGCCACGTCCTCGGCCAGCTGCTGGCACAGGTGGGAAGCATGAGACAGAAGAAATAGACGCCCTGGCCTGGGGGTTCAGCCAGCAGAGCCCCCCAGCCCCAGACATGCGGGGGCAGGCGCGGCCACCTCACCAGGCCCCTGCCCCGCACTGGGCCCTGGCAGAGGGTGTGAGGCTGCAGCTCCTCCAGCAGGCCTCGGCCGCCACGCGGGCTCGGGGCTCTGCTCCTGCTCCCCTAGAGCCCGCAAGTCTGCGAGGCCGTGGCCATGCCCAGGTGACTGCCCCCAGGCCCCTGCATGCGTCGCGCAACCCTCGCCCCTGCCGCTGCCAGCTCCTGCGCGGCCTCCCCGCCCTGCTCTGGCCCCGCTGCCCCCGCGCCCCGGGCGGTCAGGCGGCTGCTCCATGGCTGCACCTGCCCCCTCTGCTGGGGGTGTGACCCCGGAGGGCCGAGCGAGGCCCCTTCCCCTGGGCTGGTGGCGGTCGCTGCCGCCCTGACGTGATGGGGCTCTTCGGACAGCAAGCGGGGCGCGTGCGATGGCCCCCGTGGCGGGGCGGGCCTGGCGCGGCGTGTAGGCGTCTGGGCTGCGACTCTCGCACCCCCACGCCCCCAGCCAGTCAGCGCGGGTCCCCTCTGGCCACCGTGCCGGCCGCTCTCCGTGGTGCTGAAACCGCAGCCCTGCATCGGTCAGACCGCGCTTTATATCTCTTAATGAAATGTTATTGATTTGCCATTTTTATGAACGGTGTAGCTCTGAAAGGCACATCTTTATGCTGTGTGTGGATAGCCATCCGCTCAGCCCCCCGCGGCCCAGAGCAGCCCACCGTCTGAGCTCCCCCGTCTGCTCTGCCCTCTGCACCGTGTTTTCACACTCCAAGGGCATTTTGTCGTGGTCTGTTGGTTCCTTGCTCAGGTTGCTTTTTTTTTTTTAAGATTTGTTTATTTATGCAGACAAGACCTGGGGTACAGGCCAGAGTCGCAGAAGATTCACTAGAGACAGAGCGGGGAGCAGAACAGGCGGATCCACTGAAACCCACTGCTGAGGGAGCAGCGGGAGGCAGGAGGGGTCTGTGCGCCCTGGGGGTCCCTCCCTGGCCGGGATCGAATCTGCAGTGCTGTGCTGCAGATGCTTCCCAGTGCGGCGCTCGCCCCACTGCCCCAGGGGCCTGCTCTGGTTGCTTATACCCACGCTTGAGCCACCGATCTCTCGGTCTCCAGCCCACGCTGCCTCGTGCGAACCTCAGCTCCACCCATGTTGTCTCGGTGAGTTGCATCCGTAGGGGCTGGTCCTCCACCTCCCTGCTGCCGCCACCATGAGAGCACCAGACTGTGCTTCCAGAGCCCACTCACTACGCTCTGACCCAAGGCTTGGAAGCAGGGCCTTTCCCCGATGCCGCCGCCTGGGGTGCAGGTGCCCAGCTCGGGGCCCCCTGGCGAGGTGTGCGCCTCCCGGCCACGACCAGGCAGCCGCACCGGGCCGAGGCCGTGCCCTCCAGCCAGGCAGGAGGCCCATGGTGCCCGCCCCCAGGACCCTCTTCTGGGCGCACAGCTGGCGTGGGGGCAGCCCGGAGCGCAGGAGACACCCGCCCAGCCTCGTCACCGCTGGGGCTGTGTCCTGTCGACACAGTCACCCAGATGGTGCGTCGAATTGCTCCGGCCTCCCACAGAAGGAGCCTGGTGTCGCTCACTCGGAGGGACGCCTTCTCAGGAGCAACATAACCGGGAGACTGCACGTGGGGCGTGGCGACCACCAGCAGGGATCACGCGCTTGTTCTCCTCCGGCTCGACGCACGGCGTGCCGGCCTGATGCCGCACGCGACTCCCGACTGCTCTTGCGGGCATGGGGGACGCAGACGTCCTCCCCTGGTCCTCCTCTTGTCCTCCAGGACGCTCCTCCCCTGGTCGCCGAAGCGGCTGGCCTGGCCCTCCCACCTGCCGGGAGCAGGCTGGGGGTGGGAGAAGCGGTTCGGCCTGCCCGCCACGCGCTCCTGCCGCCACGTGCCGCTGAAGCGGGGTGTTCGGGGCAAGGCACACGTCTGGGTGGGCCTGCCCGGGGTCAGAGGCGCCGCTGCCCAGGGGCCAGGACGGCCTGGACGTGCCGCGTGGAAACACGCCGAGCCCGACGTCGTGCGTCCCAGGAGGAGGAGGCTGCCGGGCCGGCCCTGGCTGAGCAGCAGCTGGGGCTGGCAGCGGGCGCTTCAGGTGGCGGGCCCTCCCAGAGGCGCCAGAGAGCACTGCCTCGGAGCCTGGGACGCAGATCAGCAGGGCGGTGGCCGCTGGCAGGGAGAGGTCGGGGCTGAGCCGCGTGCAGGCTGGGGCGGCCCTGAGGGCGTGCACGGGTGTGCAGGGCGGGCAGCGCCAGGGCCGGGAGGGTGCGGACGGCTGGGCAGGACGCACTGCTCAGGACGCAGACCCCCGGGCCAGGCTGATGCGTGGGCGCCCCTCACACTGCGGGCCCGGGGCCCGCCAGCACGTGCTCATGTCTCTCCAGGCCCCCGTCCTGACCCTGGGCGTCCTGTGGTCTCTCGACAGGGGTCGCCTCTCTCCAGGGACTTGGCCTCCCTGTCTGCCTGTCCACTCTCAGGGCCGCCTCCAGCCCCGTGACAGCATTTGGCCCAGCCCCGTGTCGCCCGAGCTCAGCAATCTGCCACAGCAGCGTCTGCACCCGGGTCCGCCCCAGGTTACAGCTCCACATCTGCGTCCGCAGGTGGCTGTGCAAACCGCTCACCCCAGGAGCCGGTGTGGCCGCGCCCACCTTTTCTCCCTGCTGTCATCCTCCTGCCCTCCGGGCCCTCCGACCTGGGCGGGACACGCTCGCCCAGGCTGCGGGTCCTGCCTTCCACCAAGAAAGCAGACGCTGCCCTGCAGAGTCCTCTCTGCTCCCGCCCCCTTGGATGCGCGTCCCTCGGCCACCTCCCCCCACCCCGGCACAGCCGAGGCCCCCTCTCGGGCTCAGGCCGGCCCCTCTCCTGACCCTCACGCCGCTCCCCTCCCGCAGGCCGCCGCCCTGCCCGCCGCAGAGCCAGCGCCACCCCGCGCCTCCCGCCCCCGCGCTGCACAGCGCGGCCAAACATGCTGCCTGTCTTTAGCGCCTCTAATTTCTTTTGAACTCCATCCAAGAAGGTTTTGGCCTCCTCTCTCTGCTGATGCCACACACATTTTGATGAGGCGGAAGGAAATGAAAACCAGCAACAACAACAGATGTTCCCCGTTTCGGGACAGTCGCCGTCCACCCGCAGCCGAAGCCCGCCCGCTGTCCCCACCGCCCAGCCCCAGGTGCCAGCCCCGGCTCTCGCGCATGCCCCGGGCACCCCCAACCTGCACCTCCCGTCTCCGCCCCCCCCCCCCCCCCCCGCCGGCCCTAGGGAAGCTGCAGGGAGGGCAGCTTTCAAACATGAGGATGAAGCGAGCGTTGTAGCCCCACAAACCTTCCCTGTTCCTTGGGGCGAGGGCCGCACGCCCCGCCCGGCCCATGGGCCTGCCCCGCACACCTCTGCACGCCCCGGGCACCCCTCTGAAGGCCGCGTCCGGTGTCAGGCCAGAGGGCGAGGGTGGGTGTAAACTGCCGGACGTGACTGGTTTTCTTTCCTCCGAGGTGCAGAAGAGAGGCCGTAGGGCGAGCAGGGTCTGCAACGGAACAAAGCAAACCAGGGCGCAGTTTCCAATGCTCCCCCAAACGGCTCTATGCAGCGCGCGGGCGAGCCTGTGCCAGTCCAGCAGCGGTTAGTCAGAAACTGGGCGTCTGCTTTAAAGCGCAGCGCGAAGAGGCTTTTTGAACTTCCTTCTCGGCTACTTGTCTTGGCGGGGGAGCAGCCAATCGATCAGCCCTTCGTTAGGCGGGAGGGCTGGGGCCGGCGTGAGGCCACCGGGGGAGCTGCTGCCCGGGGGGCCGGGCTCGCACCTGGTCCAGCAGCCCCTGCAGCGGGCCTGTCTCGTCCTCTCCATGCTGGCCGTCAGATGGCCGCGTGTCCAGGCGCTCGCCGGCGGGAGGAGACGCGTGCACTGCCCCTCCGGGCCTCTCTCCAGTGTGGGCATGGGGTTGGCGGGGGCAGCGGGGATTGGCAGGGCTGGGGGCAGTGGGGGCAGCAGGGGCAGCAGGGGTGGGGCAGCAGGGGCTGGCAGGGGTGGGCGGGGGGCAGTGCTGGCTGCAGGCTGTAGGCGCCCCTAGGTGCCGGCGTCTGCAGACAGGGCCGTGCCGGGTCAGGTGTGGTCCCCGCCCGGTCAGACGCCCTGCCCAGCCGCCCAGGACCTCGCCCGACGCAGCTGCCCTGGCTGCGTCAGCCCCGGTGACCGCACCTCTCCCGCCAGCAGACACAAGCCTGCACGTGAAAGTGCACCAGTGAGCGCGCCCCCGTGTGCCGGTGTCCTCGCGTGCCCGTGCATGTCCCATGTGCTGTGTGTGGGCACCGTGTGCCCGCGTGTACCCTGTGCGTGCGCCCTCACATGCCGCGTGTCCTCGTGTGCCCATGTGTGCCCCGTGTCCCACGTGTACTTGTGTGTGCCCCCATGTGCCCGCGTGTACCGTGTCCATGTGCTCGTTTGTGCCGTGCGCCAGCTCGCCTCACGTGTGCTCCTCGTGTGCGTCTGCTCTGTGCCTGTGGTGCTGTGCGTGTTTGATCTACACGGCTGGGGCAGGGCAGGTCTGCACTGAACAGAGGGCGCCGGGCAGCGCCCAGTGGGTCAGGATCGCGAGCTCTGCCCTGCTGCCCCTGGCCCCCGACCCACCGGCGCCCTCGGCCTGGGCCTCGCCTCCGGGGGCCATGGGCATGGTGCTCCTGGCTCCCGTGCGCGCTGCCCTGGCCAAAAGCAAACAGAAAGGGGTTTTCTGCCGGTGCGTTTTCAAGGTCCCTAAAACCATCGTTTGGCCGGGACTTTCCTGTGGGTCGGACTCCAGGCTCTGTGGGCGCGTCCAGCGGACTCCGGGGAGACCGGCCTGGGCAGGCCCTGCCGGAAGCGGTGTGCGGCACCCAGAGCTCAGGGCTGGAGGCTGCGGCCGCAGCACCTGCTCCGCCTCCGCGCAGGCTCCGCTCCCAGGGGGGGGAGCCGCCCGCAGAGGCGCCAGCGAGGAGCCCTGAGCAGCAGCGCCGCTTGCCTGATGCGGGGTGCCGCTGCGGGTGGGGGCAGGGGGTGGCCTGGCCTGGGCAGACGTCAGAGCCGTGGACGGCCCTGCCACGGCAGCCACAGCCGCGTGGCCTCAGGACGGGTTTCCCACCCCAGCTTGGAGCCGTGGAGCCCGGGCCGTGCTCCCCGTGAGGCCGCAGGCAGACTCACCCTGGCAGCCTCTCCCCTCAGGGGCGCCAGGACCCCAGCCTCAGCAGCGGCCCCCGCAGAGGCCCTGGGGGCAGAGCCCAGGCGGGAAGCCCCCTGCTGCTTCTCTTGCAGATAATGGAGGCCCCGGGCACATGCACCCACCTGGGTCACCTGCCCAACAGGGGGCGACCACCAGCCCGTGGGGTGCAGCTGCCACACCCCAGCGCCTCTGGGCTCTGTCCATGCCCCGCCCCCAGGAGCGCCGGTGCCTGCAGCCGGCCCCCGGCGGCCTCCCACAGCCGGGCGCCCCCCGCCAGCGACGCGCAGGGGCGCAGCTGCAGCTCGGAGCCCCTCGGCCCACGGAGACAGCGCAGGGAAGCAGCGACGCCCCCGGGGAAGCTCCGGCAGCTCCCTGCGAAATACGAAGCCGGACACAGAACCGTCGCCACCAGCAACAACAGCCGCTAGCGGGGAGGGGGACCTGGAGGGGACAGCCCCTGCCCTGAAGGACGCCGGGAACTGCGAGGCCATCCGGAGAGCCGCTGGTGCGCGAGACGGGCCGCGGCACCGCAGGCGACGGTCGAGTGCTGGTCCAGGGCTGACGGGCTCGGGGTCGCGAATCGTTTCCATCAACAGTAAAACACGAGAGAAGCCCGCCTCTCGTGATGGACGCGCGTGGCCGGCGGCCGGCTCCGGAACTCACCCGCCACTTTGCTTACGGGGCGATCCTCCGTCTGCTTGGCCCTGGGAGCCGCGTCGTCCGGCGGGAGGCGGAGCCTCGTCTCTGGGTTCCCGGGCCGGAGCTCGGAAAACAAAGGCCGTCTGATCTGCCGTGTTCAAAGTCGGGCGCTGCGGGTTCGCCAAAGAATCGCACTTCACTGTGCCGCCCGCGGCGCCGTCTCTGAGGGGCTTCTGCTGCTGCTGCTGCCTGGGGAGCAGCAAACAGGCAGTCGCAAGCGCGGGGGGAGGCGTGGGGGCGTCCAGGGCTGTGACCCAGCGAGCGGCCGCACGCACGCGGGGACACGTTCCAGACAGTCGTCACCGCGCCAGAGCCGCTCCCGGGCGCTGCCCACGCGAGCTGCGGCCCCCCCTCGGCACCCACAGGCCCTCCGCCGCCCCGTCCACGCCGACGGGCCCTGCTGGGTCCTGCCTGAGGCCCTGGTCCTGCGGGGTCCTGGTCTGGTGGCGCCTCCTCTCAGTCCCTGTCCTCACCCTCCGGCTTCCGGCCTGGACTCTGGCCGTCCTGGAAGCTGCGAGGGCAGCCCTCTGCGAGGCCTGGGCCGTCGGGAGGGACACGGGTGTGGGCCTGCCAGGACCTGGGAGCTGGCAGAGCCGCCACCGCTCCTTTGAGCCCAGGCGGGCCCTCGGGCCTCCGGCGAGGGGTGCTGCGCACCAGGACACTGAGGGCTGCCAGCGAAGCCCAGCCCGAGGTTCACCGTGAGTGCGAGCCTCGGCCCCCGCCTGCCCCAGCTGGCCCGCAGGCTGTCGGCCTGCCGGGGTGTCGGCACAAGCTGTCCGTCCCTCGCGTCATACCGCGTCACACCGCGTCACAGCGTGAGGGCGTCCCAGCGAGCTGTCTGGAGCTTCAGGCCCAGGGGAGGAAGCGCAGGCTCCAGGAGTGCAGCTGAGGGCCCAGGCGCCCGCCCGGAGCTGCTTATATAGGTGCAGGCAAGGGGCGGGGCCGGGGCCTGTTATGCAAATGAGTTTCGAGCAGTTGCTCCGATTGGTGGGAAGACGGTCAGATGGTGCCAGCTTGAATGTAATCCTGGGCGTGGCTTCCCCTGGACCCCCTTCCTCTGCATCTGCCCAGCAGACCGCTGCAGCCTCAGGGCCCGGCCGGCCAGTGGGCTCTCGCTGCCCCTCTCCCTGCAGCCTCAGGGCCACTCTGTGTTCGTTCTTCTCATTTTGTCAGACGCGAGCAGGTGCCCCCAGTGCAGAACTGGCCGCTCCACAGCTACGACAGGAGGGGCTTCGAGGGCCTGCAGGGCGGTCACCTGCGGTCAGAGGTGGCGGGCCAGAGAGCACGTCAGCTTGTTGCTGGAACGACGAAGGGAAGCGGCGGGGCAGCCGGCCTGCTCAGCGGCACGCGCCCGTGCCCAGCAAGGCGGCGGCCCCGAGAGGGGAGGCATCGGTCACGGGGGCTCCCGGACCGGGCAGGGCCTGGCCTCGACGCGTCAGCTCAGCCCGCCCAGACGCCTCCGCTGCAGGGCTCAGCGGCCTGGTTCGGCATTTGGCTCCCATGTTGGAATTTTATGTATTTTTAGATTCAGAGAAGATTATAGTGTGATGAGGCTGTCGGCTTCACCTCTTAGCTCCTCAGCTGCCTTCTCCCCAGATGGCTGCGCAGTCACTCTCAGGGCTAGAAACGTTTTCGTTTCTAGTCCTTTAATGCCAAGAAAACGCTCGCTCCACACGCCGGGCGGGGCCTCGCTGGGGCCGCTGCTTCCTAATAGCTGCTAAAATAGAAGCCCCCGCAACGCAGCACGAGGCGTCGGCAGGACACAGCTTTACCCTCAGCAGCCCTGGAGTCCTCCTGGGAGCAGCAGCCCAGGTGAGACGCGCTGTGCGTGGCCTCCTGCCCTCCTGCCCTCCTGCCCTTCCCGCGCAGCCTCAGCGGCCGGCGGCCTTGCCCTCGTGAGGACAGCCGCACCTGCCCTGTCAGGCATGGCGTTCCCAGCCGCCCTGCACCTGGCAGAAGTAACCCTGCACCTTCGGTGGCTGCAGACGCCTCTGAGGAAGGATGTTCCCATTGGGGGGGGGGGAGGGCGTTGCCCCTGGGTGGGCCCAGGCGGGTCCCCTGCAGGGCCCGGCGCACCAGCCCGGCCCGGGTCTGGAGGGCACCGGCGTGCTGTGGGGAGTTGCAGCACCCACCCCTCGGAGCCAGCTCTCCACACGGCGCGAGGACGGAGACGCGGTGACCTGTGCGCGCGTCGCGCCGGCCTCCGGTCGGTCACGCCGAGGAAGCAAAGCGCAGACAGGCAGTGTGAGACGCCCGGCCCTCTGTGAACGAGTGTCCCCTCGTACGCACGGCGTAAAACCAGACCCAGGTCCTTAAGCGTCTCTGGGCAGCGTGTGACGCTCCGGGAGGGTTCGGGCAGCCGGCGGCCGCAGACCCCAGTGCTCGCCAGCCGCCGCCAGGACGCCCCGCCCGTCTGCGCTCACGCCACCTGCCGCAGGGCCGGTGTCCGGCTGTGCCTGAGGGATCGCAGCCCGTGGCTCCTGTGGACCCCGCGGGCGGCGGCCACACGAGGGGTGGGACGGAGGCGGACACAGCGCGCTGGAGGCTGTGGGCCACGGGCCGGCTCGCCTCCTCCTGGGCTGAGGACGCTGAGCGCCACGGAAGCCGCGGGTGGGAGCAGGGGCTGCTTCACGGCTGCTCCCACTGGCTGGGCTGCTCTGGCTCGCCCCTCCACGCCCCGCACCTGACAGGAGAGAAACGCTCCTCCTGCCTCTCCCTTGCCTCAGTCTCAACTTTACTTTTTGTTCTTTTATTAAGAATGTTTCTCACGCAGCAGACAAGAGCCAGATGGCAGCTGGAGCCCCGGGGCCCCGACGTGGAGACGGACAGCCCCCTCCCGTCCTCTCTGCCGAGTGGACGG
The DNA here is from genome assembly GCA_019455555.1 of Galemys pyrenaicus. Classification (NCBI taxonomy): domain Eukaryota; kingdom Metazoa; phylum Chordata; class Mammalia; order Eulipotyphla; family Talpidae; genus Galemys; species Galemys pyrenaicus. The sequence goes on along the minus strand of JAGFMF010011658.1, from coordinate 16,058,115 downwards.
CTGACCGCCAGGGGCTCCCTGCAGCACAGGTGCCCGGGGGTGGCCGTGTCCCTGGCCGCAGAGCGGTAACCACTAGCAGTGCATCCGGCCTCACGTCGAGCGAGGAAAGCAGAAGACGCAGAGCAGCCCCGGGAGCCGAGCGAGCGCAGGTGCCAGCACCAGCCCGCGAGAGCCCTGCAGCCAGTGCCCGCGTCCCTGCGTGCCCCACCTCCACCCCCACCCCGCACCGTCGGTGTGGGCAGAGCCTTCCTGTCCACACTCGCGGCCAGCTCCCCGCTGGCGTGGGCCTCCCTGAACAGATGGGCGCCGTTTCCCAAGTCTGTTCCGAGACACATTTGTCCAGGCGTGTGCTCAAAGACGCTTTCGACTTGCTACGAGCCGGCGCTCCCGCTCCCCGCGCAGGCCATCCCTAGCCGTCCCTAGGCACGCGGCCGACCCTGGGCACTCGGCCGCTGCTGCTGCATCTTCGTCCGCGCTCCAGATGTGGCCTCACCAGCTCTTCGTTCACACAAACGCCAGCGGTCAGCTGCGGCCGCGGGCGAGGCGGGCGTCCCGGCACCGCGCCCCAGCAGCCCCGCGCTCGACTGCGCCCTCGTCGCTCTGGCGACGCTCCGGTTTCTGCTCCGATGCAGCTCGCGGGGCTGAGCGAACAGCAGCATGACCCCGCCGCGGCCGGCCAGGCCTCCCCTCTGCCCCTTCCCATCCTTCTCCCACCCGGCGCTGTCCGAGCGTAGGGGCCACTTCTCATTCTGCGCGTCCACCTCTGCCCTCTGTGGCGGCTGCAGTTCGGAGCCTCTCCGGACTCCCCAGCCCGGCACGACCAGCGGCCGTCCTCTGCCCCGGGCCCTGCAGCCTCGGCTCGCGAGAGCCGCCCTCCTGCGGCCTCGCCACTCTCCGGAGCGTGGCTCGTGTGCAGCCACCCTGAGGGCCTCGCGGCGTGCGGCTGCCGAGGTGCCGCGCCACGGCCGCTGGCTCACGCCACGGCAGCCACGTCGTCGGGGCCGGCCACGTCCCGGCTGCTCTGGTGGGCACGTGGGCAGGCGCTCTCTCCGGCCTCGCTCTTGAGTGGGGCTCTCTGCTGGCCGCGCGGGCGGCCGCCTCCTGCCACCTCGCTGCAGCCGCGGGGCGGGCACAGCGCGGCGCTGTGGTGTCCAGCCGCGGTTTTCAAGGTGCTGCTAATCAGGTCAAAGAGCTTCCCTTCTATTCTGGGATCCTGAGAGTTTCTGTCAAGAGTGGATGTTGAATGTCATTAAATTCACTCCTGCATCTATTAAGATGATTGTTTCATTTTCATTTTTGCTTTGTTATGAGGTGAATTACTCTGATTAATTTTTCAATGTTAAGTTGTTCTTGAATTCACAGAACAAAGTTCGCTCTCTAGGCTGAAGCCCCTTTGCTGTGGCCCCAGACCGACCCGCCGTCTCATCAGATTTCCGTGGCTAACCCAGCACCCCGCCAGTCCCGTCCCCTCGGGGGTCCTCCTGCCCCTTCCTTTTTTCCTATGTTTCTTACAGTTTTTCTTTAAAGATTGACTTATTAATGCACACAAGAGCTGGGGTGCAGGCCAGAGGTGCGGGGGTGAGAGGGCTCCCCAAAGACAGAGCGGGGAGCAGAGCAGGCGGATCCACTGAAACCCACTGCTGAGGGGGCAGTGGGAGGCAGGAGAGTCTGCTGCGCCTGGGGGTCCCTCCCTGGCCAGGGTCGAAGTCGCGCTGCAATGGCTGCGGAGGCACCGGTGTGGCGCTCAATGCCTTGCACCACCAGGGAGGCTCTGTAATTTTTGTTTTAACACACACAAGAATGTTGTTTAATTTCTAAAAAATTGGGAATGTTTCCAGACATAGTTCGGTGACGGCTTTCTTGTACGATTCACTCATGCTCAGAAAACCTGCTTGTTGCCTTCTTCATTCTCCCAGTTACCTGAGGCTTGTTGGCCCAGACCGTCTGTGTCTGATGCTGGCGGGTACCGCCCACAGCCGCCGCCTTGCCCGGCTCCCAAGGCTGCTGCTGGAAGTCAGCTCTGGTGAGAAGGATGCAGCGGGGCCTCAGCCCTGCGCAGGGCCGTGGGGGCAGCTGCGTTTTGCTCTGCCCGTGAGCCCTGCCAGCGCCACCTCCCCTGCCAGCACCGCCTCTTCCCGCTCCCGGGTTCTCCTGCCGCTTCCAGCCTTTCCTCACGCTGAGAATCTCGTTCTCACCGTCCACATCGACACACTGACCTGGCAGGCCCGGGGCCACGGGAGCTCGTCCAGCCTTGCTAAGCTGGACCCATGGGGGCCCCCAGCTGCAGGCCCGCCCTGCCCTCCGGGCCAGCTGGAAGCCCACGCCCAAGCCGGCCCCCGCAGCCGCAGGACAGGGATGCAGCCGCCTGCTATCGCCCCCATCCTGGGCCCCGGTCACGGGGACGCCCCGACCTTGCACACGCCCCTCACGCCCGCGGCCAGGGAGACCCGTCTGGGGCGCTTCTGTGCCTCCTTCTCTTGGAGGGTCCAATTTCCTCTCTATGGCTTTTCTCTTCCACGGAACAGCCGGCACCGCACCGCTGAAGGCAAAGGTCTCCCGGTGGGAAATTGCTTTGCCTCTCTCTTATCTCAAAACATCTTTATTTTGCCCGAATTCCTGAAAAATGTTTTCGCTGAATACAGAACACCGGATGGAGTTTATTTGTTGCCTTCAGCATGTCACAGACACTTCGTTTTCCTCTCTGTGTGGTTCAGGGTCGGCGTGGCCACGGCCGGCCCTGCGGGAGACGCCCGCCCGCCCGCCCGCCCGCCACAGCGCCCACAGCTGCTGGCTCTTTACCAGCTTCTGGGCGGTTTGTCCTTGGTGCTCACTTAGCCTCTCCTGTCTCACATCAAAAGTGGGGCGTCTCGGACAGTGTTCCCTCACGTAGTCCCATCTCCTTCTCTCTCCTCTCTCCTCCCAGCAGCCCATCACGTGGGAGCAGAGCCTTCCAAGACCCTAACAAGCCAGCCAGGCTTTGTCCTCTCAGCGCAAACAGCCTGCCTTCTCTCTGCAGTCCCCCCGGGGCCGCCAGGTTCACGCCCTCTGCTGGGGACCCGCCTGCTGTCTGGCGCCACACGTGTCCCTTCAACTGGCGGCTTCTCGCTCTCGGCAAAGCGTCTGTGGTCGTGGGCAGCGGGCGGCCTCCTCTCGGGGCAGCACCCGGGGGCCCGGGCCCTTCCCGCGGCCCTACGCGGTCAGAGACTGCGCTTGCTGCACGCTGAGGGGGCGCCCGCGCCGGCATCCTCCGGGACGGCCTTCAAGGAACACCCTCTCCAGGGATCTCCCAAGGGGCTCCCGGCCTCGGGCCTCGCCAGGCCCAGCCAGCCCGGGAGAAGCCCGACTCGGGCTCGGTGCGGCTACGCCCAGCCCAGCCCGAGGGCGCCCTGCCGCCCGCAGCACCCGCGCAGTAGCGGGCCTCAGCCCGCGGCAGCCAGGGGCACGGGCGGGAAGCACAGGCGGGAACAGACCCGGCGCCTGGGTCCCCGCCGACCCCCGGCCCCACGTGCTGTCGGCTCATCCACAGCAGCACTGACCCCAGCGGTCACGGACCTCACTACCCGCTGTGGGCACGCCGGGTGCGGGGCGACAGCTCGCCTCGGGGTGCGCATGTGCGCCCTGGCCCAGGCCGGACGCTTAGAGCTGACCGACGTCTGGGGTAGAGCCAGAGCAGTCCTCCCGCCGGGCTGAGTCCGGCTCTGTCCCCGCGGCCCTGCTGGGCTCTCAGCCGGCTCGTCTGCGCCCCGGCTCCGGGAACGGGTTTGCTCCAGCTCCCAGACCCGGCCAGGGAAATCTAAGCGAGTGACCAGCGACTTTTAAGCACACCCAGGAAAGGCGAGGTGGTCAGCCCGTGGGAGCACGTGGCCGAGGAGACAGCAGGGGCCTCGGGGCAGGGAGGGGACACCACCGCACCTCCGTCACCCGACACTCAAGGCTCGACCCCAACTGCTCAGGCGCTCGTTACAGCCCGCCTCGCCTCGTGTCACGTCCGCTCCCACAGGAAGCCCTGCGGAGGCACCTGCAGGTCCTCCGCTAGCATGAGTCCGAGGAGCGTGGCGAGCGGCCCGGTGGGCAGCTCTGCAGGCAACGCCAGTTCCTCACCTGATGTCACGCAGGGCTCGGCACCTCCTCGTTCCAGGACGTCCCGGGACGGCACCCTCGAATGGCGGCGGCGGCAGCCTGGGTGCGTCTCCAGGCTCCGGACTCCTGTCCGAGGCGCAGCTCGCTGCCCGGCGCTGGCCCCAGGACCGCCCGGTGCGCACGCTGGGGCCAGCGGCAGCGTCTCCTGAGCCCGGCGGAACGACCTGCAAGAGGACAGGACCAGGCTCCCAGACGCCTCCGCGGCTCGGGGCGTGGTGCCGGGGGCCGGCGTGTTCTGGGACTGGCCTGGCGGGTTCCCGCTGCCGCCCACCACGGCAAGGGCCTGTGACCACAGGTGCGGCCGCGCCTCCCGGCACCTGCGAGTATGCAGAGCGCCGGGCCAGCCCACGGTCTCCAGCTGCCCGTGCCCTCGCGCCCGGCCCCTCTGCATGGCCGCGTCCATGCCGTGGACGGCCGAGGGCCCGTGGGGAGAGCCTGGGCCCGGCCGGCCTGAGCATGGACACGGACAAGCAGCAGCAAGGACCAGACAGGACCACGGGACCCGCCCGGACGCGGCTGCACTGAGGGTTCCAGAGGGGGAGGCTGGCTGGGGCATGGGTGGTGTGGCCTAAGGGGCTTGGGCAGCGGGGGGTTGGCCTGCACCCCTAAATCGTGTGCAGTGTTGTAGCCCAATGCCACCGGAAAAAATAATTCGATTTAAAAAGGAACCACGGTGTCCTTCCAAACCCCAGACAGAGGACAGCGCTCTGCCCACCACGCCTGCCCGTGCCCACCAGTGCCCGCAGCCCCAGGCCCCTGCTGCAGGGGGTGGGGGGGCGGCCGCCAGAGCCAGGCCGTCCTGCGTGGCCGGGAGCCATCTCTCCATCAGACTTGTGGTGTTTACAGCGCAGACCCAGCGGGCCGCAGCCCAGGGCCTGCCCTGGCCCCGAGGATTCGGGAAAGTCCACATCGGCTTCGTTTTCCCCAGATGACTTGCTGCCCCAGGCCCCAGCGGCAGCCAGAGAGGAGCCTGGGCAGGGCGGGGCGGGGCAGGTGGGCCTGGGATTGGCAGCAAGCCGCAGCGGCCCAGGCCCTCATGCGATTAACTGGGAGCCGCTCTGAAGCCAAATTTGACCCTCGTTCAAAGCACGCAGAGCGGTGATCAGCGCTTGCACCGCCTGAGGGGACAAGAAATCTGCATCCGCTGCAGCGGAATTAAACATTCACGCGGAGCTCCGCGCCAGGCCAACGAACATCGCGCTTGTTCTAGGAAGGCAGCGCGCCCGCGGGGAGACACACTGCCCCATGGGGAGCTCCCGCGAGAGGCCCTGCGGGGGCCGCACCCCACGACTGGGAGACGACCACGCGCGAGGGCAGGCCGGTCGGGAGCCAGAGCCGCGGGGCGGGCTTGGGCCTGGAACTGCCAGAGCCTGGGTGTCCTCTCACCCTCCCGCCGAGCCCCTCCCCAGCTGGGCCCCGGAGGCGGGTGGGGCCGCGGGTGGGGTGGCCTCGCGACCCACGAGGGCCTGTCGGGTGTCCGCAGGGAGTCCCCTGAGAGTCCCATCACCATTTTATTTTTAACCACTGCTTTAAAAATTACATGTACAGAAGTATCTGCGCGACTTCAGGAATCGCTCACCGGGAAGGTGTCAGCGCCACAAGCGCCAGAACTTGCTGGGGACACAGAAACTTCCGGAGCCCCCACGCCCCACAGCGTCTGCCTCAGTCCCAGGCCCCTCCTGCCCCCGCGCCCTGCTGGGCTGCCCGCCCCTGGCGCCCTCTGCCGGCCGCTCGGGGCTCTGGCTCCTCGTCGCAGAGCGCGGGCTCTTCCCTCCCGAGCACGCTCCCGACGCCTCTGGCTGCATCTAACCGGAGCTTTGCGGATTCCCGTGTCCCCACGCCCCCTTCCGCGCTGCCGAGGCCGGCCGGTCGGCCCGGCCCAGCTTCCAGAGCGATGGACGCTGCCAGGCGACTCCGTCCCGGGGCACCCGAGCTGGCCGCGACCCGGGGAGGGCTGGTGCCAGTGACCCACAGGGAAGCCCGCCCAGGCCGCCCGAGCCCGCAGCTGACCCCTGGCCTGGCGAAGTGAAGCCAGAGCGAGGCCCCGCGCCCACGCTGAGGGGCGGCAGCAGACAACACCGCGGAGCCCGCCGAACCGGCCACCCTGGCCCAGCGCCCCCGCAGAGCAGAGACGCGCCTGGAGACACAGCCGTGGCCGTGGAGTGTGGCCGTGGAGTGACCGTGCCCTCGACGTGCTGCAGCACTGCTGAGCTTTCAGGTAACACCTGCGGCGTCAGCGCGCCCGTGCAGACGGCTGCTCCCTCGGACCCCGCGCAGGGGCCGACCCCGCAGTCCGGACTAACAGCACGGGGGGGCTGGCGCGGCGAGAGCAGCCCGCGTTGGAGCCGCCACAGAGCGCGCTGGCACGCTGGGGACGGACGTCAGCTGGACTCCGGTGGACACCGCCCACGCCGGCCGCACACAGCCCCTGGAGCCAGCGGCCCAACCGGCCAGCCCCGCTCCACTCCCAGAGGCCTCCGGCCCATACGACCTGGAGCCGGCCGAGGCTCCGGCACACGCCGGGGCGTGATGACAACAGCCCTCACGAGTGCCCCACGCCCAGATGGTGCCGCGCAGGCTCACCCACAGGTCGTGGCTGCCGGCAGCACGTGGCGTCGCTGAGACCCAAGACCACCCAGGGAGCGCTGGCCGGGCGTCTGACCGCAGCTCGAGAGCCAGGTCTGGCCGCTCCCGCCGGCCTGAGAGGCTCCTGACCCCCTGACCCCCAACCCCACTGAAGTCGGGGCCCAGCTGGGCCAGCACTCACCCTCCTGGCGTCAGGAGAGGCGTCCCCTTGCCGAAGCTCAGGAAGCAGCCGGCACCACCATCCTGGCCCGCTGAGCACGGGGCGGGGGCCGTCCTGCAAAGAGAAGGGGTGGATTTGCCGTTGCCACAAAATAAAGGTGAGCACGGGAACTTTTCCTCAGGGACATTCTCACTTGTAAGCAACAAAGAAAGTAAGTAAATAAATCAGGTATGTGATTTAAGAACACAGGACAGGAGCACTAAGACACGACCAGGGTGAAAAGAAATCAATGCGGCGAGGGAAAAGCCAGAGATAAATGCCTTTGAAGCGGGCACTCTCAGGCTCTGCTTGTGGGGTTTTAATTACGGTGAAGCCAGTAATGAAGATAAATGACTCAGAAAAGCACAGGCACTCTCATCCAGCAGGAGAAGGGAAGCCGCATATCAAACTGGAGAGAAAACCAGGAGAGCCACATGCCGGCTGCACGGCCCCAGAGGATCGCAAGCAAGCACCCTCAAAGCCGGCTGGTCCTCAGGCACAGCTGTAGCACCCCAGCCCTGTGCCTGCGAGATGCACCCCATCTCTCAGCAGAGGGAGGGAAGGGGAGCGTGGGCGCGTGCAGGGGTGCGGGCAGGGGCGAGGAAAGGAGGCGGCAAGTCTGGCGAAGGGTTTGCAGTTTAAAGAAAACAGAAGTTTCCAAACTTGCCAAGGAAACACCAGCCAACACAGGCAAAGCAACAACCCGCGAGAAACGGCCCGGCCGGCCAGGCCCCCCGAGTGCCCGCAGCCAGCACGGGCCCAGCAGCCGCGGCCGTTGAAACCCCGGATGCGCCAGTAGAAGAGAGGGCAGAGTCCAGCTGCCTTGAAATACAACTTCAGAATTATTCAATTTCTGTGGAAATAAAGCAGCAAGAGCTTAGCGCTTCCTCAGGAAATCTGCAGAGGCGACACGTGCCGGGATGAGTCTCACCAGGCCGCGGGGCCGAGGAGCCGGGCTTGATCTGTATTTTGGAAATTTACATAACGAAAGTGTAGTCGTGGATGCCTTGCAGCTAGGAATTTAATCAAAAGATGAAATGTCTAAAGTTGCCCAAGAATTAACCGCGTGGGACGTGCGGGTCTCGGCGCACGGAGGAGTTTGCCCCGGACTCCGAGCCGTTCCCCGCGTGGGGTCGGGGCGGCTCGCGGGCCGCGGCTGGGGAGGCTCCAGGGCCCCGGTGTGGCCCTGGCACCGAAGAAGCTTCTGAGCACAGAAGACAGCACTGCGTGGCTGCGAGTATCGGCCTTCCACGTCGCATGCCAGCAAAAGTCATCCAATGTGGTTAATCGACTGTCTGAAATAATCGCAAATGACCAGATGTTTAATTCTAGACGAGATTAGGTTAATTAAATTAGATCATTAATGTCATTTACACGTCGGTCCCTGACAACCGGCTCTATGGCGACTGTGACGTGCCCACAGCCACTTGCAGACCGGGTCAGCACGCAATCCTGAGCTCGACAAAGTATCGTGAAATAAAGACAGAAGAATATTTCTGAGAATATTTAAAGTCAGATTTATGTCAAACTGTGCGCCCTTCCTAGTAAAGCAAAAATTCTCTATTTCCGAAGCTAATGAGGAATTTTGAAGTATGCAAAGAGTTTATCACTTTTTATGATCACATGGCCTGATCTCAGGGGATGAAAGACACATGTCTGAGCAAATCACTTCATGCTGTAATTCCAACGGACCTGAAACCTGGTAGTTGTTGGGGTCCAGCTGCGCCGAGCGAAGCATGAGACACAAACGGCCACACGGCCCTAGGCACAGCGGTCCCCACGCGCAGAGCCCCCGGAGGCGCGGCTGGAGGCTCCGGGCTCGGGAGGACGCGAGGACCGCGGGGCTGCGCTCCCGGAGCGCCCAGCGTGGGGCGGTTCAAGAGAAAGCACGGATAGTTGGACGGCAGAGCGTGTCTGGCATTCTCTGAGACTTTTGCACAAGACACAGCGTTTGTATAGCAGAAAACGTCCGATAAGTAAAGAGCAGTAAAGACGCCTCCTGTAAAGGGTCTGCACTGTGTCCTGAAGGCTGCCCCTCTGCTCGCTGCAGTGCCGCTCACAGCAGCTGAGCGTGCACACAGCCGCCCGGCCTCAGAACTGCTGCTGGTCAAGGAGGCCCATGCATGCCAGGCGGTACTGCTCAGCCATCAGAGAGACAAACCCCTGTCGTGTGTAGAACGTGGATGGACCTGGGAGGGATGATGCGCACTGAGACAGTCAGAAGGAAAAAGAAAAATACCGGGTGGTTTCACACGCAGGGGGATACGCGATACCAAACAAGGGCGAAAAACAAAAAGACAAAACTTGCAAACGGTAGATCTGGGGCATCCAGCGGGGGAGGGCAGCGGCTCTGCAAGGGCAGAGAGCTCGGCAAGGGCGGCCTTCGCACCACTGGCTGGGCCGGGCTGACTTCCAGGCGCAGACGACGCCCTGGTCAGTCCCCTCGCCTAAGAGGCTGACCCAACGTGTCCCCAAGGCAGGCGTCATGGACCGTAAGTGCAGAGCACGGGACGACAGAGTCGGGAGGAAGCGAGGTCAGAGCAGGTGCCCGTGACCTCGTTCAGGCCGCGCCTGGCTGCGGCCCAGACCCGTGAGCAGAGAGGGTGCACAGGCCGGCTACATGATGCGGCTGCTGGATCCTCCAGAAGGCATCGAGGGCAGTGAGAAGATATCGAGAGAAATTATTTGCGAATCGCATACCTGGCAGGGAACGTGATTTCCGAATCCGTGGAGAGCTCTCAAAACGCAATGAAAGTAATGACCCTGTTTGAAAAAGAGAGGCAAGCTCTGAACAAATACTTCACCAGAGGAAATTCACAGACAGCAATAATCTAATAAAACGCTTCCCATAACAGAGCCGTCAGGGAAATGCAAATGGGAATCGTCCGATGCCGGCTGCACGAGGACCCGGCGAGGACCCGGCGAGGACCCGGCTTGCCTGTGGCTACAGCCGAACCGCGGCCCGTCGGAGGAGGCGCTCCAGACGTCCACATGTTTAGCAGGCCTGCTCCGCAGATCCGCCCCCCGCGCCGCCGCGCCCACGAAGTGGGTGTCTGAGCACAGCGCCCGCCGGGCCTCGTGGCCTCACTTGTCTGCCCGAACGGGGTGGGGCCCCCGGAGGCGGCGGCCGTGGGGCTCACCGGGCAGGAGCGGGACACCAGGGAGCGCTGGCGGCCCCCCGACGCCTCCCGGTCACCCTCATGTTCACCATCAACGGCGATAAGAGTGCGACCCAGGAGGGGCCGTCGACTTAAGTGTCCAGCGCGACAGCAACAAGCGGAGAGTGCGGCAGCAAGCAGCCCGCGGGGAGGGCCAGCCAGCCGCGGGCGGGGAGACTCGGGCCGAGCCAGAAGCCCGGCGGAGAGGAGATGCCAGAGCACGGCTGAGGGGGCAGGCGCCGCCAGGAGCGTCCGGGGCTGCCCACGCTGACTCGAGCCAGCGGTGCCCTCGGCGAGCAGAGGCGCGGGCCGGCCGGCCGGGCGCAGGGACAGGCCAGAGCCCCGTGGGCACCGCCCCCCCGGGGCTGCGGCTCTCTGTGGGCGACTGACGGCGGTGCCGGCGGGGCTCCCGCACCCCGCCCGCCCCAGCCCCTCTGTCGGCGCGGGGGCCGTGACCGGGTGCCGCGGCGAGGCCTGGGGAGGAGCTGACCCGCCCCCACGCCCCCACCCGCGAGGCTGCTGGCGACTTCAGCAGGCCCCAGCCCGGCCGCGGCGCCCCCGAGCAAGGAAACCCGCAAAATTCAGGCCGTCAAGGGAACTTCCCCAAGTCTGGCTGTGGGTCCGAGAGGCTGGAACACGGACCCGCGGCTGACTCCCAAGTCACACACCTCGGGCGTGGCCTGTGGGAGCCCCCAGCCCGCCCCACTGCCGGGTGGGGACGTGAGGGCGCGGGGCATGTGGGGGAGGGGGCGCGGGGGGCCTGGGCCCCTGGGGGCAAGTGGGGCGGAGCCCCCAAGAGGGGAGCCTACAGCCAGCTGGAGCAGCAGGGAGGCCAGGGGCCCTGACGCAGCCTCGGGGCAGTGCCCGGCCTCCCGGCTGTACGCCGGCCGCAGCGCCTGTGAGGACGGCCGCTTCGGGGAGGCGCGTCAGCCGCTGCGGGCCGCCGTCGCCACCTGCAAACTGCTATGGTTGGTTTTTGATCTCAGCACTGGCTCGATGGGGCTGCTACTCTGGAAAGGTTTTTGCATCTGGTTTGCAATCACTTAAGATATACAAATGCAGCGACTTTTTTATTTTTTGAAAGAAACCAAGAGAAAGCCGCCGTCTCTGGAGGACTGTCGCGGTGGGAGCAGATTCCCGGCAGCGGCGATGCCCCGGCAACACCCAGGCCAGGGCGCCAGAGCAAGCCCCCGCCCGGCCGAGCGCGGGAGCCAGCACAGGGAGAGGCAAAGGGCCCGCTCACCGGCGAATCACACAGGGCGGTGCTTGCGAGTCACCCTCAAAATCTGGGGAAGTCCTTCCTGCGCCGGCTGCCACGATGCATTAGCTTCTCCTCAAAGACCGCCACAACTTCCCTCCCTCAAAGCAGCATCAGGAGGAGTCCAAGGAGGGCGGGGAGGGTTGGGCCGGGGCAGGTGCAGAGAGGCCCTGGCTGAAGGGGTGCAGCTGCAGAGGAGGGGAGAGGGGGCGGGGCAGGGCCCGTGTGAGCGAGACCCACGGCCAGCACCCACGGCCGGCAGAGCCGCACCCAGCCCCGCGGCCAGCAGCCGGGAGGCGAAGACCCTGGGCTTCCTGAGCGGTGTTCTGGGGCCGCCACTCCAGCCCCCAGTGCCCCAGCCCCACCCCGGCCGGAAGCAGCAGCTCAGAGGCCTGAGCGAGGGCCCTCGGGGGGCGCGAGGGGCGCCCCGTCCCTCCTGGGGGCGCGGCAGGGGAGCCCCAGGACTGGCTGGGGATGGAGCGCCCGCCCGCTGGGCTCACCTGAGGGCCGGCTCCGGGCAAACGGGCGCTGGGGTGGCGGAGAGAAGCTGCGGCACAGCCGGCCTGCGCTGCCCCCGTGGGTGGCTGGGGAGACGCGGGGTGGCCTGGGCGGGCAGCTGCTGGATGACACCGCGCCTGCCACAGGCGCCTCACGGGGCAAGGGGCCCCAGGCCAGAGAGCAGGTGCTGGAAGCGGAGCGACCCCCCATGCTCTGCAGCGCACAGGCGGCCTCCCCAGGTCAGCTGTGGCGGCCGGAGGCCGACAGCCCTGGAGAAGGCAGGTGGTGCCCAGCGGCGAGGAGGAGCCGGCAGGAGGGGCTGGGGTGTCGGGCCAGTGGGACACCAGGGCGCCAGCAGAGGCCACATCTGGCCGGCCGTGCGCACCGGGGCCGCGGAGCAGGGCTGCGGGTGGGAGCTGGGAGGCTGCAGGGCTCCCGGGCCTGGGTCAGACGGGGGGGGGGGTTCTGGGCCCTCTTGGGCTTGGCCGCACGGAGCACGCCAGTGGCCTGGAGAAGCCAGTTGGCGAGTGCCGGGACNGCCGGGGGGGGGGGTTCTGGGCCCTCTTGGGCTTGGCCGCACGGAGCACGCCAGTGGCCTGGAGAAGCCAGTTGGCGAGTGCCGGGACGGCGGGAGAGCAGCTGAGGCCATGGGGGGCGGGGGCCAAGGGAGCCCACCGCAGACTCTGTCCTCAGCCTTGGCAGCGGCCACCTCCCTAGAGCAGGACCAGGAGGCCGCCGCTCTGCGCACACAGCCAGAGGTGCCCAAGCCGCAGGTGCGGGGTAGAGGGCGGGCGGGATAGACGGGAGAATGGGGTGGGGCGGGCTGGAGGGGTAGGGGGCGGAGGGCTGGGGATGCCGCAGACGGTGGACTTGTGGGTGGCAGGGGCCGCCGGCCGCAAGACTTGCTGACCAGGCTCAGAGAGAAAAACTAAGTCTGATGCCCAGGCTGGCTGGCCGTGGGGAGGAGCAGACATGGGCTTGGGCAAAGCCGGGAGACAGTCACGGCCCGGGGTGTGGGGTGGGGCGCCGCAGGGGCAGGCAGCTGAGCGCCCACGGGGGAGGGGCTGGCCGGCGGCGGGGTGGGCTGAGCAGCCCCCCAGGGGCGCAGGAGCAGGCTCCTGGTGGGGGCACGGTGGGCGATTGCAGGCACCCCAGCAGAAGCTGAGGTGCGAGGCTGCAAAGGCAGAGCCGGCTCCCGCTTGCTATTCTGTGGATGTAGGCGCCGGCCCGGCGGCCGCTGCTGTGATTCAGGTCAGCGCCCCGCGGCGGACGGGCTGGATTCGGGTTGAGGAGGCGATCTGATGCAGTCACAGCAGACAGCAGCGCGGCCTCGGCCCTCTCCGCGAGGACACCAGCCCCCCCACCCCCCCTGCCGCGGCAGGCCGGTGCCCTGGAGACGGGCCTGGCCGCCGGGACCCGCCTCCGCCGGAGCCTCTCTGCAGCGGAGGGCGTCCCTGGAGGCGTCGGTCCGGCTGGCCACCACAGGCTCGAAGCCCTGAGGCTTCACGCTGGTGGGTGACAGCAGGCGGGGCAGGAGCTGGGCCTACCGAGGGCCCCTCCAGCCTCTGCGGGCCCCGGCAGGGCAGAGCGCGGGCGTCCAGGGAGGAGCAGGCGGGTGCAGCGGGGAGCCGCAGCAGGGCGGCAGAGAGCTGTCCCCGCGTGCTGGGCCCGCTGTCACGTACGGGCCTGACCGCTCGCTCCTGCCCGAGGGGCCCTCCGGGTCCTGACTCTCATCCCCCAGCCGCAGTGCCCCCAGTGCGCGTCTGAACCGGGGTGGGGCCCCGGTTCGCCGTCCCCACGGGCACACAGCGTGGGCACGCAGTGACCGGCGCACAGACTGCCGGGAGCAAACCGCCAGGCCCAGACAGCGAGCTGTCCCAGTGTCCGTGGCGGCATGGGCAGCGGCTTCTCTGGGTGTCCAGCCAGCGGGACGGAGCAGGCTGGGCCACTGGCAAGACCTGGAGGGCTGAGCGCACGGAGCCACTTCGCCTACCAGAACAGGCCACTCTGGGCCCCCGACCTCAGCGCCCGAGCCCCCGCCCCCGACTCCCTCCCACCAGACGTCCACAGGCCAGCCCGGGCTGGGCCAGCCCCAGAGGGTGTGGCCGAGGCTGGGCTCCAACGCCCCTCACAGCCTCCCTGGGTTGTGGGGCGCACAGCCCGCAGCTGAGGCCGCACCCCAGCAGCGCTCAGCTCATCATGGGCAGGGGAGCCCCTTTCCAGGAGACCCGTGCTGAGACACGGCTCGAAGGGACACGGCTCCTGGTCAGGAGGGCCCCGGGAACGGCCTGCAGTCGCCCCCAAACCTCAGGCAGGCAGAGGGCGCCTGGACCCCTGCAGGAAGGGCTGCGAAGCAGGGCCCAGCTGTGCGTGGGGGCCACGAGCCGTGGGCCCCGCCCTCGCCGCTGCTTTGGCCCCTATCTGCTGCGCTCTAGGCTTGCCTGGGAGCTGCTCTCTCCACTGGCGCCCCTCCCCAGTACTCCTCTGTCTTGTCTGCAAGCCAGGGGTGTGGGGAGCCCGGGGGCAGCCTGCGAGGCCCACGCTCTGCGGAGGTGCAGGCCCGTCTGCCCCCTCGTGGGCGCCTGGTGCCGGTGCCCGTGCCCTGCCGGCCGCTGCGCCCTCGCGAGAGCGACACTGCACAGCCGGCAGAACAGCAGAGAGCGCAGAGATGGGGTTCACGACCACCAGCGCCACTCGGCTCTGGACGCCCCTGGCAAGCAGAGGCCGCGGGCGCTGGGCCGGCTGGTCTCGGGCTGCGGCAGGGCGGGCGCGGGCGGCTCCTTGTCGGCTGCTGCGGACGGAGCCCCGCCGGACAAGCGGCTGGCCGGTGACCGCCCAGAGTCACCCCTCGCGGGCGCCTTGAGCATCCCCGTCTCTGAGTGTCGCGAGCCGCGGCGGCCTGCAGCCCCGCTCCCTGCCCTGGGTGGGGACACCGGCGGGGACGCAGCTGACCGCCCCCAACAGGCCCTGGGCACGCGGCCCTGGGGTTCCTCGGGGGGCGCAGGGCCTGCTGGAGCAGCTCTTCCTCCGGGACGGCCCCTGAAACGCTCCTGTCCTCAGAGAAAAGCGCCGGCGTTCCCAGAGCGACGCGGAGCCCAGCCGGGCAGCGAGGATGCGCAGCTCGGGCGGGGGACCACAATGCGGCAGATGCCCGCGGAGAACCCGTCATCTCTGCAGAGGAAGACAGTGAGACCGAGAAACAGGCGCCGCCAGGCCTGGCCCAGAACCGCCGAGGGCGCGCAGAGAGGAGGAAGGGGAGAGCGCGGGGTGGGGAGACATGGGGGAGACGCGGCGGGGCGGCAGGTGCCTCCATGGGGCAGCCCCTCCCGCTCAGACGGAGGCCCACTGGTCCTTGCTGGGCCTGGACAGGGAGCCCCGAGAAGCCCGGCCCCTCGCCGGCCTGGGGTCCCTCTCGGAGGAAGCGGGAGCCCTGGGGTGCCCGCCCCGCCCGCTGTGCCAAGTGGCCTCTCCGCCCCCTCCCGCGGCCGCGCCTGCGCCCCTGTGCCTCCGCGCTCGCCGGAGTGAGGGCTGAGTCCTGCCGGCCTGTTTCCAGGCTGCTCCCTCTCCCCCACACCCCGACTCTCCCGCCCCGGTGCAGGGAGGGTGCTGAGGGCTGTGACGCATTCTCGCCAGTGCTCGGGCGCCGCGGGACCCACTGTCCTTCACGATCAGGGCAGCCCCGCGCACGAGGACGCGGCAGGCGGAGGCAGGCGGAGGCAGGGCAGCGCCGCTCAGCGTCTGGGCGCAGCCGGGTCCTGCCTGGGCTGGGCGGGGCTCGGCCTGCGCTCTCGAGGCTTCCTGCGCGGCCGTTAAATCCGCAAGTGTCTGCAGATCTCGCCCGGGACCCTCAGGCCTCGCGCGGCTCCGCCTCTCGCCGACCCTCGGTCCGCAGCCCCGCCCAGGCCCGTCCAGCGCTTGCTCCGGTCCCGCGGCACCGAGCACTTGGGTGAAGGGGACAGAAGCCACGGCCGCACAGCAGCGGGGCCAGTGGGTGTCAGCAGCGGCGCCCCCGCCACGCAGCTGTGTTTGCGGCGGCCCCGCACCCACCGCCGGCCGGACGCGGGCCTTCCTGACCACCGCAGCGGGAGACCCCGCACCCGGGACGTGAGGCAGGAGCCAGCCCTGGCCCAGGGGCCTGCTTGGCCGGGGAGCACCTTCCCGCGGCTGCGGCTGCGTGGGGTCCCCAGTGGGTGGCGGCCCCTGCCCCCCTCCCGTCCAGGGCGGGCTCACTGCGTGTCGGCTCGCAAGTGTCTCCGTAGAGACTTCCCAGCGGATAATTGAAAATCAAAACATTAAGAACTTAGTGTTTTCAGGATTTGGCTTTATAATAGAAGCAAATAAAGGTTTTCCACATCGGCAAATAAAAGCTGACAGTTAAGAAATTAGATTTGCTTATCAAATATTCCATTACAGGGATTAATTGGCAGCAAACTCTTCCCTGAGTCTGTCCATTACAGGAGGGGGAGGGCGGAGCTGATCCACCAGGACTTTCTACCCCAAATGGACACACTGGACTGGAGCTCCACCCCTGGGGCCTGCAGGGGAGGGGCAGGGCAGGGCAGAAGGAGGGGCCAGGCCAGGCGGGGTGGGGCCAGGTGGAGGGGGGGCAGCGGGTGGGGCCAGGCGGGTGGCACCAGGCCCTGCAGCTGTGAAGGCCAAGTGGGGCTGCTGGGGATGGGCTGACAATCCTCCCCCGCCCAGCTCGCACCTGCCTGGCGCCCCACCCACCACCAAGGGCCAGCACCCGCCCGCTCAGCTGAGGCGCTGCTTGCTGCCGTTGCTGCTGCTTTCCCGCCCGCTGCGCAGGACCGCAGGACCTTCCGCTCCCGCTGGCTCGGCTCAGCCTCCTCCCCTCCCGGCCCAAGTGACCAGCACAACCTCGCCTCTGGTTGGACTGCCCAGAAGCGCAGGCCCGCTCCAGCTTGCCGGGGAGGGAGCAGGTGGTCACTGGGCAGAGAACCGGATGCGGCCTTGCTGGGCCGTGGGCCGGGGAACTTCAGGACATGGGAAGCAGGGAGGGAGGGAGCAGCCCCAGTTTCGGCTGGGGCGAGGCACTGGAGGGGAGGGCCCCCCGGGGGTGCAGCCCCCGGCCCAGGCACATGGCCCAGCGCCTTCCGACACAGGGACCCACGCCGGGCCGGGGCCTGAGGCCGCGCCCCCACCGAGCCCGCGCCCCCACCGAGCCCAGGCCGAGCGTCTGCTTGAGACGCGACTCACCTGTGAACTCGCTGCGGCGCAATTAAGGCGACGTCGATTGTCACCGGGTAACACACACTCAAAACACTGGGCCAACACCCAAAGAGCCGGGTAATTTCTCCCCCTCTAATTACCGGCGAGCGCAGCCGGGATTCCAGCCCATTAGCGCGGCCGCTGCGGGCCCGCCAGAAGCGCGGCGCCGCGAACGCTCCGCGGAAATAGTGCGTGAAGGCAGAATTGGTTTGCTTAGCCGAGCGAGCTCAGACGAAGACTTACTTTGATTCCCATTTTCTGAAAAATTGTCAAATGACTTTAATTAAAGCAGAGCCCTGAAATTGTTTTAAAAAATGATATTAGAGAAAACTTGAGCCAGAATCTAACTCTGGCACAGGAGAAAAAGAATAACCATGATCCCAGGACCCCGGGGCAGGGGTGAGGCCCCCAAGACCCCGAGGGAGGGGTGAGGCCCCCAGGACCCCGGGCAGGGGTGAGGCCCCAAGACCAGTCTCCAGGGCACCTCTTCCAGGAAGCCTTCCTGGTGCCCCCCGCACACCTCCTCCCCCGGCTCCTCCGGTCCCACCTAGAGAAGGCGCATGGACAGTGGGCAGCAGTCGGCTTGGGCGCTGCTGCCCTCGTCCCTCTACAGCGACCGGCCCCGACCGGGGCGGGGCCAAGAGCACGGGCCGAGCCCCAGGAGGCTGGCAGTGCGCAGCGACATGGCCACTGGCCACCCTGCCCTCTCCCCGGTCCTGCCCGTGGCCAGAGTGACCTGCTCCTCCTGCCGCCACCCCTGGAGCCAGACTCAGCTCCTGCTGGAGAAACACGAGGGGGAGGCAGCCCGGCTAATTCGAGGGGCCTCTGCGGCATGGAGACGCGTCCCATGACCACACCGGTCCCCGCAGCGCACCCCAGGGTGGGGCCTGCAGGGGCAGCCAGGAGGAGGCGGTGCCGGGGAGGGGGAGCTGTGGCCTCACCGCTGCCCGCACCATCTTTAGAAGTAAACGTGCCACGCCAGGCGAGTGCCGCTCTTATCGTCCCGAAGCCACGCGAGCTTGCGAGCCGGTCGCTCGCGCTGGACAGCGCCCTCCCTGGCCGCGAGTCGGGCGCCCTTCACCAGGCTGCCCGTGTGCTGCCTGTGTGCACGCCCCGGCCCGGGGTGGGGGCCCCCCAACCGCAGCTGGGAAGATGCACCTTCTGCTCACAGCCTGGGGCGGCGTCTGCGGCGAATCGTGTGGACGGCGGGCAGGAAGGACACGGCCCTCTGGGACTTGTCTGTGCAGACAAGACCCCGCTTCGGCCTCTGAATCCACCCAGAGCAGCCTGGGCCCGCGCTTGGCCGGAGGCCTGTCTGGGAGCCGGGGGGGCTCAGGGCCGGTTGAGAGGACAGCCCAGGCTGGGGCCCAGCACCTGCAGGACCCACTGCGGGGCCCCTGCCCCGGCCAGGCCCGCGTGGCCTGCACAGCTGGCCGCAGGCGCCACCACAGAGGTTTCTCTGTGAGGGACACCGGACAGCGCCGGGGGCTTCAGCGCACAAGCGAGGGGCAGGCGAAGCTCGGCATCGGGGGTGGCCACGGCCTGTGCCGGCCTCTCCCGTCACCGCGCTGCTGCTCCCGTGTCTGTGCCGGGTCTCGGGGCGAACCTGCGGCTGCCGGGAGGTGGGCTGAGCCGTGGTCAGGCACAGACGCAGGCCCCGCGGCGGGCGGCTCCTGCTCCCGCTTCTCCTCCACCAGCGATGCACCGCCGCCGCCGCTGCGCAGCTGTTTTGGAAATGTGGTCCTGTAATGGAGCATCTGTCTCGTCCGTTATCTGGCAAACGTGCCCTTTCAGCAGCATCCGCGGGGGCTCTGGGAGTCTGGCTCCTCAAGCCAGCAGCTGTTCCGCCGCTTCGACGTGGGCTCGGGCCGCGCACACACAGCCGGCCGCGCCCCGCGCCCCGCGCCCCGCGCCCGCGCCCCGCGCCCCGCGCCCCGCGCCCCGCGCCCCGCGCCCCGCGCCCCGCGCCCGCGCCCCGCTCCCCGCGCCCCGCGCCCCGCGCCCGCGCCCCGCGCCCCGCGCCCCGCGCCCCGCGCCCCGCGCCCCGCGCCCCGCGCCCGCGCCCCGCGCCCCGCGCCCCGCGCCCCGCGCCCCGCGCCCGCGCCCGCGCCCCGCGCCCGCGCAGCCACACAGGGCAGCGGCGGCCGCGGAGACTCCACCGGCCCCGCCTGCGGCTGCGTGAGCAGACCCCGCTGGCCATGGGCAGCGACTCCGGGGGTGGCGCCGGGCGTCCTCCAGCGCAGCGCTCGCGGCCCCACGGAGCCAGCCCCGCCCCGCCCCAAGCTGCTCCGGCGAGGCAGCTCCCGGGCGCTGTCCGCAGCGCGCCAGCCCCCGGGCGACCCAGGGCCGTGAGGCCCCCCGTGCAGCGCAGCACCACGGCCGGCGCTCTGGGACGTGCGGCCCACTCAGGCGCGGGACGGCGGCCGCTTGGAAGGACGACAGGTGCCAATGCTCCGTCCAGAGGCGCTTCTCGCTGCCCAAGGCTGCGGGCACAGCCCCCGCCTGCCCAAGCGGGTGTCCCTCCTCACGCACTTGCCCGGGCTCGCCTGCCTGCTGGCCTGGCTTCGCCCGCAGACCGGTGAGCCCATCACGGCCAGCTCTGGGGCACTGGGCACCGCAGAACCCCGCGGGTCCTCAGCCCCTTTATCCAGAAGGTGAGGACACCTGTGTGACACCTGTGGCACCTCCAGAGGTGCCGGGAGTGGGGGACACGGGATGGGCACACCTCGAGGCCACAGAGGGTGCTCCTGGGCAGGCCTCGATCTCAGGCCGTGCCACCCTGCCCCGGCCCCGCCCACCCCAGACCCACCCACAGTCCCGCTGGCCACCCGTGGGCCATGCCCCACCCCAGGGCCGAAGCACCAGCAGGGACAGACGTGGCCGGCCGGACCTGTGGCCCTGCTGCCCGGGCCTGCTGCCCCACAAGGGGCCCTTGGCCACTTCTGAGTGGTGTGCAGTGGGACTCCACGGTCTCCCTGGGGACACGAAACACAGACAGCAAGAAACACAGCAACCTGCACTTCCCGGGCCAGACAGGGCAGCTGGGCAGGCCCAGGCGGCGGTGGGCGTGCTGCCTGCCCGTGTTCAGTCCAGGGTCCGGGCTGACGGGTGGCTCCTGGCCCCTTCTCACGGGAAGGCCAGCGGCGACGGGGCCTGCAACCACCCAGGTCCGTGCAAATCCTGTGTCCACACGCACCTGTGACGTCCCCCCTGCCCTGGCCAGGGCAAGGCCCGAGGCTGTGCAGCCCTCAGCGCCAGCAGGCAGGAGGCGGAGCAAGATCGAGCAGCGGCCACACAACCACGCACACCAAGGCCACGAAACCTGAGCGGGCCGGCGACCGTGCACTGCGCGCCAGAGAGGTGTTCCGGGGGCTCCTCGGGGCGCCGCTCCTCACGGTCGAGGCGCCCCGGGGTCGAGGGCCCGCACAGCATGGGCCAGCCCGGCCCGCCAGAGCCCTGGACGAGGCGCCCGCCGCGTCTCACCCCGGAGAGAAGGCAGCCGCACAGGAAACGTCGCGTGAGAAAGACGGGCACCGAGGAAAATGCAAGAGATTAGCCAGAAAGCCGGCAGCCAGGGCCGGCCCCAGGAAGGCAGACAGTCTCATATTAGAAAATCTATTAATAAGCAACCAAGTCAACAGACCAAGTTGTAGCAATTACATGGTTGTCAAAAACAGCAAACACCGCCGGTCCCCGTGACCCAAATGCGTCCCCGGGGAACCGGGAATCGGCAGCTTCTGTCACTCCCCGCTCGGGGTCCAGCGGCGAAACAAGACACCAGCGGAGATTAGAGAACGCTGATCATCACCACCGCATGACAGCGCTCGCTGCGTGCGCATCTCGGTATTGAACTCAAATTACAAAGTCTCATCTTCTGTCCAAATTTGACATAAAAGTCCCATCTTTTTGGTCAAAACAGCTGAGCCGAAGAACGTAGCCAGCACTTAGGGGCAGTGGGGACGGGGCACGGCAGCCGGGGCCCCGCAGGTCCCGGTCGTGGGGACGCGACACGCCGCGGCTTTTGAGTGGACCTGTCCAGGAAACGTCTACTGACGTTCAATCTGAAGTAGGGCGCAGCAACCCCCAGACCACATCACGTGAGCGGCGGTGCCAGAGCCAGGCCAGCTGGTGAGTCTGGGGTGAAGGCAAGAGGTGATGAGATGGTGTCAAAGACTTCACTCTATGTCTCGTGCTTGATCTTTTGAAAATAAAATAAGAAAAGGATTGTTCATTCAGATACAAGTACATGCGTCCCTACATGTGCACACACACGCTCGCACGCACACTCATTCCCGAGGGGAAATTATTTCTGGCCAGTGTAACTTTAAAGCCCCTAATGTTAGCAGCGGTTCCAACAGATGGACACTGTTGAGCACTGCAATAGAAGGACATATGCCAGTACCTAACGTAGCAATCTGTGAGAATGGAAAGGGAATTTTTAAGACAATTATCTCAGGATTTTTTGCTTGTGGGAAACATTCTTCCCAAAACAGTCTTCTTCTCAGCCATGTTTATTAGCAAAAACATAAAACGTGAAAACCAATTAAATGTCCCACTAAAAGAAAAATCATCAACAATTAGGAAACATGTGCGGTGGAATATTATGCAGCTGTTATAAATGATATTGGCCAAAGAGAAAATGGCAGCATCACTGAGCTGAGCAGCTAAAGGAGCAACAAGAACCATGCAGTTGGGGTCGAGGTGGCCAGGAGGAAAACAGCAGCATATTTGAAGAAATAATGGCTGAAAAAGTTCCAAATTTGATGAAAATGGTAAACCTAAAATCCTAAAAAAATCCCATGACTCGTGATCAAAAGGAACATGATAAGACTCCACCACGGCTGTGGTCACAGGCACGCTCCACACCAGGGACACGTGTGCAGAGGAAGAAGAGAGAGGAGAAGGGCAGGTCCTTGTCCAAAGCAGAGTGAGAGAGAGGACAGTGGGGCGGCATCTATGAAGTGTGTATGGCATCACCCCATGGTGTTCCATCCAGGGGGAAAAAGCAAGGCAAATGGAAAAGCTCTCAGGCAGAGAGGAGTTGAAAGAACCCATCGCCACCAGCAAAACCAAACCGTAGACAGGTGAGGGCCTCCCTGAGGGACAACGGATGGAAGCATGGCCCCTGGAACCAGCAGGTGGACACTGCCCATGAGAGAACTTAGATGTGTTCTCGTTACTTAAAGCTCTGTAAACGGTAATTAGCCATTTTAACAAAAACAATGGAATGTAGGGCTTAGAGCATGTGTGTGAACATGCAGATGTCACAGGGGTGCAGGCTCACAACATACGCATCAGCGCTAAGTGTGGCATAACGGCATAAAGGCCAGGAGGGAGGCGTGCCCTGCAGCACAGTGAGGTCTCTATGCTCTCTGACAGGGCACGCCGCTTGAACAGCTGCTGTAAGCTAACACACCGTCAATCCCAAGGCAACCACTAACTTGGTAAAACAAAGAGTCATCCTAGGAGACCGACAAGCCATGCGAGATGGAGCTGGAGGGAGGAGGACGCAATCCAAGCACGAAGGGGAAACAAGCATGGGTGATGGGCTTCAGCGCGACCGTCAATGTTTTCATCAAATACATATGGTCTAAGTGCCTAAGAAGCAGTTTTGTCAGGATGGATTTAGAAAAGCAACAGCCAACTATAAATGAGGTGAGAAACACACTTTAAATATAAAGACAGAAATTAAAAGTGAAAGGATGAAAAAAAAAAGACACACCATGTAAATATCAGTCAGAATAGTTGGAGTCATTCCACTAATGTCAAACAACATAAATTTCAGAACAGAATCTCTAACCTGAAATAAAGAAGGTCATTTTGTAATGATAAAAGGATCGACTAATCAAAGCATTTTGTAGTGTATAAAAGCTGCTAAACTGAGATGGGAGTTTGGCAAGCTTACGACACACAAAGCCATCATAAAAGCTCGAATGTATGTTCACACACAGCAACAAAAGGGATTTGAGGCTTAAAAATAATAATACATTTATAAGAGCATCAAAAATGAAATAAATGAGACAAAAACGACGAGAGAGCCCTGCTCATTGAAAACCGCAAAGTCGCTCCAGGAGAAGCTTTGAGTGTCTGAATAAATGAGACAGCCTTTACACGGGCTGGAGAGTGGGATGTGACCAGCATGTCAATTGCCCCTAAATTGATCTACAGACCCAGCACCGTCCCCTGAAGTCCCAGGGGCTGTTGGGGGGAGCGGCAGGCCGCCTCCGCGTCTGTGTGCGCGTGTGCAGGGCCCAGAGTCGCCACAACAGCGTCCAGACGAGCAAGCCTGGAGCCGTGCAGCCACAGTGACCAGAGCCGCGAGGCACGGCCCAAGACAGACAAGTCGCTGACCAAGGCTGACCCCAGGAGCAGCGCCCGCGAGCACTCGGGCCTGGCCGGGACGCCCAGCACAGGGGCCCGGGCTGGTCCCCCACGGGCAGGACGGCAGAGGCGCGGGCCCTCCGCCACCCTCTGTAGAAACTGATTCGCAACTACGCTGGCCTAAAGCGCCCCTAAAGCCACAAAACCGCGGAGGGAAGCGGAGTTAAATCCCGCGACTTGCTAATCAGAGACGTTAGCTCCGACCTCCGAGCTCGGCCGTGGAGGAATAAATCCTGGTGAAGTGGGGCCTCTGCAGATTTAAAGCGTCTGCTCTTCAATTTACACGGCTCGGGAAATGGAAAGGCGGGGCTCAGCTTGAGAAAATATTTGCAAAGTCTCTATCTGAAAAAAGAACTCACGCCCAGAATACACAAAGGCTCAACTGCCCAAGAGAGTGGGGCGAGCCGGGGCCGCGGGCTCCTCGCCCAGAGACGCCGATGGCACACGGCCGCGCACAGCTCCCAGCTCCTCCGAGCCGCCCCCAGCCCCGCGGGCGCAAGCAGGGCCCCCGCCCACGCCGAGGGGCCGCTCTGGGGGACAGTCGGCCGGCTGAGGTCCACCCGGCTCTGGAGGAGCGCCCCGCTGAGCCCTGGCGGGAGCTTCAGGCACAGCGCTCCCGCCGCCCGGCTGTCGCTGCAGGTGGCGGGCGAGGGCCGTGAGAGCGGCCCCTGCCGCCCGCGGTGGAGGGGGCGCTGCACACAGCCCACGCAGGGCGGCCCGAGCGAGGTGGTACAGGCAGAGCAGGCACAGCTCCCTTTACATGAGAAGTGTCTGTGTAAGGGCTGGCGCCACCGGGAGGAGGGGCCCCCAGGGGCACAGGGAGGCTGGGGCGTGTCCCCCCTCCCGGGGGCTGGCTCCCCCCACGAGGCGCCCAACCCTACCAGACTGGCCTTTAAGGACGGCATCTCCTGCGATACCATGCGCACCTCCAAGCTGTTAAAGTGATGTTTGGGAAATAGTAACTGTTCTTTTTAAAGCAGTGATCTTGTAAAGTCTGCAATAGCGCTGTGAGCGGCTTATATAAAGTGATATGGAATAAACACAGAATCCAAAGTGCAGCATGTAACGTTTAGTTACGTTTATGAAAGAAAAATAAAACAGCTTAGAGGGAAAGTGACTGAGAGCCCTGAAAATGGGTGGCGAGCCGGCTGGCAGGCTGGGCGGGCTGTCCCCACGTCCGTCAAGGACACGCCGCCTCTCGCCTTGCAGACCGCCGGGGCCCGGCAGGGGTGAGGTGAGGTGAGTGGGCCCAGCTTGCGGGCGTTAGGCCGGAGGGGGTTCTGCAGCGTGTGGGGGCCCGTGCCGCCGGCCCCCCTTCGGTGACCTACCAGAGCCAGAGGCCGTCACTGCCCCTTCTCTAACAAGCCCCAGCGGCCAGCTGCCCCTCTGAGTCCCAGCTGCTCCGGGCCACGGCCAGAGCCACCGCCACTCCAGCTCCCGAGCGGGTGCCCAGCCTGCAGGCACGGCGCTGGGGCCGGCCCCGGGGGGCCTGGGAGGAGCCCAGTGCGCTGCCCGGAGGAGGCACTTGGCGAGGAGGCCCGGGCCAGGCCTTTCTCCTTCGGCAGGGCTGGCCCCTGGCCGCTCGAGCTCCTGCCCCAGATATTAGAACAGATCTCCATGAAAGGGAAAGGGGCATGCAGAGGCGGGCGCAGACTCCTCGGTCAGCCCGTCAGCCGGCTCCTGGCTGGCCAGAGCAGGCCAGCTCAGATGGGGAGACCAAGGCACGGGGGCGCGACCCCCTGGCCGCGAGGGGGAGGTGCGAGCCGGGAGCGCCTGGTCCTCATCCTCAGACAGGTCCTGCGTGGGGGCCCAGCCCCTCGGCCTGCAGAGACCCGGCGGCAGCCCCGCTGCCTCCAGCAGACCCCGAGCGCATCAGCCGCGAGCCCCAAGAGGAAACGACCATTTCCAGGCAAAAAAAGATGTGTCTCATCCCGGCCGGTCCCGTCCCCAGGCCAGCTGACCGGGCACTGGAGACCCCGGCCTGGCGGGGAGGCCTCCAGCTGGCGCCGGCCGCCCGTGCCTGCGCGGGCCGCGACAGCATCGTAGGGTGCCCCCGGGCGCGGCCCAGGCACCGCCACCTGCCCACCGCCCGCCCCTCAGGCTGCACTGACCTCTGGGGGCGGTGAACTGTCAGGTGGCTTACGGCTCACCTACTGCCGAGGGAGAGCCAGGGTGGCTTCTGCACCAGGCACCGCCTGCACTGGCGCCAGCGTGGTCCCGCGCCCGCCCGCCGGGCCCGGTGGGGTCCTCCCCCAACGGCAGCGCCGTGCGCCCCTGCCAGGCTCCTGCTGCGGACGCCCGGGCGCTCCCCATCCCGGAAGGAAGCCCCTCGCTGTCCTTGCCCTCCTCCCAGCTGCAGGACCGGCCTGGCCAGTGCCAGGGGTTCTGCCTGGGCGATGCCGGGGGGGTGGGCTGATGGGGGGCGGCTGGCCTGTGGGCGCCGCCATCCCCTCCGGGGGGCTCGGGGCACGACGTGCAGCCAGCCCCAGCAGCGCCGGTGCCCACACCCACATCCCCTCCGTCCCGGGCCAGGCCTGCACCATCGCCCGCTCGGCCCACGGCTGGTGACAAGACCCCACAGGCACTGGGGGACGCTGGAGCCCTGCGGCCGCGCCTCCCTCAGGTCTTGCCCTCTCTAGCTCCACCTCCACACCCCTGTTCTAGGGCGCTGAGCCTGCACCCCGGGCGTCTGTGGTCTGCAGGGGAGGGGCCCGCCCAGGGGTCACAGGTCAGCCGGTGGCCACAGCCCACCTCTCCTGCGAGGGTGGCCATGCCGGCCTGGGGCCGCCTCTGCTCGGCCGCCCCCACCCCGCTGCACAGCCCCGAGAGCCGCGGGCCACAACGGCATTCTCCAGCCGGCCGCCCGCTGAACGGCACGCGCCGAGGCGCTGGCCGAGGTCGAGCGGTCATTTCATTCCGACTCATCGCGGCTTTCAAAGAATGTTTAAGATTCCTTCAGCCGCGCCACGGGCTAAATGTGAATTTTCAGGAAAGTAAACACCGGGCGGCTTCCACCTGGGAATTAGTGAGGAGCGAGCGGTTCATGGCTTGGTTTTAAAGTGGCGGCTCAGCCGCTGGCCGGGGCAGTGGAGCGTGCTGGCCGCTGGCCGGGGCAGACGCTCCTCTCCCGTGAACAGCTGTCTGCCTGGGGGCCTGGCCCCATGGCAGCCAGGGCTGGGAGGCCAGGAGGGCAGCCCGGAGAGGGACACCAAGGGGACAGTGTCCTGGGCTAAGGTCAGTGGGACATGCACAGCCCCTTAGGCAATGCCCCCACGTGGGAGGGAGGGGTGGGTGGAGGGGAGAAGGGGAGGGGAGGGGAGGGGAAGAAAAGGGAGAGGGAGGGCGAGGGGGAGGGAGGGAGAGGGACTAGGGAAGGGGAGGGAGAGTAACGGGGGAGGAAGAAGTGAGGGGAAGGGGGGAGGGGAGGAGAAAAGAAGGGAAAGGGAGGGGGAGGGAGAGGTGAGGGGAGGGGGGAGGGGAGGGGGGAGGGGAGGGGGAGCAGCTGTGGGAGCTCCTGCTGGAGCCAAGGACCCGGGGAGGGGACTAGGGGTAGCAGGGGCCACAGTCCCCTCCCTCGCTGCCCTCCCCGGATGAGATCCTGGCGACCGACTCGGAGCCCCGACTCGGAGCCCCGGACCCCTTTGCTCCCCTCTCCCTGGACTCGGTCTCCTCCCGGCCGCTGCCCCAGACTGAAGCGCATGTCCAGGAACCTGGCGAAAACAACTCAGCCACCAACAATAATCTGCTTCAATCCTCTTATAACGCTAATAAAAATGCAAAGTATTACCATAATTAAAGAATTAAAATTAAACCAAAATAAGCTAAATAGCTCCCATTACTCATATCACTGTACAGGCCGATCTGAAAGATTATACTTACCAACCAGCATCACCACGGAAATTAATCTTTTAAGTACTTAATGGGTTTTCTAGCACGACCGGCTGTCCCAGCCCCGACCTGGAGGTGCTCCCCTGCGTGGGCGCGGACGGCTCCCCGGGGCCGGGTGGCCGGCCGGCTGCGCCCTGCCCAGCTGTGGCGCCCATGCCGCCCGACCCCCACCCAGGCTCGCCTACCGCCCCAAGCCCCTCTGCGGGCGCGGGCCCTGTGTGCGTTGCACGTGCATGGCGGCTGGCCCAGCCCCGAGCTCCTACTGGGTGATGCTGGAACTTGGGCCAACGCGGCCCGGACCCGGGGCTCAGGCGCAGACCACTGCGGGCAGCCTCGGTGGCAGCGGACAGCCCCAAGCACCCGGCAGCCGTGGCAGCAGGAGAGGACGCGGGAGAGGGGGGGGAGGGGCGCCAAGGGGGACGCAGGGTGCACCCAAGGGGCCTGACCACGAGGAAGACCCTGAGACTGGGGCTGTGGGGAAGCGCTGTGGGGCGCCAGCGCGGGACGGGGAGGGGGAGGCGTCCGGCTGCAAGGGGAGGGGGAGCGGCAGGGCAGGGCCAGACCGTCCTCGGCACCGGGCTTCCCAAGAGGCGCCTCCCATGTGTCCACGGGAGGCAGGAGGCTCGTGGGCTTCAGGGAGCGGTGGGTTCCCGGTGCCTCTTTGCTCTTCCGAGACGACAGCGTAGCAGCTGAGGCCGGAGCTTTGAGGAGAGGGCCGGGAGCAGCCGTGGAGGGCAGAACAAGCCGCCCCGTAGGCCGCACGGAGCGCCTGCCCACAGCTACAGCCCATGAATCTGCAACGAATTTATTCATAACACCGCCAAGTGTCACAGAACATCTGAAACAGTTCACAGCGAGAGGCGCAAGCAGTCAAATTTACCACAAGAAGAAGAAGGGAGGGCGGAGGGGGCAGCGGCTGCATCCACAGATGGAGACCAGTGGGCACCTCAGCGCGAGCGGCTGCGTGGGCCCCGCCGGAGGGCTCGGCCCACCACGCACACATCGCAGCCATCAGCGAGTTGCCGCAAGATCCAAAGAGCAAACCCAGGAAACAGGAAGGAAAAACATAAGCAAAATGCCACCACACGCAGCCCTTTACATGCGGCCCGAGGGGTGCTCGTGAGAAGAGCCGTCACTGGCGTTTCCAAAGGATGCAGGAAAAGGCTCTTTGTGCACATCGGCCTTCGGGGGCGGGGGAGATGCAGCAGCCGGCTCGGGGCATTCTTCCAGGAAAGAAGTCACAGGAAGGGCTCGTCTTCCTGATGACCCAGTAAATCAAAGACAGAAACCAATCAGCACCAAAGGAAGAGAGGGTTGAGACCCTTCAAGGCCAGTGGGCGCCACTAAGGACTGACGAGGGGTCAGTGACAGTGAGAACTGCTTGGAGCCTAAGTTCAAATACGGAGCCGCAGCCCGCCCTGGAGCGTCCACGCCACGGAAGGAGGAGCTGCCGCGCCGAGCACCCTCTGCGGCCACAGCGAGTGGAGATGCCAACGTGCGCTGACACCCTCAGGGGTCCGGGGGAGGTGGTGACGACGGTGGTGTGACGGTGGAGTCCCAAGTGAGAGGAGAGAGGCAGCGAGGCAGAGACAATGTTTGGAAGAGAACGGCTGAGAAGTATGCAGAACTGATGAACGTCACTGACCTCTGGGCCGCGACCTCAGCGAGGCACAGGACACGTGCACAGAACACAGCAGCAGAAGCACACGGGCCGGATTCTGAAAACCAAAGCCAAAGAGAAAAATCTAGAGGGAAATAGCCACAAAACTAGCAGGTGGCTTTTCAAAAGGCAATATGGAAACCTGAAGACCACGGGGTGGCGTTTGTAAACGCCGAGGGGGAACAAACCCGATGGAAACGTCTACGCCCAGTGGAAAGCACTCAAAATGGAGGGGAGATGATGTTCGCAAACCAGTGACAATTTGCCGCTAGCCACAGAGGAGCCTCCTCGGAGGAGAAAGTAAGAGGAGCTTCGAACAGCAGGAGAAAATCACCGCATCTGCGGAGACACATTAGCAGTAGGAAGCAGCATGAAGAGCAAAGATGCGCGAGAACACACATCCACTGCTTGAAAAATCA
Source organism: Galemys pyrenaicus (assembly GCA_019455555.1). Lineage (NCBI taxonomy): Eukaryota > Metazoa > Chordata > Mammalia > Eulipotyphla > Talpidae > Galemys > Galemys pyrenaicus. The sequence goes on along the minus strand of JAGFMF010011658.1, from coordinate 16,028,699 downwards.
GGAGGAGTAACGTCTGGGTTCACAACAAACGTACAAGTAAAAATCCACGGTAGTAACAGCACGAAACGTGAGGGAACGAACCATGGAGCTGAGGCATCACAGAGCTCACGTGTTGCTATGGAGGGGAAGGACTGAGCGAGACTATCAGAGCGAGCGAGGCGTGCTGCGCTCTCAGCCACCGAGACTGCCGAGAAAATGAGCACGCAGATGACCACGTGAAGTTACTGCGTGAGACACTCACGTTAAATATGAATAGACCGAACACCCGAGTCAAAAGACAAAGATTCTCAGGCTATAGAAGAGCACCGCGCTGTGAAGCAGCCACGGCTCTGCAGCGAGGTCGATCCCGGCCAGGGAGGGGCCCACGTGGCGCAGCAGACCCCTCCCGCCTCCCGCTGCTCCCCTCTGCAGTGTGTTTCAGTCCATCTGCTCCCCACTCTGTCTCGGGTGACTCCTCTCACACCCCAGTGCTTGTGCATAAATAAATAAATCTTTTTAAGAAATCTGTCAGTATTTATTATCATAGCTTCAAAATAGATTTTTAAATGATAGAACTAAAAAAGGATAGGCCAATTGATAATCTTTACTTTTAAAGATTTATTTATGGGGTACAGGCCAGAAGTATGGGGGGTGGTGAGCAGATTCACCAGAGATAGAGTGGGGAGCAGAACAGGCAGACTGACCAGGGAGGCCCCAGGTGATGATCGAAACTGAAGATTTCAGCGCACTTCCTTTATGATTAAGTAAGCAACAGCAAGCGACGTCATGAAAACAGTAAGAGAGGCGTTTCTGGCCATCTTCCCCCAAGTATAGCAGCTTCGGCAGTCACCCATAAAGAAAGCGCTGTTCCCAGTGGTTTCACGGATGGATTTCTCCAAACCTTTAGAAATAATAACATGCATATGAAAAAATATGCTTTCAGTGGAGAGAAAAGGAAGAACACTGACCCATTCATTTTACCGACACCAGACTCCGACAGCAAGTGGCCAAGGCGCTCAAAAAAGAACATTTTAGGCCAATGCCTTCCACGAGCAAAGATGCAGAGACTCTAAACAAAGACGTCAGCAGTCTGAATCGGGAGGCAGTTTAAATCCTGGACGCAAGGGTTGGATTAATGTTCAGATGCCAATTAATGCTACTTGGCACGTTAACAGGTAGAAGACAGGACGGGAGGGTTCTCACAACAGAGGAAGTGTTTGACTGTATTCAGCACCCCTTCATCGCAAAAACACTCAGAAAACTGGCACTAGAAGCGTCTTCCGAAACACGACGAGAGACAGAGAGAACCTGCTGAAAAAGAGACAGCTAATAACTCGCTGCTGTGCGCACCCCCGGGGGCCCTGGGGCACACGGCCATCATGTCCTTCCGACGTCGTGCCGGTGAGGCCATGTTGGAGCAGCAGGGCGAAGGCAGAGGCGGACGGGCAGACGGACAGATGCCGGATAGATGGGTAGGCGGGCGGCGGGCGGGTGGACGGACAGACAGCTGACAGATGGATAAACAGACGGCTGATGGACAGGTAGCTGGACGGATACGCAGACTGATGAAAGACGCAGGCGACGAAGAAAGGAGGCGTGAGCATTCTCGACGACACGCGGCACACGCAGAAAGCCAGGCAGCCCGTGTGAGCTCTGGCCCCACGCGACCTGGCGGGGCCGCCGGACGTGCTCGGTCTGCGCCCGGCGCCCCGGAAGGCGAGCAGAACAGGGCTTCGCGGAGCCGGCACCTGGCTCACACGCGCGGGCCCTGCAGCTGCACCTGCTCGTTCCCCGAGCCCGAGACGTGCCAGACTATAAACCCGCCGAACTGAGCGAAAGAAAAACACGGGAGAAATCCTATTTATGGATTAGGAAATCATTACTTAAAACACATGCAGACTCCTCCAGCTCCTCTTTCCTTCGGCAGAAGCACAGTGAAGCCCCAGCGGCCGTGCGCGCCAGGGACCCGGACCCAGACGTGGCCCAGAGTCCACAGAGCCCACAGGTCCTGCGGCACGAGGCGTGCGGGCCGCGGGTCTCCTGGCGCGGCCGTGCGTCCGCAGGGGCAGGCGGGGTGCGGCCAGCACAGCGAGACTCACGTGGCGCCCGCGGGTGCCCAGACCGCCACGCACCCTGGGCCAGCAGGACCCAGGGCGGAAGCGCAGGCCGCCCCGACGTCCCGTCACGCCGCGCAGCGAGACCGAGCCCCGTGGGCAGTGCCACCACTCCTGGGCAGAGCTCCTCGGCGGGGCCTGACCGGACGGAGCCTGCCGGGCGGTGGCTGCGGAGACTTGAGATCGCGCGCTAAGACACCGCCACGGCGTGACAACGCCCAGCACACGCAGCTGACACCTGTGTGGCCGTGGCCAGGGCTTCGCGGGCCCACGGGAGTGGACGCCCCAGGGCGGGAGCAGCTCCCGCGTTCCTGCGGGCCAGAAGAGCTGCCAGAGCCGCGCGGGCAGGGCCTACGGGGCCTGCGGGGCGTCCTCTGCTCCCAGCGGGGCGGGGGACGGCGGGGAGTCGCGGGTCAGCGGAGGGCCTGCCCGGGCCTCGGCCCCTCGCTGAGAGCTGCAGGCAGAGCCGCTCACGGCAGCGCGGGACAAGCCGGGACGCCCGGCTCAGAGCCGCTCACGGCAGCGCGGGACAAGCCGGGACGCCCGGCTCGGAGCCGCTCACGGCAGCGCGGGACAAGCCGGGACGCCCGGCTCGGAGCCGCTCACGGCAGCGCGGGACAAGCCGGGACGCCCGGCTCGGAGCCGCTCACGGCAGCGCGGGACAAGCCGGGACGCCCGGCTCGGAGCCGCTCACGGCAGCGCGGGACAAGCCGGGACGCCCGGCTCGGAGCCGCTCACGGCAGCGCGGGACAAGCCACCCGGCGCAGGGCAGTCAGACCCCGGCGTCTGCTCCCGGTAGCGTGCGTGTGGTGCGTCCACGTGCGAGAACTCCGGGACGGCCGAGCGGCGGCCAGGGACGGCGCTGGCCTGCCCATGTGAGGGGCCGTGTCCCCGGGGGCCCAGTGGCGCCTCCAGGCTGCTGTGCCTCCTGCCCCGGCCCAGCGGGTCAGCCGGCGTCCTGGGGGCTCCCTCAGCCCCACGCCAGCAGCAGACTCGCCGCCGGGGCGTGCAGACGAGGAAGGCGGGCGTGCACCCGGGACCGTGACGACAGAAGTGCGTGGCAGTGCGGAGCAGGCGCCGGGCCTCCCTGGGGGCGCAGGGCCAAGTCCAGGGCCCGGGCACTGTGCACAGCAGCGCTCGCCCCCGCCGGGAGCTGACCCCAGGCGCAGCAGACCCTCCTGCCGCCCGCGGCCCCGCACAGTGTGTTCCAGGGACCTGCTGTCCTGCTGCCCGCTCTGTCCCGTGCCTCCTCTCACCTCCTGTGTCTCGCTGTGCCCAGCTCTTCTGCGCCTAAGTAAACAACCCTTTTGAAAAAGCAGGCGTGCCGCGCGGCCGCCGGGCACGCAGGCGGTCCTCGTCCTGGGCTGTGGGGGTGCTCGAGGCCCTCGTGCGACTTCCTGAGGCTCGAAAGCTCGGGCCAGAGCTCTGTCTGCTGCCCGGGGCCACGTTGGGCAGCACACGGCTCAGCCTGCAGCACGCGGCCCAAGGCCGAACACCGCCGGCCACGGCCCCGCCGCCCCGCGCGCCCTCCTTCCCTGCACGGGACACCCAGGGCCGACGGCGGCGGCTCAAGTCGCCTCAAGAGCCGCGAAGGCAGCTCCGCGGCCACGGAGAAGGCCCCTTTGCGGCCCTGCCCCTCCCGCGCCCCAGGCGCAGCAGCCCCGATGGGCAGCCCCGGCCCCTGGCCGCTCGCGCCTCTGCATCAGCGCCGTGTGGTGGGCGCGCCGGGCCGGTCACCTGCGACGGCTCTGCGCCCTGCCCTCTGCGACGCCGCGCGGGCAGCCCCGGCCGGGCCCCGGGCCCAACGGCCAGCCCGGCTCAGCCGATAGCGCCGGCGGCCTGCGGTCCAGGGCGAGGAGCGAGGAGCGGGCGTTTCCCGAGTCATCTCAAGCAGAAGCCTCACCCACAGGCGCCTCTGGATGTGGCCGGGATGAGCGAGCGCCGCAGGGCCAGCGGCGCACGAAGGAACCCGGCGAGCCGCCCGGCCGCCACACGTGCGCCCCCAGCCGCCCTCACGGAGCCGCCGCACCGAGCACACGGGTCCTCACGGAGCCGGCGGCAGCCCGTCCGCCTGCGCGCGCTGGGAGCCCCCACGGGCACTGGAGCACCCACGCCCGGGGGGCGCCCCCACGCTGCGCGGAGATGGCGGCGGAGCCCACCACGGCAGACGCCTGCAGACAGGCCGTGGCGCTGGGTCACGCCAGCAGTCGCTGTGCCCCAAAGCGACCTCGTCACGGCGGCCGGAAAACAGCACAATCACGCAGCGTGGAGGCTTCAGTCAGGGCGATGAGTGGGCGCGGGCAGCTCATTAGCATGTTTGGGAAACTTGCTTGTTTGGGGTCTCGCGTCTCAGGAGCAAGTCCTGGAGTCGGTGCGCCCTGAAGGCGCCTGCAGGACCACTCCGCGGAAGGACCCGCCCTGCCCAGCGCCTGGGACAGTCCCCGCCCCGCGCCCCGAGGAGGGACGGGCCAGCAGCAGGCTGGACCTGCAGGGCGCTGGGCCGCCGGACACGCTGCCACCCGCGGCCCCCCTTGGGCCTCCCAGGACGCGGCCCGAGAGAGGGTGCGGGCGGACGCGCTGGGCGGGTGGGGGCCACGGTCCGGCGACTGCCCTCCAGGCAGAGGCGCGGCTGTCGCGTGTCCCGGGCACGCGGGCGCCGGGACGTGGCGGCTCCAAAGGCACAAGCTGCTTTGTTCTCTTTTTCCTTTCCCTTTTCCTGTGTCTTTGCAAAAGATGATAGTGGCGACTCGGTTTCTACTTTAAACTCCTCATGAAGACCTCGTGAAAGGCAGTTTGGCGGAGACCGGACGCTCGCCCCCGCAGCTCCGCCGACCAGCTCCGGGCTGCCCCTCAGACCCCGCTCCGGGGACTGGCCTCAGCCCGCACGGGAGCCGCTCGGGAGCCACGCGGCCAGCAGCAAGCTGAGTTGGGGGGCCCCTGCCAGGCGTTGGGGGCAGGACGGGCCCGCACAGGGAGCCAGGGAGACCGAGCTGAGCCTGTGGCCCCCCAGCTGGCTGGCTTCTGCCTGGACGCTCCAGCCCGCACTCCGCTGCTCGGTGGGGCCGGGCATGACGCGCTGACCGCGGGGCGCAGGGCTAGCGTGGGGGAGCGGCGAGCTCGGCGGCCACAGCCCGACGCCGACTGGCCTCCGCGCATGTCTGCCAGGCCGCGGGACTCCCGTGGGCGCGGGCCTGCGGCCGGTGACTCCTGTCGTTGCCAAGCGGCCTCACCCCTGGCGCGTAATTAACAGTGATGGCGCGAGCAGACATAACCCAATCCCGAGGCTTCCCGCACGCCCTCTCCGCTGCGGGGCCAGCTGAGGCCCGAGGAGCTGACAATTAATGACGCGGGCTGCAGGCAATTACCAGCGAGTGCCGGTGGAAATTAGGACGGAGGCGCGGGGCGGGGGCGCGGGGCGGGCGCGGGGAGTCCGCAGCATCCTCCCTCCAGGCGGGCGGCCGTGGCCAGGGAGGCACCAAGCCGAGGCAGGCCCCAGACCCCCGGCAGCGAAGACCCCGCCCCCGCCCACCTGGCGGTCAGCGGCCGAGGAGACGCCCTCGGGCCAGCCGCGCGGGCCTCGCGTGCGCAGGGGCAGAGACGGACCCGGGCGCAGGGGCAGAGACGGAACCGGGCGCAGGGGCAGAGACGGAACCGGGCGCAGGGGCAGAGACGTACCCGCACTCCCGGCGGGTGGAGGCTCCTCGGCTCGAGCACCCGGAGCAGCGGCCGGGCTGGCTGGGGACACGGAGGCCGTGGGGTGCAGCGGCCTCCTGGGCAGAGCTGGCCGCGCTTCGGGCCGGCCGCGGGCGGCTGTCACCCGCAGAGGTCGGGGTGCCCCGCCGCACCAGGGTCTGGCTGGGCGGTGCCCACAGCCCCACACCCAGCCGGGCAGCGGGGCCCGCTCCGGCGCCTCCCGCAGCCGAGAGGAACGCAGCCCGGATCTCGGCCCTGCAGGAGCTGCCGCCCGCCCAGCGGCCTCTCTGTCCAGCAGGCAATGCCGCCGCGGAGTCGGCACGAGGTGCCGCCCCTGCCCAAGCCCGCTGTCGGGACGCAGGGGTGTCGGGGCAAAGCACCCCAGCTGTCCACGGCCGAGGAGGCCCCAGGGCCCTGGCCCTGCCCTCGGCCGGCAGACGGTCCCGCACGGGCCGCCAGGGGCTGGATCCTGCCTGCCCCCAGGCTTCGCTATCACCCGGCCCAGCAGGTGGGGGCCAGGGGCCGGGCACCCCAGACATCCAGTTTCACAGGCACACCCACGGGTGAGGCTGACCTCTGAGCCAGCCCCCCGACAGGGATAGGCGTGCCGACCCCAGGGGCACGCTCTCCCCAGCTCTGGCCCCCTCAGCCGCCTCCCGCGCCACGGCCCCAAGCACTGCAGAGGCCAGGCTGGTGCAGGCCCCGCCCAGAGCCCCGTCCCTGCGCAAGGCCAGCCACAGGCAGCCTCCCGGGCCCAGCCCAGGGCGCCCTCCGCAGTGGCCCTGGCTGGCCACGCTCCGGCCACACTGGGCTCCGTGCCCGCGGCTGCAGGAGGGGCGTGTGGGCCACCCGGAGTCCTGGTCAGTGCCCCAGAGCCCCCGGGGCTGCCCCAGGTGCCCCTGAGGAGCGGCCAGAGGCCCAGCCCTGGGGCCTCTCCGCAGCAGGGGCCTGGCCGCGTGGGCAGGCGCGAGCTCACGGCCATGTGTGGCCTCCGGATGCTCAGCTCGCCTCTCTGAGTTAGGGCAGGCTCCAGGTAGGGTGGGGCCAGGCAGGGGCTCCTCGAGAAAGCTGGTGGAGTGGCCGGGACCAGGGCCGGGGGAGGACTCGGGGGCCGGACGTGTCATGGACAGTCCACTCCGAGTGCACCTTCCGAGCTGCGGCCCAGCACGCGGGGGGCGGTGGCCTCGGGGCGGCCTCGGCTCTGCTCCGCCAGGTCTCGGGGCGGCGGGTGGCGAGTGAGGAGCGGGGTGCCAGCCGGGGCGGCAGAGTCCAGGGAAGGGGCACGTCGGGAGCGGAAAGCAACCCACAGCCTGGCCCCGGAGAGAGCAAGGACGGAGCGTGTCCGGCGGTGGCAGCTGGCCCCAGCACCAGCCCGCGCCAGTCGGACGTGCACAGACACCCAGGAACTGCGCTTGCCCGGCCGCCGCGGGCCCGGCCGGCCCCGTCATGTCAGCAGGTGAGTCTAGCGCTCTCGCGCGGACACTGGCGCCTCTCCAAGCCCAGCTGGGAAGCTGCTGTGGCGTCGTCCGCGTGGAGCCGCGCGCCCTGCCCATCCACGCCAGGCCAGGGGAGGAAGACCCAGCCACGCGCCTGGGCGCCCGGGAGCACCCGGCAGGGTGAGGCCCCCCGCAGCACCTGCCAGGCCCTGCGCCCCGGGTGCTGGTGGCCCGGCAGGGGCGCCCGGGATGGCAAGCAACAGCACCGGCCAGAGGGGAGGGGCAGGCTTGGACTGGCGGCCCCTCGTGCGGCCCCCAGGACATGGGGCCCAGCTCCTGCTAGACCCGCCTGCCCAGCGCCGGCCAGGCCTCGTGCCAGCCCATGGGGCACACGGCAGCCGCCCAGGGGGCCGCACATTCAGCAGCTCCGAGTGCAGCGGGCCCCCAGAGCAGGCGCAGCGGGCAGTGCGGGCCTGGCCATGCGCGTCTTCTGGAGGCCGCGCTGCCTGCACAGCCTGCGATGCTGGGACAAGCAAGCTCTCAAGGCCCACGGCGCCCCGTGCACGGCCCTGCCAGCGCCACCCTCCGGCCCACTCGGGCGCAGGGCTCCGCGGGAACCGCAGCCCGGGGCGCCCCACGGAGACTGCACGTGCGCAGGCAGGCCCCACCCCCGCGGCCCCTCGGCCCCCCCGCACAGAGCTGCCCTCACACACCAGCCCCAGGCCTGACAGCTCAGAGCCAGTCCCCACTCACTCTGGGCGGCCACGCAGGGAGGGTCCCGCACGGCCTCAGTGTGCCAGGCCCCCCCGCAGGCTCCGGCCAGTGCCCAGGCCTCCAGCGAGCGTCCTCTCCATTCACACACTCAAACGCGCACATGCGCGCACACACGCACACACTCACACGCGCACACACTCTTGCACATGCACACACCCTGTGCATGCACACACACATGCATGCACACTAACGCGCACACACACTCGCACATGCACACGCTCACACGCGCACACACGATTTCCTAATGACTCCTTATAAACCAAGGTGCCGGTATCTGGCCCAAAGCGCCCTGGCTGCGCCCCCACCAGCATCTGCACAGCGCCTTCCAGCAGGGGGACCCCACTTTCTGGCGCCCAGAGTGAGGGCGCCTGGCCAGGCCGTCCCCAGGGTTCAGCTGCCGCATCCCGAAGGGGGCCGGGAGGAGCCGCCGCCCTGCCGGCCTCGGGAAGCCGGAAGGGCGACCGGCACAGGCCTGAGCGTGAGTGCCAGCCCGAGGCCCCCGGCCGCCACCACAGCCGAGTCAGCGCGGGCACCTGCGCCGGCCAATCAGCGCTAATTGCAGGTTTCTGCGCCACCCTCCTGGCTCAGCTGGTTAGCAAAAATTGCATTTCATTACATCTTATACTAATCAGCTTCGAGAGCAGAGCACAGAATTAACTTGAAATAATTTCATGCTCTCAAGTAACCTTTATTTTCTAAGTTGTGGCGTTCTGAGGAACTACTCCAGCCCGCGGTGTAATAACAGTGTTCTTCGCATTAGGGCACAGCACTTACGTAACAGCTGCTGTCTTAATCAAACGCCAATCGCTCATCTTTATTTCATCGTTCGGTAATAGCACCCGCCATTTGTTGCTTCATAAGCTTCGAAAGCATGAGTGTTATCAGTTCAATAAGTGCTCTCCAAAGCGTGGCTTAATGAATCAGAACCAGTTTAAAAGACAGTCTGCCTTGAAATGCTTAAATCTGCCAAATTTAAGATGTCCACAAAATATCAGCACGTCCAGCTTCACGCTGAACACGCACCCTCCTCCCCCTTGAGAGGGCCCGCAACTCGGTTCTGCTCAGACACCAGGAAAGGCGTGGGCGTCCAAGCACCACCTGAGCTGGTTCCTGCGTTTGTATTTTCGCCTTTCGAGCAGGTTTTAGCGCACAGCTACCCAGTGTGCGCCCCAGAGGCCAGTGTTAGAACAGGGGCGCTGCACCCCCCGGGACTCAGCGGCCACACGCGTGGGCTAGGCCCGGGCTTCGTCCAGCGCACGTCCACGTCAGCCGCCAGAATAACACAGACGTCGGAAGGCCACGCTGTCGGGCTGCATTAATAGGTCGTGGTTTCCAGGAAGCTGGAGGTAAGGCCTCGCCTGCAACTGGAACCGTCTGCAGCGTCAAATCTGAGCACGAACCCCTCGTCTGGGGAGAGAGCGGACAGCCACCTGGGGCAAAGGCAGGACAGGCCTTCAGCGGCGCCGAGGCGTGGCTGGGCCAGCGGGGCCACCCCGGGCCACCTCTGATAGAGCCGAGCTCAGGACTCAGAAAGCGCGACACATCTCAGCGCGCCCAGGCCCAGGCGTAAAGGCTGCAGGAATCGAATCCTCAAAGTCGGTAACAAAGAGAAAAGGCTTCAAAGCAGGAGAGGGAGGAGGAGAGAGACAGCGCCTCAGTGGAGACGCAGCCAGCGCCTCAGCTCTACACTGCTGCAAACGCCGTCAGCCTAGAACCCTTGAATCCAAAAAGAAAGCCTTTAAAATGAAGACAACACCGTCCTTCGGATATGCGGAAGCTTAACAGCTGCTACGACCCACAAAACCACACTCCAAGGAAATCGGTCAAGAGAGAGGAAATTCGCCCCCAGAGCAGGGGCGTCCCCAAGGAAAGAAGCCCAGACGGTGACTGCCAGGGCGAAGGTGCAGACATTTGCTGGCATTTTTTAAAATCACTTCAAAACAGAGTTGATAGCTTAAGCCAAAATAAATGATGATACGTGACGGCACTGCTGCTTCATGAGAGGAGCAGTGAGGCACGCCGGGTGACGAAGTGCAGTGCCCCCGCTGCAGGGGCGCCGGTGAGGTCACGCAGGAGTGCCCCCCGCTGCAGGGACGCCGGTGAGGTCACGCAGGAGTGCCTCCCGCTGCAGGGGCGCCGGTGAGGTCACGCAGGAGTGCCTCCCGCTGCAGGGGCGCCGGTGAGGTCACGCAGGAGTGCCCCCCGCTGCAGGGGCGCCGGTGAGGTCACGCAGGAGTGCCTCCCGCTGCAGGGGCGCCGGTGAGGTCACGCAGGAGTGCCGGCGGCAAATTAAAATGCACCCAACAGACCCTAAGGTAAGTATTAAGATAACAAAATAAAAAATACATACGTCTAAAAAGCCTAGAATGGAGATAAAATGGAATCATAAACACCACAATCAATCCGTAAGGAGAAGAGAAACAGAACAAATGGAACACACACAAAACAAACAGCAAGACAGAACCATATCGGCATCTCATTAACTATGAACGTTCAAACCGCCCAGTTAAAATGCAGAGATTGTCAGGGTAGCTTTTAAAGCAAGACCGATGGTATGCTGCCTACAGGAGCCCATCTTAAATATAAAAACAGAGGTAGTTTAAGGGTAAAGGGTAGGAAAAGACGCACCATTCTAATAAGTCAGAAGGGAAAGGGAAAATATCAGCTGGTTCCACTTAGAAGAGGGGTCCGGGGAACCCAAGAAAGGGCCAGAAAAGACGAAACTTGCAGGCGAGTAGAGAGGGACAGGAGCAGCCAGCAGGGAAGGGGAGGGCGCTCTGCTCGGGGGAGATTCACAGGGACCACACAGGAGCACAGAAGCCAACATCGCACAGAAATAAACGACAATGTAAGACAATAAAACCACAGTTTTAAAAACACACAAAAAAGATATTCTAATTCCATCCAGAGAAAACGGGAACGAGCACACCACACCGCACACACGGACTTCAAAGCGAGGCAGGCCAGCAGGGCTCAGAGGCGAGGCCGGCCCCCAGGAGCGCAGACGACCCCATGCTTGTGAGCGGACGACACCGTGCGCTGGCCAGGCGGGGGGCGGGGCGGCCGGGAGGGGCAGCACGGCCACTGACGCCCAGCGCCAGCACCTCGGGGACCGGGCGGGCGGGGGCACGCGTCACGGTGCGGGCGGCGGAGCGGCAGCCCAAAGGCCTCGGCCTTCCCGCGTGGGCCGCCCACCCCGGCAGCAGGCGCACGTCTCAGGTGCGCGGAAACAGGCCGTCGCCGGCCACGGAGACGCTGCAGCCACTGAGAGCTCCCGGCACAGCGCAGAGCAGCGTCGCGGCGCAAACTCACGACGAAGCGCTGGGGGTCCCACGCTCTGGGCAGCGAAGCCATCCGCGCGCTGCCCTCGGCAGGCGGAGCAGGCCCCACAGAGGCGCGCCCAAGCCTGGGCCCGCGGCTCTGGGCAGGCGCGCACCTGGCTGAAGCGAGGTTCCCGGGAAAGGAGCCGGGCTCCAGGGCCCCTCTGGCCACAGGCCTGCAGAGGGTGCAGGAGGGCGGGGCAGCTTCCCCCTGGCCCTCCACCTGCCGGCTCACCCGCAGAGGAGCAGGCCTTGTCCCGAGCTGTCCGTGCGCGGCGTCCTGCCTGAGGCTGCCTCCTCCGTCGGGCGGCGTTCTCAGACCCTCCTCAGGACAGCCCGCTGCCTTTTACCGCCCCCGCTGAGTCTCATGTCGCCACAGAGCGAACCGCCAGAGCACGTGCACATGCCCCCCGCCACAGAGCCAGAGTCTCCAGCACCCCGGCACAGCCCGCAGCGGCCGCTGGCCCCACAGGAGCCGCGGGGCCTGCAAGGCCTGCGGACGCCAGGGCCCTGGGCCCGTCAGCCCACGCAGTGGACAGCCGTGGGGCTGCGGCGACAGGCGGGCTGGGGGCGCCCTCACGCCCACCCAGGAGGCCGTGCGGCTCGCCCCTCCGTGCCCACACTTCACCTGCGCACCCGCGGGTGTGGCCCCGACGCCCCCCGGGGTGACAGGACCAAAGCCCAGAGCTGGTAAGTCCGAGGCGGCCCCCACCGTGCCTGTGGGGCCTGCCGGCCCCCCTCCCCCTGCTGCCGAGGTCCCTGGGCAGCCCCTGTCCTTCCTGATAGTTGGATTAGAAGGGAGCCTGGCTGCTGGGCAGGGCCAGCCGGAGGGTTATTGCTTTTTCTCTACTTTTTTTTCAAGTTCGTTGGTTTCTGCCTTAGTTTTCACTTCCTCCCTTCGGCTTTGAGGCTTGTTTCTCTTCTTTATCTAGTTACATGGAAGAGAAACACATCTTGGATTTGAAACTTTTTAAGCACTCCATGCTATTTTTGCAGCTTGTGCTATTTTTGCATCTTGTGTTTCAGTTTGCATTGGCTGCGAACAGCCACCACGCCGTCTCCCTCTCTGAGCTTCAGTCGTCCAGAAGTCTGCCTCCTGGCGTCCAAACGGGCGTTTTCCAGTTTCTTTCTGCTGCCCATTCCCACCTGGCCCCTCTGTCCCCGGAGGACATCCTGCTGCCGTCCATGTCTGGGCAGGTCGAGCTGCTGCAGCCGGCGTGTGGTTCTCCGGGAGCGTTGCCCGGGCACCTGGGAGCAGAGGCGTTCCGCCGTGTCGGGGAGCGCTGCCCCGCAGTCTGAGCGCAGCGTCCGGCCGTCCCCGTGCTCAGCGACGGGGACGCTTCTCCCGCTGACCCCGGAGAGAGGGGCGGCCGTCCACGCCGCACTCAGAGCAGCCACTCCCTTCGACCCGCCAGCCTCGCCTCCGGCATCCAAGGCCCCTATCAGCTGGCCGCTGACAGCAGCCGTCCTTGGCCACCAGCCTCAGGGCCGCGCGACGACGCCCGCTCCTCGGCCGGCGCCCAGTGTCGGCCGCTGCTCGTCCCCCGCCTGCGTCTCCCTCTGAAGCAGGTTTTGCGGTGAGCCCACTGCGCCTTCGCCCTCCAGCGCGAGCAGCGGGGCCTTGGCCAGAGCTGCGGCGTGCGGGGCGACACCCCATGTGCCGGGAAGGACGTGCGGCAGACACGCCGTCTGTGCAGCGGCCTTTCGGCCCATGAACTGGCTGCTGTTTCTGCTCCTTTTCTGGCCTTTCCGGATTACTCCAGGATTCGTCATGCCTCATTTTGTCTCCCCTGTGGGCTTATTTGTGACTCCCCTTTTTCAATCGTGCTGAGGCCGCTTCGAGCTGGCTGGGTGAGCAGGAGTCCAGATGTGCCAGCGGAGGGGCCCAGCAGCCCTGCCGAGGCCCCAGTCTGGGGCCCGCAGGGAGCCCGCCCCGCCCACGGCCCCGCCCCAGACGGCCACCTGCCACGGGGCAGCGACGCTGCGCCCGAGACCAGCCCGCCTGCTGCTACCCAGCACCGCAGGGTTCACAGCTCGGGAAGTCACCGCAGCGGTGACGGCTCCATCAACCACCCGCTAGCGTGAGATGTGGGCGCAGAGGCCTCGTTAACGCGGTAATTAGACACGTTAATGCATCTCCTGCTTCGTGCAAACCCGCAGCCTGCACTAGCCCGTCTCGCAGCTCTGGACCGGCGCGGGCGCTTAGAGGGGTCAGCCCACGCGCGCCGCCTGCCTGCGGCCAGCAGCAGGACGTCCGCTTCTCCCGAGCGGACGGCATCGCGAGGCCCGAGGCGGGCCCTCTCCGGCTGCGCAGCGCCCGGGCGAGGGGAGAAGCGCGTGGCACGCGGGACTGAGGAAGCGGGGCGGGACACAGCGCTCCCGCAGCGAGGGCGGCCGAGGCGGCCCAGACTCCTCTCACAGTAGCGTCTGAGACCTCCGTGGCCTGCCGGGCGCTGGCCAGCCGCCCGCTCGGCCTCCTCACCTTCGGGCTCAGCGCCCGCCCACGCCTGCCGCGTGCTCCGGCCGCCACGCCCACGCGCCTGCCCCGCCCTCCCTCCCGCTCCTGCAGCCGGTCTCGGCTCTCAGGGTCTCTTCCTCCCCCTGCACCGCTGCCAGGCCCTGCCTGGAAGGGGCTCGCTGCTGGGAAGCAGGACGCACAGGACGCGGGGCTGCCTTTCCGCACGGACACCACCCCACGCTGCGGGAGCTGAGCGCACAGCCTGCTCCCCAGCCTGACCCACCAGGCCCTGCGGGAGGTCCGGCCCCGCTCAGCGGAGGGCCAGGCCGCTGTAGGCACCCGGGCAAACTCCAGGGAGCAAACGGAGAGCAAGGTCGGGGAGTGCTGGACTCCCGTCCCGGCCGTGGACCCTTGACCCCCGATCACAGGCCCTGACCACTGGCTCTGACCCCTGGGGCCAGCCCAGTCAGTCCACTTTCCCCTCCAGGCCCCAGCAGTTCTCCCACCCGAACAGGCCGGCGGCCAGCTCCTGGGCATCCCGGCCTCTGCCAGGGTACCTGTCCAGTGAGGCCGCGCCCCCCTCGGTGACCTGCAGTGACAGGAGCTGCGGGGGTGTATGCCTCAGCGTCCCAGGGTGGCAGCAGCGGGTCCCTGCAGGTCTGTCCTGCGGGGCCGGGGGCACTTCTTCCGCCTCCGGCTCAGGGCCTGGGGCCTGCAGACGGGCCAGTGACAGGCCAGCCGTGAAAGCCGAACTGCAGTTAGCAACAGGCGGGGCAGCGCACCCCAGGGGTCCGGGAACTTGGGGTGGCTCGGGCACAGCCCCTCGGGGTCTCAGCAGAAGAACCCTACTCTAGAGAAGCGCAGGACAAAGGGAGGGGTTTGGGCTTCTAAGGCAGCAAGCGGACTGCAAGCACACAGGGCGGGGAGCCAGCTGGACGGCTGCCTCATGGCCTCTCTGGGCGGGCGGGCGGGCGGGGCGAGGGCCATCTGCGAGCAACCTGTGCCCCCACGCCCCCGCAGAGAGGGAGTGCCCCCCCCAAAGAGCCCGCCAGCTCTGTGCACGGAGGCGCAAGGACACCTCGTGTCTCTGCTTCCTCCCGGCTGTCCGGAGCCGGTGCCCAGGGCTCTGGATGGCAGCTCTGCCCGGAGCATGGCCGGGCAGCTCAGCACACATCCAGCTGCCACGTGCGCGCAAGGCCCGGCACATGCCGCCAGCGCTGACCGCAGAACGACCGACGGGAGCGGGCAGCTAGACGGGGGCCCGCCAGAATCCCCAGGCCCACCTGCTGGTGAAGACGGAGGAAGGGAACGGGGAGGCGGAGGCTGGGCTGGCTGCGTGCGGGCACCCTACATGGCAGCTGTGCGCGGCCCCCAGAACGGGCGCAAGTAGGGGCACAAAATCTAGGCAGTTTGCGGCCTTACGGACTCCAAGCCCGTGCTCTGAAAGTCGGGGGACGGCCTGGAACACATCCTGAGATGGCAGCCCGTCCCCAGGCAGCCCCCCCGTGATGGGTCCACCGCCGGGACAGCAGCATGGCCAGCAGGCTCCTGGCCCCCTGGCGCTGGAGCAGAGCCGTGCCCCTGCGCTGGGCCGCGACCGGAAACCAGCACTGGCCGCGGCTGTGTCCAGCGCCGTGGAGGGTCCCGCGCCAGGGCCCCGAGGAAAGTGCAGGGAGGCGCGCGTGGGGCTGCCCTGGCCTCGCGGAGATGGGAACGCGCGGCCTCCCGTTTTCTCATGCCCCACGCTGAGGGTGTCTCGTTACCCTGACGCCAAGCGCGGTGCTAATGGACATCAGCGTTCGGGAGCCAGCTCTGCTGTTGGGAGGACGCACTTCATTTTCAATTAAAAGCTGATTTTCGGTGTTCAGCCTGCTCTGCATTACCATTACCTCTTTAATTAATTTAGCATCTCTCCAGCAGCAGTTGCTAAATTGGCCAAGCAGAGCCGGGGAGGGCCTAAAGCTGCTCCAGCCCAAGGTGAGCTGGCCTCCGGCCGCTGGGCTGTTTGAATAAGAAAGCGTTTACCCGACAACACTCGGCTTAAACAGCAATTAGCCAGGCCGGAGAGAGAAGCGTCCAGAAGGCCAGTTGGCAGGCTGGCCAGTGCTGGGAGCTTCGGAAGCAGCACCTGGCGCTTAAGCGAAAGCCTTAATGAGTTCCTGGGGGACCCCGCTCTGCTTCGTGAGACCTTTTTATTTGCTTTCCTACGGGGGTTGTTTTTGCTTTTGTTTTTATTCTTTTTCTTCTTTAGAGCAGCACCTTCACGGCCCAAGCAAAGGAGTCGCCCGTGGCCGCCACTGGCACTGAAGGGGCATCTGGGCCTGGCCCTCCCGGCTCTGCTGCTGGAGCCCACAGAGGACCCAGGCAAGAGCCCGGGGCGGCTGCGCCCAACGCACTCTCCTCGAAAGGGCACCGCAGAGCCGCACCCCAGCCAGTGGGTCAGCACACGCCCTGAAGGTGGCTGCAGCTGTGGTGAGCAGACCCACAAGGTCAGGAGGCAGAGGGCCGGCCGTGGACGCTGCCGGTCTCCTGACCCCAGACGTGTACGGTGGCAGGAGCTGGCCGCGCAGCCCTGAGGCAGGTGCCCCCAGCAGAGAAGGCCCACCCTGGAAAGCCAGAGTGGCTGGGCCTGGGGCCGCCCCACGGGGCACCCCTGGGCGCCCTGCACGAGCCGCTGCTCTCCCCCCGGGGCGGGGGACATGGAGCCCTCCAGCCTGCCGGGGCACAGGCCACCCGCGCTGCAGAGGCCAAGCACACCCCGATTCCCGGAGCACAGCGGTCACCGGGCCCTGGCCAGAGACGCCAGGCCGCGGACCCAGTCTGGGAGGGGCCGGCTGCGTGCTGCTGAGCCCTGGTCACCAGCTCGGGTCCCGATGGCACCAAGGGGGGCGCCTCCCCCCACCAGCCGGTCCAAGTCGCGGGTCTCAGCTCTGGCTCCGTGGCTGTCCCCTGCCACGCCGTGAGAGGTCAGCTCGAGGCCACGGAGCAGCTTCGGGCCTGAACGCTCAAGGCAAGTGTCAGCAGGGGGGATCTAGTTTTTCCTCATCTGAAATAGCGGGGGTGGGGGTTTGCACCCCATGTTTCACTCTGTGAACCTCCCTGCTGTTCAGCGGGGTAAGCAGGCACAGGAACGCCCTCCTCCATCGTGAGGGTGTCTGAAAGAAGGGGCACGCAGCGTGCGGGACCCAGACCCTCCAGGGCAGGGCTCACACTGCCCTGAAACCCAGGTCCCGGCGGGGCCCAGGCTGCCAGCTTCGGGGTGCCGCCCCCTTCCCACGCGCCAGTTTGCAGGATGGGAAGGAGGCACCACTGCCAGGCGGGAGCCGCCCAGCGCTGAGGGAGGAGCCCCCCCGTCTGTGCGCTCCCGCAGCGCCCCGGCCTAGCTGCAGCCCCCAGAGCGCAGCCCGGGGTGCCCCTCCGGCCTCAGAGCCCCCGCAGACCTGAAGACTCGCAGGGTTATTTTTAGATAGGAAAATGTGTCATAGATTTTTTAAAAGTCAACATGAATAATTTACCACGTAAACATTATACACAGGTCAAATCATTTGCTTCTAAAAACACCTAAGCACAGAGGCCAACCACAGGGGTGCCGGGGAGAGGGGCGGGCGGCCACCCGAGGTGGAGGCAGTCTCGGAGTGGACCGCTGGGCAGCGGACAAGCGGCCTTGGACCAGCCGGAGCTGAGCTGAGGGCCGGCAGCCAGCCGGGGGTGACACGCCTACAGTTCCCAGGAGGGCAGCCAGGGGCCTTGGGGCCAGGCAGGTGGAGGGCCGGAGCTGGCCCGAGCGCGAGGCAGCTGCAGAGGGACCGACGGCCGGAGCCTGCGCTCTGGTGTCCTCACGGGCAGTGGGGACTGGGCGCCGTGAAGCGGAGCCCCCGGAGCTGCTCGCTGCGCCGGGGACGCCGGGGCCTCCTCCCGCCTCCGTCCCGGATCTCGGCAGGCGGCCGGAGGACTCCCGGAGCGGGGGGCTGTGGGGGCTAGCCTGGGGGAGGCCCAGCCAAAAATGGCGCTTCCGAGACCAGCTCCAGAAAACAGCCGCAGCGAGGGGCCGGAGACGCCGGCCGCTGCCCGCCCCGCCCGCCGGCACTCAGGCCCACAGAGGACACAGCAGCGAGGGACCGCCCTGCAGCCACCTCGCCGCCACCCAAGGACAGCGCGACGCAGACGCTGGCCGTGTGGAGCCGCAGGGAACGCGACACGGGCCTCAGGAAACGTGTCTCAGGACAGAGTCCGTGCTCGCTCCAACAGCCTCTCAGGGCCGCGCTGAGCCCGCGCTCCGAGGCCCCACGCGGAGCTGCGGCCGGGGCCGGCCGGGCCGGGCCGTCGGCGTCCCTCCTGGGCAGGAAGCGGCTGCCGTCCTCGGGGTCTACCCCGCGGCCGTTTGCTGAGAAACTGGCCCTCGAGCGCCTCTGAAAGGGCCCGGGCGGGCAGCGGCTCCCTCAGCGCAGGGAGGGCCGGGCTCCTCCAGTCCTGAGAGGACAGACCCGAGCCCTGCCCCCAGGGCCCAGGCCGCGGAGTGGGGTGCACTGCGCCGGACCCCTAGAGGAACGACGTGGCTTGTGCTTTGCCACTGGGGCCGAGAGGGCGGGCCAGGCAGCGCTGACCAGGCCCCTCGTGGGCAGGGGCAGCAGCAGGTACCCCCGGCCCTGGGGAGCCTTCTGGCCGAGCGGGGACAGCCCCGCACCGACGTGCACGCTCGGTGCTGTCCTGGGGTCCTGCCTGCAGCCCCACCCGGCCGGGCTCGTGACCTGGCGTCCAGTCTTTGGCCAGGGCCCGCGATGACCACCATGCTCCCGGGCGCCAGGGCTGGCTCTCGGCCTCCGGCTGCCCAGGGGACCGTGCTCTGAAAACGTGGCGTCCTCGGGGCACTTGGTGGCACACACGGGACCAAGCGCCCAGCGGACCAGCTTGGCCTCCCCGGGCGGCCAGTCGCACGCAGTGGCCCTGTCCTCAGAGGGCCCGCAGAAACCAGGCCCGAGCCTGACCCCGCAGGCCTTGGAGGCACCTGTGGCGAGGCCCGCTGGCCGCAGCCTTGGCCGCTCCCCCAGGAGCCCTGGGCCGGCAGGAGGGCCCGCCCCAGAGAGGGCCCGCGGGGCGACTGGAGAGGCCAGCACGGCCGGCCACTCGTGGGCGCGTGGTGTCCCAACTGAGACTCGCCGCGGCGCCGCCTGCTTTTTATAAATCGGCGGGAAAAAAACAGAAGCAGAAAAGCGGGAAACCACAACCAGCAAACACAGCTGCAGCGGCGGACACCGGAGAGTCTTCATAAATAGTTCCCAGGTGCTCGGGAGTATGTGGAGGGCCCAGGCCAGTGGACAGCTCCCAGAAACGGAGGCATGGCACTGACGGACAGAGTCAGCAGGGCGGGGTGGCGCTCGCAGAGGCCCTGGGGCCACGGCCAGGTCTCCTCCCTGACCAGGAGGCCCGGGCAGAGCAGGTGGCCAGGCACCCACAGGCAGCCCTGTGGAGCCCCCAGGGCATCAAGGGCAGACTGGGCAGGGGCCGGTGCGGCCATCCTGGGGCAGGCAGGGGCCGGCGCGGCCATCCTGGGGCGGGCAGGGGCCGGTGCGGCCATCCTGGGGCGGGCAGGGGCCGGCGCGGCCATCCTGGGGCGGGCAGGGGCTGCGCGGCCGCGGCACCAGGAGCAGGACGTAGATGGCAGCTTTGAAGCTCCCGCATCGATCGCTGATCAAAGAGGACAGGGTCACAGGGCCCTTGCTCGATAGCCATTAGTGCCCGGCTCTGCCCGCCGGGGGAAACAAAGGCGCCCTAACTGCCTGAGCCGTAAACAGGGCGACGAGCCCGCGCGGGGCTGAGACGCTGAGGCCTCTCCCCACCGCACCCAGTGCTCTAGGACAGCGCTTGAAGCCAGATGGAGGAGCCCCCAGTCAGCCCGAGAGGAGGCTGGAGGCCCCAGACACAGGCCCCGGGAAAGCCAGTTCCCCGAGCAGAAGCCGGGCCATGGAGGGGGCCGACCCCGGCAGGGCAGGGAGGTGCGGGGCAGGGAGGCGGCCGGGCGGCGGGTCAGCCAGCGCTGCGGGGTCGGCCAGGCCGCACCGGCCCTCTCTGGAGCCCACTCTGCGGCGGGTCCCTCCACAGGCAGCCGAGACGGCCCTGCGGGCGGCGGGCGCGCCGGGCCGCGCAGAGCCTTGGCGGGGGCAGGCCGGGGGCACCCGTCCGCGGCAGGCCGAGGGGGCGACACCACGAGTCGGGAGACCTGCACGCCGCAGGAGACCGGCCTCTGAGACCGCGCGGGACCTCGCGGGAGCAGGCGGCCGGCCGGGCAGCCGCGCCACGTCAGGACCGCCGGGCGCCGCGGAGCCACGCGGCAGACACGCCGCCCCCACCAGCGCCAGTCGGGGACGAGCCTGGGCTCAGGCAGAGCCGTGGCGTTCTCGAGCCCCCGTGGTCCGAGGAGACAAACTGGAGCCGCCGCCCACCAGCGCGCTGGACGCTCAAACCGCACCCCGCGCACGCCCACGCCTGGCGGGCTCCACAGCGCTGGCAGGCAGCGGCACCGCGCGCCCAGACCGGTGCTCAGGGAGGGCCCAGCTCACGTGCCCGCGGCCGTCTCGGGCTCTCCGGGCACGGGGGGGGGGGGGGCNGGGGGGGGGGGGGGGCAGCTGGGGGCTGAGGCCAGCAGCCCGTGGAGATGCTGGGGCTGGGGCTCGGCCCAGGCGAGCGCGGGACTCGGGCGTCTTAGAGGCGGGCGTGAGTCTGCGGCCACCTCCAGGTGAGGGGCCTCGTCTGCACAGCCGCACCTACCGTCTAGCAAGGCCCAGGAGCAGATGAAACCCTTTGCCTAAAAGAGTTTCAAGGAGCAGAGCCAGGGAGCCGTGGGGCGGGAGGGGCGCCGCGGGAGGCCACGGGAGAAGTCTCAGTCCAGGCTTCCCCAACCCGCCCTGCCTGGGGCACACCAGCGCTACGTTTTTTCATAAACGCCATAATTGTGTAGCGAACCGGAGACCGTTACTGCTCTCTCTGTGCTGGGCGTTATTTTATTTAATGTCAACAGTAAGATATCCGGCAATTCCTGTGACTCTACCTTGGAGATCTTGTGTTTCAATAAACCACAAACTCAAGAAATGAGAAAATACCGGAGACTGTGCCCCCGAGCGTGAAGCCAGCATTCTGAGGCTCCCGAGGAGGGTCTTTAGACCTCGGGACAGGCAAAGCTCTTAGACCCGCGAAGAGGAGCCATGGAAACCGCCCGGACCGGGACACCTGTCTTGGGCCCGCGCCGGGCCGGTCCGCCCGGCCGGTCTTCAAGAGGCGGCTGGAGCGGGGGTCCGGGGCCGAACACGGTTCAACCACCGACCCCAGTGACGTGGCCTCACCCACCGGACGGACGAGGCTCCAGGAGACCCCAGAGACGGCCTCCAGACCTGGGGCGGCGTGGCGCAGGGGAGCTCCCGGCCCCACCCCCGTGGGTGCCCCCCGCGCCACGTTCCCTGAGCCCCAGCAAATCCTTGCGCCCGAGTTGGGGCCCTGAAGCCCCTCCAGGCCTACTCTGCCTGCAGACACCCCGAGTCCTAGTCCACAGGGAGCAAAGGCGAGCGTGCTGTGCACACGGCCCCCGCAGTCAGGGGCGCCGCTCCCTCCTTCCGCGTCCCCCAGGGCCTACCGGTCTGTCTGCGGGCCCAGGCACGAGCACCGCCTCGACCCGGCCGCAGTGGTGGGTGTGGACCGCAGGCCGGCGGCCCGCCACCGCATCCTCGAGGGCAGCTTCCTGCGGCCGCTCTGGCCCGCCGCCGCCCGCGAGAGCCCGCCAGGCACAGAGCTTCTCGGGTGCTCGGTCCAGGTTGCACCCTGGGGACGTCCTCACTACTCTCCCCCTCTCCGGGAGGGGCGACCGGCCGGGTTCGCGCCCTGAGCCCACGCGCCGCACGGCACAGCGAGGCTGGGGCCGCGTGTGGGCGCCGCGGGCTCTGGGGCCACCCCTCCTTCGCGGACACTGGCCCCTGACCCCTGGGCTCCCGTGGGAGGGAGGCGGCGGAGGAGCAGGCCCCTGGCTGGGCTGCGCCAGGCCTCTCACTCACTCTCCCCTCGCCGCTGTCTCAGACACACACAGGCACATGCACCCGCACACACGCACACGTGCACACGCGCACACACACGCACCCGCACACATGCACACGCGCGCACCCGCACATGTGCACACACGCGCACGGTCCTCAGCAGCCCGCTGCGAGCTGTCAGGAGCACACGCCTCGCTTTGTCCGACTGTCCAGACACCCGGTGGGCAGCAGCACTCCAGGCACAAAACACGCGGCCGTGAATGCGCAGCTTGCCCGCCTCGCCCATGCCCGCTGGCACAGGCACCCAGGTGCCCCGTCCCCACTCCGGGAGGGAGGCCCGCCCTGATGGCCGCTGCCCAGCGAGCAAGCCGAGGCCCGAGGGGCAGCTCAGTGGGCAGGGGCAGGGAGGGCTCCCGGTGGCTCCCGCCTGAGTCAGACCCTGTCTGCAGGCCGAGGACTAAGAGCTCGTCCAGCTCCACAGCTGGAGAGACGTCCCGTGGGCGGGGTCTGTAGCCACTTCGCCTAGAAAGGGCACGGGGGAGGGCGCTGCTGCCCAGCAGGGACAGAGGTCCAGGGAGACGGAAAGTCCCGAGAGGCCGGGAGGACAAGGTCCAGCCGCTGTGAGTGTCTGGTGCACTGGCCGGCGAGGCCGAGCCTGGCCAGGCCTCCCATGCGGACCCACGGGACCCCTCCCGGGGGGGGAGGGGGCTGGGTCCCTCCCTGTGAAGGCCGCTGACCGCTGCCCACTGTCGCTTTTCAGGGGAAAGCTTCAGGAGAAAGGGGAAGATGGCGAGGTCGGTGGGGGCGCAGACAGGCTGTAGCCGGTCATCACAGGGCCAGCGGCCGCCCGCCGCCCTTAGCCGCGCTCCCGCTGAGCAGGGGCGGAGTGTCCGCGGTACAGTCGGTCTGCCGAGCAGCGAACTCCTGCTCTGCATAAGCAGACGGCCAAGCTCCGCGGCCACCCACGCGGGGAGGCAGCGGGAGGGTCCGCTTCTCGGGTGTCAAGAACAGCGGTAAATCGCCCCATTAAAGCGGCACAGGTGGGTGGCAGGGAGGCGGCGGCCAGGACTTCACGTCCTGAGGGCGCTGTCCACTGCTGGACGCTGGTGCGGCACCCGGCGCTCGCAGGGCCCAGGCCCTCCGAGCTCCCTCCAGCCTCCTCTAGCGCCCCCACGCTGACCCCACCTCCACCGGCCCCGCCCACCTGTCAGCCAAGGCCCAGCCCGCAGGGTCGCAGCCACAGCCTGGGGTCCAGATGAGGCCGCTGCCAGGGCCGCCAGGGAACACTGGCCGCTCGGTGACCCTCTAACAAGGCGGCTGAGGCGCCCGGGGCAAACCGCGGCCCCTGACCCCGGCCCCAGTGAGCCTGAGGGGCGGGCAGGAGCTGCGGGAGCGGCGGGCGCGGCGTCTGCCGCCTTGGAGAGGGCGCTGCGGACAGAGACCCAGCAAACTCGCTCGGGGCGCAGGTGGGCAGAGGCTGTAGCCCGGAGGAGGGAGGCGCCGGCTTGGGGTCACCGTGACCGGCTGGGGCTTCTCCAGCCAACAGAACATTCTCTGCTGTCTGGCGGCCACGCCTGGCAGGCCGAGCCCTCGGGGCTCCAGGGGAGAGGCCTCCCCTCCGCGCCGGCTCCCCGCGGCCCAGCAGGCCCGGGCCTGTGGCCACACCTCGCCCATCTGCCCCCACCGTCCCGGGCTCCTTCCCCGCCCACGGCGTCCTGACCCCGCCCAGCGTGAGCACCTGGGGCACTGCCCGCTGCGGTTCCAGTGGCCACGCCCGCAGGCCCACGGTGGGGCAGCGGGTCTTTAGGGGACACTCTTGCCCCTCCGCAGCCAGCGCTCCTGGCGTCTTCTAAACACCTGTCTGTCCTCCTGGCAGGGGCCCCGCCTGGAAGGGAGCCCGGGAGCCCCCAGCCCTGACCCACGCCAGGCGCTAGCGGGAGCCAGGCCCCGCGGCCCCAGGCCCCGACTCGCACCAGCTGAGCATTGCGCGGCTCCCGCTGCGTCTGCTGCTCCCTGCCCCGCATCCCGGAAATGAGCCTGGTCCGTGCCAGCCGGTGTGCGGGTCACGAGCCCGTGGCCTCAGGGTCCTCGGAGCTGACTGACCACAGCGTCTGGTGGGCCGCGGGGTCAGCCAACACTCCAGGCCTGGGGAGGGGGAGGCCTGTTCCCCGCCCCGCGACAGCGAGACCCCTGAGCTGGGGCGGAAGCTCGGAGCAGGGCAGCCCCTGACACCTCCTGATGCCGCGCCTCTCTGCGTGCTGGCCCAGCTCAGCTGCAGCTTTGGAGCCCCCCTGGGAGAGGCTGCCCCCGCAGGTGCCTCCACACAGGCAGCGCCTCCAGACGCTCTGGGCACCAGAGAAGTCAGCTGGGGCTTGCTGACTGTGGACCCTGCCTCTGGGAGGCCCCGAGTCCTGTTCCCTGAGCGAGCCCTGAGGAGATGCGCCTCCCCCTCCCCGAAGCCCTGGCTCCCGCCCCTCTGTGCTCCTTCAGTGACAGCATCTGGGAACTGCCCCACCCCACTTCCCGGCCCTCACCTGGCCCTCTGCCCACCGGCCCCTGCGATCCGATATCCTGAGGACCGCTGAGTCATCACATGGGGGTCACAAAACCTCTAAGACAAGGAGGCAGCCCCGGCACAAGAGAGCACAGGCTCCCGCCACCTCTGCTCACCCACAGCCGCGCCCAGGCCGCCCACAGAACCAAGCTGCCCTGGACAGAGAGGGGCGCCGGAAGCACGGGAGTTCAAGGCTATGGGCAGTGCAGACACGGCAGACAGTGCAGTGCCTTCAAACATAAGCTCGTCAGGAAGAAGGAACAGCCCAAAGGAGCCTGCACTTCTGAGCAACCGCAAAGCGAAACCTGGTGACACAGGGTATACCTCAGACAGCGCCCTCCGTGCCCTTGGTCTTGTTGACGCTGGTGGGATTCCACACCCAAAGCTGCGCACGCAAGGCCACGTCGCACAATCGAGAGCCAGACCACGTACGGCGAGCATCAATGGATACGGCAGTAAATGTGAAGGGGTTAAAAATCACATAAAGGGGGCCTCCCTGGTGGCGCAGTGGGTTAAGCAGCGCACTATGAAGCAAACCGCAGCCACTGCAGCATGAGTTCGATCCCTGCCACCTGCCTCCAGCCAGGGAGGGGACCCACATGGCACAGCAGACCTCTCCTGCTGTGCCCACTGCTCCCCTCAGCAGTGTATTTCTGTTGATCTGCCTGTTCTGCTCCCCACTCTGTCTGTGGTGAATCCTCTCACCCCTCACACCTCTGGCCTGTACCCCAGTGCTTGTATGCATAAATAAATAAATCTTTAAGAAAAAAAAATCACATAAAGGATATTCTAGGACAATAATGAACTTAAGTTAGAAAGTAAAAAAGATATTGGGAGATTAAATTTCTAAATAAGCCATGCCTTGTAGATGAAAACAAAATATTTTAGAAAATAGTCAAACCAAATAATAATGAAAATAAGCATTAAGATTTTGAAGATGTGCTTAGAGAGAAAATTATAAGCTTAAGATGTGTGTGCAGAAGAGTCTCCAACTTTAAACACTTAGTTGGGGTGAGGGGGAAACACAGTCAAAAATGTAATGAACTGAGCATATGATTCAAGAACACAGCAAACACAGAGCAAGGTAGACCTAATTAGGTGGAAAAAAGCAATAATAAAGGCATAAATCAACAAAATAGAAAGCAAAGAAGATAAATGCAATTTATAAGTCCCTATATAATGGTTAACAAGAAAAGGGGGAAAGACGTTAATAGCATACAGAATGATGGACAGAAAATACCGCAGAAGCTATAGATTTTAAGGGGAAATAAAGGAATATTTGAAACAGACCTCATGCCAGCAATACAAAACTTAGGTGAAATGGAAAATTTTTGTGAAAAATCCCCAGCTTCCCAAATTTGAAACAAAATGAAACCAAAAGCCTGAATAGCCTTATATCTGTTAAGGAAGAAAATAACTTTTTTCAGAAAATAAAGGAAGGGGGAGGGGGGCGTTTGCCAACCAATTACTTAAGGTTGGCATAACTCTAATACAACCTGAAAACTATAACAAAAGGCACAAAATTACGCCTCACGGACAGAGATGAACCTGCCTTAACAAAGCACTCACAGACCCACCAGCAGTACTCAGGATGGCGCCACCACCGTGTGAGGACGCCGGGCGTGCAAGGCCGCTCGACAGCAGGGAAGCAGTAACCACAGCGCAGCATTGCCAGAGCCCAAGGGGGTGTGCCGACCGCAAGAGATGCGAGAGAAGCATCTGCCCCCTTGCAAAATCCCACAACAACAGATCTCAGACAACAGACTAGAAACATCTTTGGCCCGCTTAAGGGATCAAAAACACGCCCACCGCGAAAACGACGCCGTGGTGTCGGCTCGGAAGGATGCACAAGGAGCAGGCTCACCCCAACCCTCAGGCCACGCGGGCCACTGCCCAAGACACGAAAAGCCGGGAGTCACACGGAGGTTACAAAAGGGAGTAAACTACTCAGAAATCACTCAGTGTTTACATAGCAGAGCCTAAGAACGTAGAGCTACTAAATTTAGCAAGGTCACAGAATCCATGTTTACATGTAATAATGAATTGTACTTCTATGGCCTAGCATAGAACAATTGGAAATGAATCATCTTCGTTTCCAATAGTATCAGATTAAAAAAACTTCATAATAAATCGAATAAATACATGTGATAATAATAATTTGCTAAAAACAGTAAATGGCCGAGTCAGTAACTGGAACGTAAGCCAAGGAAGCGCATCCCAAGCTCGTGGCTTTGGAGGCCCCATATGCTGAGATGTCGGTTCCTCCACATTTCTCTACACCTTAAACATAAGCCCAGTCAAAAGCACAGCTGGCTATTTTGTAGCAGTTCATAAGCTGGTACTAAAATTTGTATGGGAAGAACCTGAAACAGCCAGAACGCTCTCAGGAAGCAGTAAGGCGGGGCCCAGCCGCCGACCCCAAGACCCACCCCCGCTCGTGGCGGGCGGGAGCCGGTGGGCACCACAGGCGCCCGGCGCGGACCGCGGGGCGAGCCAGATCCCAAGACGCTCGGCGGATGGGCGCGGCGGGGTGGGCTGCACCCGTAGCCGCGCGGCAGGACTGCGGCTGAGCGCTGAAGGGCTCCCAGCCCGGCGCCCAGCCTCGCGCCCCCGCTCTGAGGCTGGACCCCGCACGGCCAGCGCCCGGCCGTCTGCAGACCACTCCGCCCGGCAGCCCGCGGGGCGCCCGGCCCGGCGCAGGAGAGCCTCCTTCCCGCGGAGCAGCAGCGCCAGGCCTGGCCCCACCGTCGCACTTCCAGCCCTGAGGAGCCACGTCCTCACCGCTGCCCGCTGCCCGCTGTCCGGGCACCCCAGCCGCAGCTGCGACGACAGCATCAGAGGCTCCAGGAATGACACTGCTGACTTCAGGCAAAGAGGGCGCACCTGAGGGGCACACGCACAGGTGGCAGGTGGCCCCAGCCCCGCCCACACACCCGCTCCGGTCCCTGTGGAGGCCTCGTCCAGCAGCCCCCTCCCGGACGCAGGGACAGCCTGGGGGTCTGCCGGGACAGGTGGCGAGGCCATGGACCCCGTCCCGCGGGGATGGCGGGAGCAGGGGGCGCTCGGTGTGCCCGCGGAAGGCGCGGCCAGGGCGGAGCTGAGAGGGTCGCTGCCGCGGGGTCTGTGCCGGCCCGGCCACGGCCTCGGCGCGACCAGCGACCCACCCCGCTTGACCGAGTCAGCAGACGCCCAAGATGAGCCGCAGAAGCCCAGGGCCCTGCGAAGACGGCGGAGGACGCCGCGCCTGTCCCCGGACGGTCCTCAGCAGGGAGGTGCCGCGTCGCCCGCGCCCGCCCCCGGCCCGGCAGCCCGCGCTACGCCGGACCGGCCCTCAGGCCCGCGGCACGGTCCGGGCAGCCCCAGCCGCCCGGACACGTTCTCCCGGCCCACTCGCCCCTCCACCCCGGCAGGGCCTGTGCAACCGGAGCAGGTCCCTTCCCGCTCGGACAGCCCAGGCCGAGCCCAGAAACCCAGGGCCGGGCACAGGGCAGGCGAGCACAGAAGATGCCCCTCCCCACCACCCCGGCCTGGGAGGGGAAAACGAGGGGGCGCGCCTCACGGCCCCGTGTGACCCGGGCGCCTCTGTCCTGCACCCGCAAGCTGCGCAGGCCACGGAGCTCCGCCCACCGCGCGCCGCCCCCGCCCCCAGGCCCTCCCCGCCGGCCGCTGCGGGCAGGCCCTGGTGGGAGCGGCCTCTGCAGGGCCACGACTGAGGCTCTCGTCTGGGGCTCAGGGCGTCCTCAGGAGACAGAGAGGGACCGGACGCAGTGGGCACACCGACGAGACGGTGACACGGCCGGGCTGGGGCAGCGGGAGGGCAGCGGGGAGGTCGCCGCGCGGGGCCCTGCCCTCGCCTGGGAGCAGCGGCTGGCTCTGCCCTCAGCTGCTGGCCCGGCCGCGGACACGCCTCCAAAGATCGCCCCGTGGAGATTCCCCGTGGGGTCCTGGGGCCCCCACACTGAGGGATTCTCTTATTGGCAAGACAGCGCCGGGGCGCGGCCACTGACCTCCCCTCTGAGCCGCCCCAAGTGGGAGGGGCGCCTGAGCGCAAGCCGGCCTGCCGGGAAGAGACGTCGGGAGCCCTCCTGCCAGCCGAAGCGACAGCCGAGGCCCTGGATGCTGAAGGGCAGCGAGTCTGCATTTCGGCATTGGCGCTGGCCGGCTCTAGGGTGGGGGCCCTGTCTGAAACGCCCTCCTCACTCTGCCCAGAGCTCCCCGACAGGCGCCCCTGGAGGAGGGAGACAGGGAAGGGGCAGGGCCCGGCGGGCGGGTAACCACAGGGCCCAGCGGGCAGCCCCCACCTGCGGCCGGGGTCAGCGGGGCCCGCGGGGACACGCCCGGGCCAGGACTCACCGCTCCCGGGCACCCACACTTGCACCCCAGCCTCAGACACACCCCAACACGGGTTGCCGCGCCTCAGGGCAGCCGGCCGAACACGCGGCCTTGACCACGCCCTGCAAGGCCCGCCAGCACCTGGCGAGAAAGCCAGTGACTGCCTGGAGGCAGGCCCTGGCGGGGTCCAAGCGGGCGGACACGCAGCCCTTGCAAAGGGCGGGTGCGAGCCCCCAGCCTCGCTGCCCGGCGCGCCCGAGGGAGGTGATCGGGCAGCCCGGGGACGCCCCACCCGCTGGGCCAGCCTGTCCTCCCTGCAGAGCCCCAAAGGCCGTAGACGGGGGGCTGGGGAGTGTTTAAAGGCTCAAGTGTTTCTCCAGGAAGCCCTCAAGAGCCCGTATGTCACGGGATAGAAGTGATTGGAGGCTGTCAGGGGTGCTTTCCGGCTTTCCCCACGAAGCACCTGGGGTTCGGGAGAGAGGCTCGGGAGGGAGAGAGCAGCGCGGACATGGCTGGGGGGAGCCGAGTGCACCGAACCCCAAAGCCGCTGCGCCGCCCACCCGCAGCGCGTCCACATGGCCACAGACAAGCAGCACTCGGAGGCAGAGCCCGCGTGGGCTTCCCGTCAGCCTCGCCGGCGTTTGCGGGCGCTGTGGGCAGCGGGACTCCCAAAGTCTCTTTACTTGGAAATTTCATCACAGTGATTTAGCGCAAACTGCAGCTCGCGCCCCACATCACCCGTGACGCTGTGCCGCCCACTCGGTCTCCGGCCGGCCCGCAGGCGAGGCGCCTCCTCCACCCGCACCTGCTCACTCCAAGCTGCCCCGAGGTCACCGCGACGCCCTCAGACAAGCCCCGCTCTGCAGCCCGCCCGCCCTGGCGCGGCACAGCCCAGCTGGGGGCCCGGCCACCCCGCGTCCAGCTCCAGGCATCCAGCTCCACAGCTCCTCCGGCACCGGGGGCTAACACGGAGGGGCTCACTGGCTCCACCCAGCGCTGGGGGCGGGAGCTGCGGGCAGCAGCCTCCTGGGTGCGCCATGCCCCTGCATTTGCTGAGAGTCCGCCACTCACCCAGCACCCCCTTATCCGAGGGGTGCACTCCAGGACCCCCGATGTGCAGACAGTCCCAAACCCCCATCTGCACACGGCCCCCGATGCCACACGGTCCAGCGACAGCTCTCTGGCCCGCGGCGGCCTGGACACAGCAGCGTGGGCGTGATGGCCTGTGCTGTCCTCTGTGCTGCCCGAGACGGGTGGACTGCGAGCCGGGCGGCGAAGAGGACAGCAGGTGGCGCCACAGCTCCACAGCCTCTGGTGCAGCAGCTGCAGGGGGGGACCCCACTCGCGCGTGTGTGTTCCCGGGCCGCAGCGGCCGTGCCTGAGGGGCTCAGAGGAGGCTGAGCTTCCCACAGCCGGCCAGGGCCGGTGTCCAGGGTGGCGGCTGACCAGGTCCACACCCCAGCCCCCTCCGGCCGCCGCGCTCTGCCGTCTCCCCCCGTGTGGGCTCTGGCCTGGGACGCACGGGCTGGGGCAGGGCGCACCGGCCCCTCTCGCTCCCCAGAGACCCAGGCAGGTCAGTAGGCTGGAGGGCCGAGGGGTGGCCAGAGGGGCCGGCCCTGGGCCAGCCCACGCCCACCAGCCAGAGACAGAGCAGGCCCGCCAGGGAGCCCCCAGCCACCGGGAGCCGGGTCGGGCCTGCCGGGGTCAGGGAGACCCACAGCCCAGGCACTGCCCCGCGGTGGGCAGGCCCGAGCGTCACCGTGACGCCGAGGCCGGGCTGTGTGCCCCTCTGCCCTACGCTCTGGGTCGGGCACTCCCGGGCACCCGGCCTTCTGGCCGCGGGAGCGCAGGGCGTGGCTCGGCCGTGGCTGCTTCGACTTTCAGCGGTGGGTGCGACGGTCAGGGCCCAACAGAGGGGCGGTGACGACTTGGGCAGCACAGACCGTACGGGCCATCGGCGTGCACCCCACGTCCTTGGCCAGGGCCCCGATGCACAGACACCCCGGCAGGACAAGGCAATTCCCCGTTTCGAGGAACTTTGTGTAAAAACGTTGTCCCCACGTTCGCGTATCCTGAAGCTGAACATTTGCTTCTGAGTGAGCGGCCTGAGAAGCTGCTCCCAGATGTCCACCATGGCCAGGACGCGCAGGACACGGCCTCGGCTGGGGAGAGGGCCTTGCAGACGGCACGCCTCGACCGGCCCACCGGAGTGGCTGGCCTGCCGGCCGTGACCTCAGAAGGGCTGGGGTGCCCCCAGCAGCCAGGAGACCACGAGGCCCGCTGCCGTCCAGGCCCAGCCGCCCCGCGCAGTGGGCTCGGCCACAGCCTCTGCAGGGCTCGGCCCAGAACCGGGGTCATGCTCTCTGTCCAGCCCCCGGGGCGGT
This sequence comes from Galemys pyrenaicus, assembly GCA_019455555.1. Classification (NCBI taxonomy): domain Eukaryota; kingdom Metazoa; phylum Chordata; class Mammalia; order Eulipotyphla; family Talpidae; genus Galemys; species Galemys pyrenaicus. The sequence goes on along the minus strand of JAGFMF010011658.1, from coordinate 15,997,637 downwards.
CGCTTGTTGCCTCGACACCTCCCCCCCCCCCCCGCGGGTGTCCAGAAGGAGTGCCTGGTGGGGAGCAGGCACCCGCTCCAGGAGGGCAGCGGATGCTGCAAGGGCCGCTCAGGGCTCGGCTGCCGTCCGGCCTCTCGCCCCCTGCCCTCCTCGGAGAGGCCGCGGCTCGGAGCTGTCACTCACGGATTCCCCACGCTGCCCAGAACACTTAGAGGAAAAATATTTTACCAAATATTTTATTCTTCTGGAAGACATCCACTTAATAATGGGAGAAATACAGGTTTGTGCCTGTCAAAGCCATTTCCTTGGGGCTTCATTATAAATTTCTCTGCCTCGTTTGAAGGCTTGGGGAACTTGGTGTAAAATGACCCTATTTCCCCTCTAAAATCTATGTGGCCACATCAAAGTTAAAATTACTTTTCCAAAGATCACATTGCTTTTTTGGTTTTTCTCTGCTTTATTAATAATGCATCAGGCATGTACATGACTCTCCTTCCAGTTTTATTTCCAACTTGAATAATTTGAAAATAACACCGAGACCTTTTGGCTGGACACTGGAAGGCGCCGTGTAGACGGGGCTGGGGGGCTGCCCTCGCCGGCACCCCGGGCGGTGATCTCAGCGGACACGTGTGCCACCATCCACAGGTGCACTCGTGTGTGTGCACGCGTGCCCTGGTGTGTGGTGTGCGTGCACGTGCACTGGTGTGCAGTGCGTGCACGTGTGTCGGTGTGCTGTGATGTATGCACGTGTGTGCTGGGCGCACGTGTTGAGCGCTTGTCTGTCTTGCACACGTGTTGCATACGTATGTTGTGGATCAATGTGTGTTGGCACGCGTGTGCACGTGTGTTGCGGGATGTGTGTGTCCCTTTCTGGAAAACGGCTGCAAGGACCACCCTGCAAGGGGAGGGGCAGCTCGGCGGGTGCTTGCCCCGCGCCTGCCAGCAGCCGTGGCCGGCCCGAGCGCCCTGGACGCCACACCACAGGCGCCGGACAGGCTGGACATCCCACTGTCTCGAGGGCCGGGCCGGGCCGTGGGCCCCTCACCCATGGCACCGTCTCGCCCGCCGTGGGCCCAGCGACTCAGCCCCACGGCCGTGCTGACCAGCGACGGGCCCACCGGAGGGACGCCCCGGCATAGGAGGGGCGTCCGGCCAGGCCCCCGCAGCCACGGCCCTTCCTGGTGCCAGAGCCACATGAACGACACAGAACTATCAGTGCGGCAGCGGCCACTGTGACCTCGTGGCCGGCCTCTCGCTCCTCTCACCTCCGTCTCCAAGTTGGTATTTCTCCTGCCCCAGGCCAGGCCACCCCGGCACCGCACGCCCTCCGCAGCCCGCTCGCCCCCGGCTTCTCGGGGCCTCCCCTTGACGCCCCAGGAAACCGCAGCCTGGCCCTGCGGCCTGGCCCGTGGCCGGGCTGGCAGCCGCCCCCGCCCAGCTCCCTGACCCTCGTGTGCCCAGCTCCAGCTGCCCACCCAGGAAAAGGAGCAGGGTGGGGGTGAGGCGCCCCCAGACCCTAGGGGCGAGGGTCCCTGCACCCTCCCGGGCCAGCCCCAGACCCCGGGCAGGCCGGCAGTGGCTCCATTGTCTCCTTGGAGTCCGGCTCCCTCCGACCAGCAGGCTCCAGGGAGTGTCCCCACAGACCCGGCGAACGCGTGGACGCAGGGCCAGGAGGCCGAGATGGAGGCCCGGAGCCGGCGTCCATGCTGAGGTCTGCTGCCCCCTGGCGGCCCACGTGCCGCGCAGCTGTGGAGGACGGCCTGGGGGGCTGGCTCCCTGCTGACCCGCTGCCTCCAGCCTCAGGGGCCTCGATGCCCGGGACCCCGCCTCCAGGCGGGCGCAGGGACGCGAGGGCAGGGTGGCAACCTGGGCGGAGCCGGGGCGCAAGGGACACACCTGGACCGCGTGGGGTGGCGCCTCACCCGCCCGCATCTGTCCGCGGGAGGCCGCCGGGGGCAGTGGGCCCCACCATGCCTTGCACGCCCGCGGCTCGGGTCGGGGCCACAAGCGAAGCCACGTCTCTCCTGGAGCCCCGGTGTCCGCGGGGCCAGATGCGGCGCCTGCCTGTTGTGTTCCAGACCAGACAAAGCACAGGACTCGGGCTGCAGAGGGGACGGGGCGTTTGCAGGAAGCGGAAGAAGTGACAGTTTATTAAAAAATATAGGCTATACGGGGGAAAAGTAATATTGGATTTTATGATTATTTCATACTGGGAATTGTTACATAGCTCCACGCCTGCTTATTATATAACTACAGACTGCAATAACACGCTGCAGCTTGTAAAGTTTGAACAAGCAATTTTACATAGCTACGTTTAGAAGGTTGGTTGGTTTTTTTATAGATTTGCTTATTTCTGCACACAAGAACTGGGGTGTAGGCCACAGGCATGGGGGTGAGAGGAGTCGCCAGAGACAGAGCGGGGAGCAGGACAGACAGACTGACGAAGTGCACGGCGGAGGGAGCAGCGGGAGGCAGGAGAGTCTGCTGCACCCTGGGGGCCCCTCCCTGGCCGGGGATTGAACTTGGTCTGCAGCGGCTGCGGATGCTTCATGGTGCTGAGACTTAATCCTTGCACCCCCAGGGAGGCCCCTTAGAAAACTTCATGTAAAGAGCGGGGGGGGGGGGGAAGCATGTGTTCCCACAGAGCTGCTTTGGGGTCTGGTGGGGGCGTTACCAGGGCGTTTGCTGCACATTCTCCTGAACCCCCGAGTCTGCAGCTCGCTGGGGGCGCTGCAGCCTTCATGCCCATAGGCGGCCACAGCCCAGGCCCTGCACACCCTCCCAGCTCCCGCCGGGACAGGCCCCCACCAAGCTCCTGAGGGGAAGGTGCCCGCCAAACTCTATGGCTGGGGGAGAGGGCGTGGTCAGGGCTGGTGCCTGAGGTGGAGGCCCAGGGAGCTGGGAGGCTGCCTCCCACATCTGCTCCCGAACCCCCAGCCCCCCTTGGAGGCCAGCCCCCCACCCCTTGCCCCCACCTCCCAGGACTAGCCCCATGGGGCCCCCTGCTGCCTCCCCAGTAGCCCAGTCAGAGGACCTGGAGCCTGGGGCAGAAACGCCGCAGCCCCCCGTAATTTGCTTCGGAGGCTCCTGTCAAAACAAAGGATGAAATTAACTTCTCAGTGGCAATATTAGTTCAGCATCAGACAAACAGAAAACCACCAGCGGCCTTCCGAGGAAGCCGCATCCCACGGCTGCCTTCCCATCTGGGTCTAAATAAATAATGAGGGCATTAATAGAAAACACAGCTATTTACCTAAAAAACAGAATTTCAAATTCCACGAAACAGTTGCTGGGGTTTCAAGCTCTGATGGGAGAAGAATAGCATCAGCCAAATTGTAGTTTCAATGTCAATTAAGCCAATAACGAGTAAGTGCATCTGAGTTTCCCGTCTAAGAACGACGCGCTTGGCCGCTCTCTAACGTGCTGACGGAGCGGCCTGCACGCTGCCCACACACGCGCGGTGCGCACCCGCGTCTCAAGTCCCGCTGGGCGCGGCCAGGCTGAGGACGGCGGGAGCCCTCTGTAATTCACCCCAATGCTCGGACAACCACGGCCGTGAGAACCTGTGCGATCAAACGTTCCTGCGCGTTTCTGAGCTGCATCGGAAGCCCGCGCACAGGCTTCCCTCCGCCAGCCGGCGCGCCGAGCTCTGAGCCCCGCAGGAGAGCGCGCAGGCTGCTGGAGGGGCGAGCCCCACGGCAAGGACCCGCGGCCCAGACGCGCGGCGGCTGGCCGAGGGGCACGACCCCCCCGCGCCCAGGAGCCGTGGCTCTCGCTCCCGTGGAGCCCCAAGCGGGGGCCGCAGGCGTGGCAGCAGGTCCTCGGGCTGCTCCCGGTCCCGAGTGGCCAGTTTGACGGCCTGGGCGGCTGGGCCGCAGCTCTGCCCGCTGGCCATGGCCTGTGCCCGCGGGCGCCAGCTGGGCGCCAAGCTCCCGGGAGCGCAGGGCGCAGGCTGGGTGGCCAGGGAGACGCCTCCCAGGCCCCCACGGGACCAAGCCGCCCGGTGAGCGCACACTGGCTGTCTGGCGGGGCGAGCGCGGGCACGAGGGGCACTGGCACCGCCCGCCCTTCCCCTCGGTCCCGCCCAGGCCTGAGTTCCAGGGCGCCCACAGCCCACTGCTCATGCCAGGGGCTGAGCCCCGTCGCCCCAAGCCTGTGTGTATAAGCCGAACCCAGCCCGCGGGGGGGGGGGGCACCTGAGGGGTGCTGAGGGCAAAGCAAGATCCCTGGGCCCCCTGACCCTCAGGACGGAGCCACGAAGGGGCAGACGCGGCTGCACCCCAGGACAGGCCCCGGCACGGCCCACCGGTCCGGGAGCGAGGAAAGCCTCTTGGGCAGCGCCAGCGTGGGCACGCACACCCCAAACACAAGCCCGTGCCGCCTCCCCCAGCTGGTGCCATGCCTCCCGCCCACGCCCCACCGCGAGAGCCAGCTCCCCCCTCTCCTGCAGTTGGCTGGCGCCAGGGGCACGGCAGGGGCTGCCCCCACGCCGGGCAGCCGCTCCCGGCACGGACGGGCCAGTAGCTCTGAAACCGCTCTCGAGCGAGCTGGAGCAGAACAGCGGGTAGTGGGCGGGCGGGGCAGCCGCTGGGGCAGGCACCTGGGACTTGGGCGGGCCGACAGGCCACGGTGCAGGCGCCGGGGCGCCCGAGAGAACCCCCCGACTGTGTGTGACCCCGAAGGGCGCTCCCAGCTCACGGGACTTCGGGCCACGCTGCTGGACTCGCCGTTGGCTGCGGTGCCGGACCCGGCCTCCCGGCACGCCTGGGCTAACCAGCCCCTGCCTTGCCGCGCCGCTGGACGGGCGTCCGCGGGCGCCTGCTCGCCCGCGCGGGAGTCCGGAGAGGCGCGCTGCCGCGGGCCTGGCACAGCCGGCTCCCGCGCCCGCCGGGAAGCAGCAGCCCCTCGCGCGTGTGAGCCCGGCCACCCCGCCTGAAGCGCGTCTGCGGCCTGAAGCGCGTCTGCGGCCCCTGAAGCGCGTCTGCGGCCCCTGAAGCGCGTCTGCGGCCCCTGAAGCGCGTCTGCGGCCCCTGAAGCGCGTCTGCGGCAACCGACGCGCGCGAGGTTGACGCCTCCGCGGGACTTTCTCAGCGAGACCCACCGTTTCCTTTTACCAGCGACGGGTCCAGCCAGACCCGCAGCGTCAGCGTGGACGCCGAGCGGGCAGGGCCCGCACCCCAGCCCCGCGGCCCGCACCCCAGCGCTCCCCCGGCGGCAGGGGCGGGTGGGGTCGCAGAGCCGGCTGTCCAGCCGACACACCCGCACAGGCAGGCGGGACAGCAGCGCCGTTCCCAGGAGTGAGCGCGGGCCTGCGCGCACCCGCACGGCCCGGAGCCGCGCCTGCTGCAGCCCTCGAGGGGCAGGGGGCTGGCAAGTAGGACCCGCGTGGACCCGCCGCAGCAGGTGCTGCAGTGCAGGCCCTTCTCCAGGGCCGCGTCATGGGGCCAGGGCAGGGCCCACGGCCCGGCCACTGTCCCAGACCCCGAGCCTCTGTGGCCGCCTGTGCCAGAAGGGGAGGCGGGAGTGCAGAGCCACGGCAGCCGGAGGATGCTGGGCCAGGGGGCCCTGGCAGGAAGGCCGGCCGCTTCCCCTGGACAGGGGGCCACATCAGGCGCCAGCGGCTGCTGCCTTTGGGGGCGGGGCCACAGCCTCACTGCCAGGGGGCACAGCACCCCAAAGCTCGCGCACTGTGCTCAGGCTCCCAGGCGCCAGGCCCACTGGCTGCCACCCCGAACCCCCGACTGGGGGTCACTCCTCAGTCACCTCCCAGAAGGAGCATCTCAGACCTCAAGTATCACTTTCCCACCTCCGGGCACTGCCTCGCGGGCAGTCCAGAGGGGGCAGGAGCAAGCGGGGGACTCAGCGGGTGCAGCCCACACGGAGTGCGGGCACCGTGTGCCTCGACAGGTCAGAGTGCAGGTTGGGGTGCAGGCAGCGGCTCCCAGGGAGGGACACGGCCGGGTCGGGAGCCCTCCTAGAGCCTGCCCCATGGGCCCGCCAAGTCAGGGACCAAGCGCAGGGCGCGCCCGCAGGACAAAGTTGGGGACCCTCTCTCGTGCCCCTGCTGCGCAGCGAGGCCAGGTGGGGGTTCACTGTGGACTCTCCAGAGAGGGGACTCTGGAGCCAGCAGCAGCTCGTCCGCCTGGGACACTGAGTCTGGCCAGCCAGCGGGGGCAGTGCTGAGCCCCGCCTCAGGTGACGCCCCACCCCCACGCCCCTGGGCCGAGCGGCCACACCTGCGTAGGTGGGCGCCACCCAGGTGCACCAGGCCCCTCGCGGCTCCGTCTGCCAGGAGGCCAGGGCCGGGCCGGGCAAAGCCTGATGTGGCACCTTTTCCCTCCACCCACAAAACCCGCAGGCGGGGGACCCCAGCTCGGGCAAAGCGCCTGGGAGGAGCTGTACCCCAAGTGCCTCTGAAGACGTCCACTGGGGGGCAGCGCAGGCCTGGGGAGCATGGCTTGGGGTTCTGAGCCAGACCCCAGCGGCCCTACTGATCCAAGTCTGACTCGAGGCCCGTTTCTGGGGAGCAAGTTCCCGTCATTCTCCCCTCAGCGAGGCCAACGGTGGATTCCGGCCCCTCAGCTTCCTCAGCAGGCTGCCGCTGGCCGCCGGGCGCCGCTTCGTGGGGGACAGTCCTTCCTCGAGTGCTATTGACGTGCCGCGGGCCAAAATCACGTCACTTCGGGGTGCAACTCACCCCCCGCCGGGCACGCACCTCACGCCCAACCCACCGGGGCCGCTGGGCGCGCGAGCGGCTCGGGGCGGATGGGGCCGGTCTGCGTGCGCCCTGGCAGCCAGGGCGGAGCGGGCGCGCGGCTGCCGGCAGCGACGGATGAGCCCACCCGGCGGGGACGCGTCTTAATTGCCGGCGCTGATGCATCTCTGCAATATGCCGCGCCCGGCAGAGACGCGTGAGATTAACAGGCGCAATTAGCGGCCGCTGAGCTTCAGCGCGAGACAGAGCGGGCGTTTACTGCACGATTTATGTCTCCTCACCGCGCCGAAGTCAGGCTCGGAAGAGGCCCACGGCAGCGTCTTTGGAGGGCAGCAGAGGACGAGGCCGCGTCAGCGGCGAGGCGTGAGCCCAGGGCCCTTGCGCGCCGAGCCCTGACCCGAAGGCCGGTGGTGGCGCGTGGGAGCCGAGCACCTGCCTCCACGGGCTCGCACAGCCGGGCCACCAGGGCCGGTGAGGCCCGCACGGCACGGGCAGGCTGCGGCAAGACACAGGCGCCCGCGGGCCTGCAGGTGCTCAGGCCGCTGGCCGGGCCGACTGACCAGCAGGCCACGGCCTGGCCGCGAGGACGCCCCCCGCCTGCCCAGGTGCACCGCTGGTGCCCACAAGGGCCCGCCGCCCTGAACAAAGCAGAACCACCTGGACACCGGGGTCCTGGCCAGGGCCGGGTGGCCAAGAGCTGCTGCCAAGCGTGGAACTCAAAGGGACACAGGCGCAGAGGGGACGCCACGCAGACCTGGGGCTCAGAGGGGCCCGCCTGAGGCCACACCACTGGGGCAGGCAGCAGCCCTGGGGCCCGGCACCCGCTTAGCCCAGCCGAGCAGCCCAGCCGGGCAGCGCCGCATGCCCACCGGAGCCGGGCGCAGGACAGGGCCAGAGACACGGACAGCCAGGAAGGCCCCACCGCCAGGAGCAGAGCCGGAGCCAGTTTGAGACTCTGGGGCAGGCACTGCTGGGTTGGGAGGGGAGCTGTGGGCGCCAGGAGACCAGGGCCTGGCTGCCCGGGCAGGGAAGGCGAGGGTGCTGGACGGCGCTGAGCACTGCCAGCCCAGGCCCCGGGAGCCGCGGAGACCGCGCCTGCGGCAGGCAGGGGCCTGGTCCCCCGGGCCTCCAGTCCTGCTGCTCCGTAAACCCGGAGCCGAGGGGAGACCGACCTCACGTTAATTTAAAAGCAAAGCCCAACCGCCCACAGCAAGGGCACCCAGAGGCCCAGGCCCCTTCACCTGTGCACAGGTGGGCACCTGGGCGGGTCAGGACGCCCACTGAGGAGCAGAACAGAGCCCCAGGAGCTTCTGGGGGCTGCGAGGCTGCAGCGCCGCCCCAGCCCCAGCCAGGTGGCCCTGCAGTGTCCCACCGGACCACCAGGGCCACCGCAGACCCTGCAAGGACCCTGCCTGGCACCGCCTCCCCACGGGCCTGGGGGAGCGGCTCCTGGGAGAGGGGAGACCCCAGCCAGATGCTGCAGCCTGGGCGCCCAAGGCTACGCTCGGTGCAGGGGTGGCCCAGAGGGCAGAACCGGGACTGGGGAGGGCGCCAGGGCCGGAACCCGCGCCCGTGAGCCGCTGCCCGCGCCCGCCCGAAGCAGCGCGGCCTTCGCAGCGGCTCGGAGCTCGGAGCTTCGCGTTCCTCAGAGGGACCAGGCACCGGGACCCTGCGCCGCGCAGCACCCAGAGCGCGCGCCCGCGCGCGCGCGGCCCCAGCTGCGTTCCGCGGGGTCGGGCAGGCTACTCGGTCTCGGGCGCCCCCTCGCGGCCCCCGGCCGCCCCTGCAGGCCAGGCGGGCGGCGGCGCGCAGCGCCCTCGCGTGGACACGTGTCGTCACCGCAGCCTCCGAGGCGCCGGGCTGCGGCCGCAACTGACCACAACTCCGCCGACCGCGCTGACCCGGCGCCCACCTCCAGGCCCGGCCGGCGCGGCGCGCAGGAGCGGGAGCCCGGGCTTTCGAGGCCGAGAGACTCTGTCTGGCAGCCGGTGAGCCAGGTCACTGCCCAGGCGAGGGGCGGGGGGCCGGTCCGGTCCAAGCAAGCGCCCTCCTGGTGGGTTTCTGCTCGCGCCCCCGTTGCAGGGTGGCCGCGGGCCCTTGTGGGGGGTCCCCGAGCCGACCCCCAGAGGCGGTGCACTGAGCCCTCAGGAAAGGGGGTGCACAGGGACTCATCTCTCCAGAAGGGGGCGTGCTGGGGAGCCCTCGCCACCCCAGATGCGGCTGTGCGATGACCTTGGTCAGCGCGCCTGGGGGTGGCCGGCGGGCTCCCCGCAGAGCCTGGGGTTTGCCCTAGGGACAGGGCCACTGAGCCGGGCACCAGCCTCGCGCCCTCCCTGGGCCCGTGGGGGCTGGCCAGCGGCTGCCCCTACTCCACCTCCCGCAGCACCCCTCCCCAGCTCCCCGACGGGCCTTTGGGAGGCTGGTCGGCAAGCACCAGAGAAGTGGGGGAGCTGGGCCGCCAGAGCCCCACTCTTGGCCGCACAAGCTGCGAGCCTGGAGCGGGTGGGCCCGGCGCTCCCTCCAGGGCTCCCACGGAGACGGCTGCCCCAGGAAGCTGCACCTTTCAGGGCGCACTCGGGACCTCGGCGGCTCGGACACCGCCCTGCCGGCCCTGCCGGCCCAAGCCCACTGGCGCCCGCCCAGAGTGCGCCCGGGGAAACCCAGCTTCGGGTGGACCGCGCACAAGGCCCGTCTGAACCCGCCTGCGCGCAGGTGAGGGCCGGCGGCCGCTCGCACTGGGACAGTCACCTCCTGTCCTTCTTGGAAGTCTGGGCCTGGCGGGGCCTGGCTCACCCAGAGCCGCCCAGCAGGCCTCCGCCCAGCCGCACCCACCCTGCCCCGGCCTGCCTGCGGACACCGCAGCCGTCCCCGGTTGCAGCCCAAGGCCCTGCGCAGCCCAGGGGTGGGGCTGAGGGCCCCGGAGTCTGCGGCCACACGGTCAGCGCCCCGAGGGGCGTGGCCTGCACCAGGGGGCCTCGAGGCGAGCGAGCTGCGTCCTCAGAGGGAGGCCTGCGTGGCCGCCGAGCCGGACTGCAGACGGGGCTGCCCATGGCCACAGCAGACTCCTCCGAAGCAACAACCCCATGCAGCGTCACCGCCAGCCGTCCGGACCGAAAGTGGACACGCCTCCTTCCTGCAGAAACCCACCCTGCCCAGCCCGGCAGGCACCAGCACCAGCCTGAGACTGCCCACGGCCGCACGTCCAGCTGCAGGGCCCGCCCCCAGCCTCCAGGAAGCCCTTCGGCCGGGCACTCGCTGCTGGGCACGTCCGCACTGGCCTCCTGCCCGGGCATCTGGTTGTCAAGGCCCTTCACTGACCCCCCCCTGCCCGGGCCCCTGGCCTCGCGGCCCCCGGGTGCTGCTGACCTGACCTCACAGGTCTGGACTCACCGCAGCCTGTAGGCGCGGGTCAGGCTGCCCCCGTCCAGCTGGTCCGTCCGGCTGGCAAGCGCATGGCTGGCTCAGCCCCCACCCATGGGAAGGGCGGCTAGTCCGTTCCCCTACGGCCCGACACTTCTCCAGAGGGCGAGTCCGCTTCCTCCAGAGACGTGGCCAGTGGGTGGACAAGACCTGGGGCGCCCGAGGCCACACGGGGGCGCACAGCAGGGCTCGGGGTCACAGGGCGCCGATCACCCAGGGGAGGCCCACGTGCCCACCCCCGGCCACGCCGACTGGGTTGGGGGCCGGGCGTGCGTGAGGGGCTGGCGGTGCCACCCCGGGCGAGTCCCGCCCGTCCCACACCCCCACAGAAGCCCCTGAAGGCCTGTCGTCGTCCCACTCTGGTCACAGAGCGATCCGCTCCGGGCCGCGGCCGAGCCCCACACGGACACCAAGGCCGAAGGACCTGCTGACCCGCTGCGCATGCGGGGCGCCCCCGCGGCAGCCCAGCCCAAAGGCACCCCGAGTTTGGGGCTAGCTCCCACGGGCTCGGGCCAGCTCGCAAGGTGCGGCCCCACAGCCGGGCGGCACCCGGGTCAAGGAGCCACGGGGCAGCAGTGGGCTGCCCGGCGAGGCCCCGGCCCAGCGCTCCTGGTCCCCGCAGCCGGCGCGGCAGCCCACCGAGGGCCCGGCGGTGGCCGGCGCCCGCCCCACACCCGCTCCAGCGAAGCTCAGGCCTGGGTGACTCTGCAAAGCCCACGCCTCGCAGCCAACGCCTCTCCGGCGCGCAGACCAGAGAGGGAGGACGCCGTGTGACCAACTGTCACTCCGAGGACATGCGCCATGGGCTGGAGAGCCCGGCCCGCCATGCGTGGGGAGCCCGAGGTCCAGCCGGCCGAGTCACTCACACCTGAGACAGACACAGCGAAGCCAGGCCAGGAGCGGCCAAGCCCGTGGGGGCGCTGCCCATCCGCAGCGGGGGGAGGGCATGGCCAGCACCCCAGCGCCCTCACTGCTGACCAGGCCCGGCCTGCAGGGGCCCGCTCAAGGACCAGTCGAGCGCGGTCCGGCCTCCGCCCCCAGCTCTGCTGTCACCCCCTGGACAAGCGTCCTGGTGACACGGTGGCAGCTTCGGAGGCACATCAGACCAGCAGGTGCCCACGTCCCGCGGCCCCCAGAGCCAGGCCTGGTGCCCCGGAGACCCTCAGCTGGACTCTGGAGCACTGAGGTGCTCCCAGCCAGCGAGAGGGCCGTGGCCAGCAAGGGGGCCACCGGCCTGCTCGCCGAGTCCGCAGCGCCACAGGGACGGGCTCTGGCGCCTCCCCGCCGGCCCCGCGCGTGCTCCGAAGAGCGGCGAGCGCCCCAGGCCCGGGCGGCCGGCACGTCGGGCTGGCGCGAAGAGACCATGCACGGCCGCGTCTGGCTGAACGTGGAGACGTTTATTGCCGTCCGCTCCGCTGGGCTACGCTCCGCCAAGCGCGGCCCCACGAGCCCCGCGGCCCCCCCGCCCCGGGCGCAGCGCAACGCCGGTGGCCGCGGCAAGCACCGGCGCCCTGCCCGGGTCGCTAGCTCTCTCCTCTCAGCACAGGCAGCAGCTCGCCGTTCTCCTTCAGCTCCTGAGAGAAAAGAAACAGCACGTGTGAGGGACGGGGCTCCCGGGCTCGCCTGTGTGCGCCGGGGCCACGCAGCCTCGCGGGCCACCCTCGCCAACCACGCCAGGCGGCGGTCACCGCAGGAAGCGCTCCTGCGCCCGCTCAGCGCCCCAGAGCGGAATGAGGCCGCCCACGCGGACAGCAGCAGCCCAGACGCACACGCTGGCGCGGGCGCGGCCCGCCAACCCGGGCGGGGTGCTGTGCAGACGCGAGTGGGCCGGCAGCGGCTGTCCTCCGGACGCAAGGCGCCCAGACAGCAGTAGCAGCCCTCGCTGCCCGCACGGCGCCCGCACCCACCGGACACAGCAGCAGGGGCATGGCTGGAGGCCCCGAGGAGCCCGTCTCCAGCTGTGAGGACGGCAAAGACAGCGCGGATTTCCAAACGTGCCCTTCGGGGGCCCCGACCGTGAGGTCACAGACGCGTCGTGCACCCAGGAAGGAGTGGCCGTGCAGCGTGGCCCAGAACTGCTGACCATCCCGAGTCCGGGGGCCGCGCGGGCCACCCACGCGCACAGGGCCAGCCTGCGCTGCGGCGAGGAGCTGGGAGCCCGCAAGCCACTCGGCGCAGCCCCAGCAAGCACAGCCCCTCAGCGGCCACCGCGCCTGCCTCCAGGACGAGCCGCTGGTGGACGGCCCGGCCCGGCGAGGCGGTGCTGTGGGGAGGCGGGGTCCTCGCGCCAAGCGCCTCGAAGGCTTTAGCTCTGGAGGCAGCCGGAGGCAGCATTGCTAGCATCGCTCGGCCCTTCCTTGCCTTCTGCTAACGTGTCCCGAGAAAGTTCAGCAGCCGGGAAGGAGAGCGGGGCCTGGGCGGCCCAGGGAGGGCGTGTGCAGCTTCCGGCACCACGGGGCGGGGGCCGGGGCCGGGAGCCACGCACAGCGAGGGCCACCCGGTCGGGAGGGCTGGGCCAAGGCCAGAAACAAAGGCCCAGCCCGAGCTTCTGTTCGCTCGGGGCCACGTCCAGGCCCCGGCGGCCGGCCTCACCTTGACGATGTCCAGCCCTCCGACGAGCTGGCCTCTGGCGTACAACTGGGGGTAGGTGGGCCAGTTGGAGTACACTTTCAGCCCCTGCCGGACCTGCAGGAAAGAGAGCTCTGAGCCTGCCCGGCTGCCCGCCGCGGCCCCGAAGGACGATCGCGCACACTTACTTCCTCGTCCTCCAAGATGTCGAACGTCTCGTACTCGATGCTGCAAGGGAAAGAGTCAGCAGAAGTGCAGCCTAGGCGCTGCAGAACTGGGGTGCACCAGGGAAGCTGGCCTGCCGCTGGGGTGCGTCCTGTGGGAGTGCGGGGTGCCCCGCCCGCCGACGAGGCATCCTCCAAGGTCGCGGGGCAGACACCAGTGGGGCTGCAGACGCCATCACGGGCAGAGCGCCCACAGTACAGGGCTGGGCCGGCTGACCTCCACGCCCACTCACGCCCTCTGCGCCCCCACACTGGACGGGGCACTCACAGCCACCACGACAGGACGCGGGGCCGAGGCCCCCCACTGGCCACCAGTGGCGCCCCTGGAGACGAGTGTCCTGCATGGCGCCCGTGGCTGGAGCTGTGCGAGGCCGGTGGCCAGAGGGATGTTTGGGGGGAGCCGCGGGGGTGGGGCAGGTGTGGGGCGGTCTTCGTATTCGGGGCGACCTCTCACCACTGTGCTTGGAGACAAGACCTGCGTACCCAGTGCTGTTCAGTATTTCCAGGATCTGTCTGCTGAACCCACACTTTGCTTCCTGCATCCAGAAAGAAAAGGCCAGGTCTGTAAGCTACCGGCCCGGGCGGTACCCGGTGCGCCTCCACGAAGGGCCGTGGACAGCAGCACCCCAGCCGGGCGGAGCCCCCGACGGCAGCAGCCCTGGCAGCGCACCCACAGCGTGCCCCACGGCTACCCGCCCCGGGACGCTGGCGCCCGGTGAGGCTCTGGGGCGCGGGCTGCCTGCTCCCAAGGGGCCGCCCGGCAGAGGTGGTCCAGGCATGGCCCTGAGCACGCGCTCCCTGCGCGTGACCCACCCTAGGAGCGCCCTGCGCCCCGCGCCACAGCTGCCCCGACGACCTGGCCGCCCGCCGGCAGCCCCGGTCACGCCCAGGCTCTGCGCTAAGGGCGCGCTAGCCTGTTTCACGCCGTGGGGCCCAAGCCCGGCCCCCAGACGAGCGCCTCATGGCGTCGACTGCTGTGATCAAGGACGGGGACACCGCCCTGGCTTCCAGAAGTCTCCGGAGGTGACATTTGGTGACCCCAGGAACACACAGGCGGCACGCTCCCAGCGCAGTCACTTTAGCACACAGCCAAGAGCAGGCCGTGCGGCCATGGCAGACGAGGGCCGGGCCAGCTGCACTGGACTCACGGGTCACGCACCCTCAGCCGCGCGTGGCCAGGGGCCGCCGACACCCCACGGCCCACGCGTGCCCACAGCGCTCCCCTCCAGCCCCAGGAGGCCCTGACGCCCAGCGGGCCGCGCCTCCACCCGCACGGAAGGGGCGTCCAGCCTGGGCGCAGGGGCCCTTCAGGCGACGCCCGTGGGCCGCCCGCCGGGTGCTCTCCGGGAAGCACCGGGAGCCCCTCGTGCCCCCGCGTGGGCACAGGCTGCTTGCCGCGGGGCCTCGGGCGGCCCATGGGCTCCGCACAGCCTAGCCCCGCGCACGGTGCCGCTGGCCAGCAGGCCTGGCAGCAGGGAGGCGCCCACGGAGGCCCCGGGCCCCACGGCCGCCGCAGTGCGGGGCGCAGAGCCAGCGCCCAGGAACCGTACCTGCTTGCTTCCCTTCATGAAGAGCATCACGGCGGCTCTGTTCGTCAGCACCTTGAGCCTGCAGAGAAGCAGCACGGCGGTCAGTTCGGCCTGCAACACCGGGCACGGCTCACCGGCACAGTGGGGCCAGCGGGCAGGCGCTGAGGCCTCCCTGGGCCGCGTCCCCCGAGGCCCCAGACATGGCAGCATCCCGGGCGACGCACGCTCTTCCGGCCGCGGCCCAGCCCACGCGCAGCACCGAGAAGCCACGGCGGCGGTCACAGCGAGGATGTCCGCAAGGCCTCGGGTCGCCCCAGCCCGACACAGGGGGCGCGCAGCACCCCTCCGGACAGGCACCCCCGCCCGTGGGCGTCCCCCCGGCAGTGGCTCCACTCACCTGACCCTCAGATGCTGCCGCGTCCAGGAACTCAGCTCCCCCGCCACTGACCAGGACCCCGGAAACCACCCCGGGGTCGCACCGCCCGCATAGGCCAGACCACCGGGACACGCGCTGCCTGGGGGACAGGCCGGCCGAGGCCCGGCGGGGCGGTGCCCAGAGGCGCAGGCGGGCACCGGTGTCCACACGGGCTCCAGGGCCCGGGCGCCACGCGGGGGCCACAGCCAGGCCTCGGGCACCGAGAACAGCAGCTCTGCCTGCCCCGCAGAGGCGGGGCACATCTTCGGGACGCCGACCAGGTCAGCGCGACTGCGCCTGCTCGGGTTACTCCGGCGCCCGGGGACAGGCACCGGGGCGTGGACTTGCCAGTCAGGCTGAGAGAATTTTCAAAAAGTTAAGTGGCAGAAAACCACACGTTTCCACACTGCAGCCCCGAAGCCCAGCGCCCGGGCGGGGCTAGCAGGCTGCGGCCCCCAAGCACGCTCCCTCACAGCGTGGAGATCCCAGCCGCACGTGCAGTCCCCAGAGTCCTCCACAGCCGAACCCAAGCTGTCACGTCGCGTCCCTGGGAGCCAATCAAGCCCCTCGGACCACGGGCCCAGAGACGCAGAAGCGCTGAAGACCCTGTGGCGCCGCCTACTCGCCCTGGCCCTGCCGCGCGAGGCCTGCGGGACGGGCCGCGGGCAGGGGCCTCACCCTGGAGGGCCCAGCAGGCTGGGCAGGCCCTGCTGGCACCCACCCCAGGCAGCCGTGACTGGGCGCGGATGGGAGGAGAGGCCACCGCCTGGGGCCGGC
Organism: Galemys pyrenaicus; assembly: GCA_019455555.1. Classification (NCBI taxonomy): domain Eukaryota; kingdom Metazoa; phylum Chordata; class Mammalia; order Eulipotyphla; family Talpidae; genus Galemys; species Galemys pyrenaicus. The sequence continues at coordinate 15,981,989 of JAGFMF010011658.1, read as the reverse complement.
CCAGAGCCAAGGCGCCTGCACAGGAGGCAGCTGCAGCGGCTGCAGGGCCGACGACCTTCAAGGCCGCTCACCTTTCTTCCAGCTTGGGCGCTTTGGGGCAGACCGTGTCCAGCTCTTGAGAGGCTTCCAGCTCCTGAAACAGACACCGCGAGGGGCAGCTCTGGGTCTGCGTGGTGCCGGCAGTACAGACCTGGCCCCGGAGTGTCCGCGCCCCGCCCCACGCCCCCACCTTCCCGCCGCCGCTCTGCAGCGGACGCCACAGTTTACCTTGACGATGTCAAGCCCCCCGATGAGCTCCCCGGAGACGTAGAGCTGGGGGTAGGTGGGCCAGTTGGAATAGGCCTTGAGGCCTTGGCGAACTTCTTCGTCAGAGAAGACGTCGAAACTACTGAACTGAATACTGTGCCTGTTAAGGATCTCCACCATCTGCTTGCTGAAGCCTGCACGCGGGAGGGAGCACGCCTCAGCTGCGCCCTCGTCCACACGCACACGGCGCCGCGTCCCAGCACACGCTGCAGCGGCCGCTGGGGCCCAAGCGCCACGCACCGGGGCCACCTCTGGCCAGGCTGGCGCAGACAAGGCGCGTGGCCGCTACCTCCTCAACCAGGCAGCTGTCTGAAGTGGGAGGAGCGAGCCGAGCCCGGCGCCCACCCCCGGCAGGCCAGGCCAGGGCGGGGCTGCACACGCAGGGGCCCGGCCCTGCTGACCTGGGGACAGTGAGCACAAGGCTGCAGGAAGCGCGGCAGCTGCCGTCGGCCACGCGCACACCCGACGCCCGAGCACCCCGCGGGTCAGTGCGGCAGTCTCTGCCTCGCCACCGCCTGGTAAAGGAAGGCTGCACGGGGCAGCCAGGCTCCTCTGGGCCGGCTCTCAGCGCCACACCGCCCCCGGCACTGGCTGCTGGCACGAGGGGCCCCTCCTCCAGTCCCCACGCCTCCCCAGAGGGGGTGGGGGCTTCCCAGGCCGTAGCAAAGTCCCCGCGTCCTGCGACTCTAGCGTCTCTTGGACACACCCTGTCCTGCCCCTTCTGACGCCACCTTCCCACCGCGGCGCTCGCCTGAAGACCAGAGTGGGCGTCCACCTCGCCGACGCCAGCGGCCTCGGCCAGGGATGTGTTCTTCCTCCCGTGTGCCCTGAGGCCGGGCCCGCCGGGCACAGGGGCAGGTCCGGAAGACACCCTGCCCCAGACACCGGCTCCTGCAGGCCGAGCCGTCCGCGGCACCTCTCGTGAGATGGACTCGGAGCTCACTGTTCGACCCTGCGAGAACAGGCCTGGCCGGCTGCCAGCGGATGCGCTTTCCTGCGGGCTGAGCCCCGGGAGGAACCTGCTTCTGGGCTTTCACTTGTCTGCAGCTGACCCGCCACAGTGAAGGGCTGGCCCTGATGGTCGCTCGGGCCAGTGTCCCCACGCCCTCCACGCGACCGGCGGGCCGGGCTCCACGCCCTCCCGGGCATCGTCCACAGACCAGGACACGCGTGGGGCCTGTCCCTTGCAGGGCTGAAGCGGGGACGGGGAACGTCGCGTTGAAGGGTAACACGGTAAGATAGCAAAACATCCACACGCACTTTCTTTAGGGAAAGCGCGTGCATGCCGTAAAAACGTCTGAGGGAAAAAAGCCAAGTTTTCAGCCGCCTCGGCGCTGGTCCTGTGCGTAACGGCCCGGCCCAGGCCCTCCTGCAGGCCGTCCTGGCCGTGCGCGAGCGCCTGCTGCTCTGCCGGCGGCTGACCGACAGCCAGAAGCCCCGGATGACCACGTCAGCCTGCACGTTCAAGGACTTAGCGTCCTCTTCAAAAGATGTGACCGCGCTGCTTCTGGACAACCCCCGAGTGCCAGAGGCTGCTGGGGAGCCAGCCCTACATCAGTGCGCCCCTCACGCGCTTGGGGCTCTCCGTGCACCTCAGCGCCGCAGGCCCCCGGCACGACAAGCAGTGAGGGCAGCGGCCGTGCGAGGCGGACCGGGCGGCCCCAGCGCTGCCCAGAAGAGCTGCCTGGACGCGGCAGCGACGCTGCTGGTCGCTCTTCCCCGCGCTGGGTGCTGGGTGCTGGCACGGGCGCCGCAGAGCGGGAGTCAGCGGCTGGCAGGTGCTCGGGGCCGTGGCCTGCGCAGAGGGCCCGGCGCGCAGCCGAGGGCCGTTGCAGTCACTAGGCTCCCTGGAGCAGGAGCGCTGCGGTGGCGCTGAGCAGCAGAGCGCAGGACCCCGCACGAGAGGGTGGGGTGGGCGGGACGCCGGGGGGCAGGAATCTGGGGTCCGGATGCCGGTCACCCCACGAGGCCGGCCCGCGCGTGAAGGGACACGGCTCCGGAGCCGTCACAGACGAGCACGGGGCTGCAGGTGCGGGCGCACGGAGCGAAACCGTCAGAGCCCAACACCCGCAACCCCCAACCACTCTTCTATCGCCTGCCGCACACGGGCCGCGCTGCCCGCCCCTGCCGCTGGCCGTGGGGCTCTGCGGCGCCCTCGGGCGGCACTGGGTGGCGGGAGGAGGCCACTCCCTCCCACAGCCTCTCCTCTGAAGTCTGACTCGTCCAGACAACACAGCAGACCCAGAGCAGCTCTGGAGTGGCCACCCCACCCGCCAGGGGCAGCAACTAGCCCAGGGTCCCTTCGATTGTCATGCAGAAAGTGTGGGGGCTGGGGCTGCACTGAAGAGGATGCCCCAACCCTGTGGGCCCCAGTGTGGCCACAGGTCCCCGCAGCGGCACGGACACGCCAGGCCGACAGCAAGCGCATGCTCCGGCCTAGCGAGGACCACCGCACGGGCAGACCTAGCCGCCAGCACGCCGGCCAGACGGGGCGACAGCGCAGCCCGCGCCTCCACGCGCAGACAGGCCCCCTGGCTGCAGCCGCGGGAGCGAGCGGCCAACCGCCCGGGAACAGCAACAGGGCACTAGGTCCCCCGCCTCTGCCCCTGGTGACCCCGAGCAGCCGCCCCCACAGGGTCCTTCCGTGGGAGGCAGAGATCTTGGGGGCAGGTTCGAGGCAGCTCCGGCCGGCCCGCCCGCACCCTCGCCGGCCCTCACCGCAGCGTGGCGCCTGGGGCGTCCCCTTCATGAACAGCACGCAGGGGGCGGCGTGCGTCAGCTTCTTCAGGCGCAGGCTGAGGTCCTCCTCGGGCTGTGGCGCGCCGGCCGCCGGGAGGGCGCCGCTGCTGGCGTGCCGCTCCACCTTCTTGGCCAGCTCGGGCGCGTGGGCGCCGTCCAGCCGGTCGACCTTCTGCGAGTTCTGGAGCGAAAGAAGCGCTGAGAGCCGCTGCGCCGCAGGGCCACGTGCGGACCCGGGCCCCGCCCGGCCCTGCTGGACACGCCGGTCCAGCGCGCAGCGGCTGTGCCCCGGGGGCCTCCCAGCCGGACACAGCAGGGCCTGCCTCTGGCTCGGCCGGAACAGCCTGTCGGACTCCAGGCCACCCCACGGCGGGTCAACCGTGGCCAAGCGCAGCGAGGTGCTCGGGGACGGGGGGACGGAGGGCGTGGGGGAGCGGGCCCGCGCCTGCGTCCTGAGGGGCCGCGCATCACGCCGGAGCCAGCCGGACACCCTCACGCCTGCTCCAGGCCGACGGCGACGCCAGCGGGGCAGCACCCTGGGCACCCAGCAGGGCGTCGGAGAGCAGGGCGAGCGGGCCAGGGCACAGGGCTGGGGCGGGCAGGGGCGCCCATTCTCACCCTTACCTTGAAAAACAGGAAGGTGGGGACGGAACTGATTTCATATTTTTCTGATACTTCAGGAACAGCTTCGGCTTCCAACTTTAAAACAAGACAATTTAAGCTGGATTATAAAAAGGTCTTTCAATAGGCAAATTGGCCCCCGCCTCCCCCAGGAAGGAGGGCCTTCTCCAGAGGGGCCCAGCCGGCCACATTTACATTTAAATGAGGCTCACTGGGCCCGCCTGTCCTGCGCTGCAGTATCAAAACAGGTCCAGAGGTTTTTATTTTGTTGCCCATTTCAAAAGATGCCCAGAGGCTGTGAATAAAATTTTTGGTGCACTAGTGACCTAGTAAATTTTCAACCCTATGCAGCTGCTACGATATTGAAATCCATAAATCACTGGCCCCGTTATGTCACAATCACGGTGCTTATTTTCTGCCCACAGCAGTTCTCGCTGTTGGCGCTGTGGACGAACTCCAAGAGGCAGTACATCACTAGGACAGCTCGGCCCCGCAGACTCCAGCAAGAAGGGGCACTTCTCAAGGAGCCCGGTGGCGGCTGCCCCTCTGCCGTTGACGCCTGCGGGCTGCTGGGCGCCAGCCCTGGCCTGTCTTGCACGAGGCGCTCAGGGACGCGCCGTCTGCACGATGTCTCCAAGCCCAGATGCCAGCGGCCTCCCGACTGGGACTCCACTCCCAAGCGAGCAGAACACCGTCGCTGTCAGCTGCCCCTGCAGGGCTCCGCCAGCCGCGGCTCTGAGAAAGCCCAGACACGCACCTCCCGCGGGCTGGAGAGCGCTACCAACTCCAAAAGCCAGTGGAAGCCGTACTCACATCACACTATACCTCCAGGAGTGAAAGCTACTGACAGATTATATGGCCGCAACTTTTTAACATCTCCATCTCCACCCTCCACACGCACCGACTTCCCGGGAGCGGCGGCCCCGGCCGCACCCTCCAGCAGGTGCTTCCCGCGGGGGCTCTGCTGGCCCGCTCGTCCACCTGGGCCGGCCCGAGGCCTCTGCGCCCCTTTCCTGCTTCAGAAACACCATTTCAAAACAGCACTCCGCTGACCACAGGGGCCACCCACCTCTGCTGCGTCATGCGATGGCCCCGCCAGCCGTGTGAGGCAGAGCCCTCGGGCAGCCCTGGGGGGACAGCCCTGGGTGGGGAAGGAGCCCCAGGGGGACAGCCCCGAGGGACAGCCCTGGGGGGACAACAGCCCTGAGGGGGGAAGGAGCCCCAGGGGGACAGCCCCGAGGAACAGCCCTGGGGGGACGACAGCCCTAGTGGAGCGCAGCCTCTGCCTCGGACGCTGAGCCCCTTCTCCGCCTGTGCCCAGCTGGCAGGTGCACGGGGCCGAAGCAGCAGCAGGGCACGCAGACCCTGGCTCTGGCCCTGCACCCAGAGAAGGGCCGGGCCGGGACTGCGGAAGCCTTGGCAGGAACAGCAGGACCACGCCCTACAGGCGCCACAGCCCGTGACCCAGCAGCCACTGACCGTCCCCCCCTGCAGGGCGTGGACACCTGATCACCGCATGGAGGGAGGGCTGCACACCTCACGGCCGGACACCAAGCTCCGCAGCCGTAAAAGGACTCAGAGTCAAGTTCAGAGACACAGAGGTGGACGAGCAGGAGCCTCCCGAGCTCTGGTTAAAGCGCCCTGAAGGTGCGGCCAGGTGGGGAGGGCCAGCGCCTGTCCCCGTGTCCCGGCCTCCTCCAGCCCCGTGAGGCCAGCGAGACGCCCCACCGGGGTTCCTGAGAGCAAGGCCCCCCAGAGCTCATCAGGAGCCCCGAGGGGCCGATGTGGGGCTCAGGTGTCCCGGCAGGCAGGCCCGCGCTGGCTGGCAGGCGTGAGCGGTCGTCTGCGGTCTGCAGAGAAACCACCCAGGCAGCACCAGGCAGCGCCCCCCTCCTCGCGGGCGGCCCCACCCGGGCCCAGGCCGAGTCCTGAGCGCGTGCTCAATCGCGTCCGCTGTGATGGTCACCTCCAATCACAGCCAGACAGGCAGCTTTGCTGTCCCGTCCATTATTCATGTCGGACACTCAGGGTTGCATTCTAAGGTTACACGACACGTCTCGCTGGAATGGTAAGGAAGTCCTTAAAACTTTAAAAAGCCGCCTACCCTATCCCCTGGCGCTGCCTGCACCAGGGCCCGCCAGGGACTCCAGCGAGGGGGGCCGCTAGCCGCAGGGCAGGGCCCCGACGCAGGCCGGCCCCACGGCACTCGGTTGCACTCTCCCGACACCCGCCCACACTGGTCTGGGCGCCATCCCTGCAGAAGGGCCACAGCCCCCAACGCGGGCGCCCACACTCCCACCACGTGCCAGCCACAGCGTGTCCCCAGCACAGACTCCAGCGTCAGGAAGAAGGTGGGGCCGTGGGCCCGGCACCTCAACAGCGCCACTGGCCCTGAGTGGAGCAGGCTGAGCCAAAGAGCCGCCCCGCAGCCACCACCCTCTCCGCCCGGGCCTGCAGGTCGGGTGAGTCCAGAGAAGGCAGAAACCCGCCTGCTGCCTTCGAGCTGCTCCGCAGCAGGCCAGCGCCGCGCGGCTCTCATGCTGCGCTGACCCAGGCCTGCACTGCCCTGAGCCCGGGCCCGACCCTGAAGCCATGGCTACTGCGGACGGGTGCACTCTCGTCAGGCCCCCCCCAGCTCCCGTCCCACACGGCCAGGAAGCCTGTGCCTCCACCCCACGCGCGCCTGGCGATGAGCAAGGGTCCCAAGAGCCCGAGGATAACCCACACCCAAAGCCACACGCCCGGCCCGCCTGGCCCAAGGGGCCCCCGACTCCGCAGTACCTTCACGAAGGAGACGCGGGGGTGCTCCTTGGCCAGCTCCACCATCACGTTGTTCATCTGGGCGCACTGCGGGGCCCATGGCGCCCAGAAGTGGATCACGAGCAGGGACCTGCGGGTCAACAAAAGGCAGTTTCCGAAAGGTGCCTTTAAAGAGGAGGAAGCGGACGACATTCTGTGGCCCAATAGCTCCCCTAAGAGCCCCGCCGGGGCGGGCACCCCGTCCCGCCGGGGCTCGCCAGGTCAGGCAGGCCAAGGCGCCACTGCGAGGCCCGGAGCGACCGTCCGCTCACGCCGGCCCTTGGGTCCGGCTTTACTCACACGAAGCGGCTCTGAACGCCCACCCCGCGCAACCACCACCACGGGACCCCACAGTCCGCCCGAGGAAAGGGCCCACTCCCGTGGTGGGAGTGGGCGTGCGGGAGAGGGCGCAGGTCCCGCAGGCCGCACCAGCCGCGCCCTCACCCCGGAGACTGCGGCCCCAGCGCAGGCTGCAGACGCCGCTGTCCTCTGTGTCTGAAGTCCCGTTCCCACCGCGGCGTCGCGACCAGGGCTTCACCGAGCGCAGACGCAGCGGCAGGCCGGCCCGAAGAGCCGCTCTCCGCGGGAGAGTCCCACACGCTGGACCCGGGCGTGAGCAGGTGGCGGGAGAATGAACTGCTGACTATGCTCTGAGGAAGCCCAGGGTCTACCCCCACCTCCCTCCACGTGGCAAAGATTTCTCGAGGGCTATCTTTATATCCTACTGAAACCCTCTGGCTTTATAAAATTCTAGGCTCAGGTACATTCTCCAATCACAAAAATCTGGAAACGTCAGGAAGAAAACATGTGTAAAAGTATGTTGCGTGGGGGGCCTCCCCGGTGGCGCAGTGGGTTAAGCAACACACTATGAAGCAGACTGCAGCCACTGCAACACGAGTTCGATCCCTGCTGCCGGCCAGGGAGGGGACCCACATGGCGCGGCAGACCTCTTCTGCTGTGCCCGCTGCTCCCCTCAGCAGTGTACTTCCGT